>CM050427.1:30888543-30967374 GCA_027564155.1 Gymnocypris eckloni scoliostomus | reverse complement strand
TGACCGCTTCCTCCGAGCTCTCGAGGTCTCATCGCCAGCGGTCGGGATCACGGAACCCCAACACCGTGGCTGTTCTGAGCTAGTCGGAGGAAGAGCTGGCGGATGCTGCCCAACACCGGGATGCTGGGGGCGAGCATGGCCTTTTCCCGGAGGTGGTCCAGGAGGCGGCAGCGTGCGGAGGCACCTCGACCAGTAGCCAGGCGGCTCCCGTTCAAGGCGAACCACATGCCGACCCGACCTCTCCGGCCGCGGACATGGCTGGCAGGCTGTATGCATCAGGACCTACCTGCGGGGCTCCAGAAGGCGGTAAAAATCAATGGCCACCATTCCGGCCCTTCTAGACTCCGGCAGCCTTGGGTCAGCCTGATTCAATCCCGCATCCTTGCGCCCGTGGAGAAACTAAGGCCACCCTTCCGATCACTTGCGTTGCATGGAACCGCGACCGTCCGGCCGGAGGTGACCATTTCAGCTGCCCTGTGGCGTGGCACGGTGGAAGTGGGCGTGGTGAAGGACCTGCCGGTCCCCATCCTTATTGGAAAGATTGGCGGGGTTTGATCGCCTGCCTGCCGCCATACAGCCTGTCAGCACATAAGGGGAGCCGCCGCGGAAAGGCTGGCGAAAGGAGGCGTGATCGCCCGCCTTGCTGGCCTCGGACAGCGGGAGAGATGGTAGTCCTCCACCTAATCTAACCTCTACCATGACCTATTTCAGCAGGTGACCGGGCGGTCGTTCGCCAAGGAGCAGCGCGGGGCGACCGGCTAAAGCATTGCTGGACTCAAGTGCGCATGGTGGAGGAAGGAGACTCAACCAGGGCCCCATCCTCTCCGCATTTATAGTCGAGCTTGGCCTGCTCTACTGTGTCGCGTGGCGAATGAGGAGGACAAAACCTTACTGGTGGTGCCCCGGACCCGAAGAGCGGAAACTGTGCTGGAGTTGGCCACTTGCACCCCTGGCGGGCCACCTTGGGGCTGAAAACACCACCCATGAATCCGTGACCGTTTCCAATGGCCAGGGATGGAAGCCGAGTCAAGCGGTTTTGTCAGGCCTGCCCACCTGCCAAGGGCGTCTCATGGAAGCCTCCCCAGCCCACTGATTCCACTGCCCATCATTGAGGTGCCCTTGAGCGCATTGGGATGGACCTGGTAGGGCCGTTGCCTAAGTCTGCCGGGGCCATGAGCACATCCTGGTGATTGTGGATTCGCCACCCGGTACCGGAAGCAGTGCCCCTCAAAGGCCACCGCCAAGTCCATCGCCAGTGAGCTCTTCCTGCTCTGTAGCAGGTCAGCATCCCGCCCGAGATACTGACCGACCAGGGGACCCCTTCATGTCCCAGCTAATGGCTGACCTGTGCACCCTCCTCAAAGTGAAGCAACTGAGGACCTCCATTATACCACCCCAGACTGACGGCCTAGTGGAAAGGTTTAATCAAACCCTCAAACAAATGCTACGACAAGTGGTGGCGAAGACAAGCGGGACTGGGACCTCATGCTGCCCTATGTGCTGTTAGGGATACGGGAGGTACCTCAGGCGTCCACCCGGCTTCACCCGTTCGAACTGCTGTTCGACGCCAGCCCGGGGGCTGTTGGATGTAGCCAAAGAGGCATGGGAGCAACAGCCTGCGCCTCACCGCTCGGTGATCGAGCACGTAAAGGAGATGAGGGAAAGAATCGACCAGGTCATGCCATTAGTCCGGGAACACCTCGTCAAAGCCCAACAGGCGCAACAGCGGCATTACAACGAGCTGCCCAGCCACGAGAGTTCCAGCCTGGAGACAGAGTAATGGTCCTTGTCCCCAACTCCGCCTGCAAGTTTCTGGCCAGCTGGCAGGGCCCGTATACCGTCACCGAGAGAACTGGTCCCGTCACTTACCGTGTCCGCCAGCCGGGGCGGCGGAAAGCAGACTAGCTTTACCACGTCAACCTGCTGAAGAAGTGGGTGGGGACAAGGGTCCAGCTGGCTGCCCTCACCGCCGTGGAGCCGGTGGTAGTGGACACTAACCCACAGCTGTCGGCAGCTCAGAAGACGGAGCTGCAGCACCTGGTCAGTCAGTTCCCCGATGTGTTCTCATCGACCCCCGGGCGGACCCAGATCCTCCAACACGAGATCCGCACGCCACCCGGAACCATCGTCCGGCAGCGGCCCTACCGAGTCCCAGAGGCTCGTCGGCAGGCTATTGAGGAAGAAATCCAACAAATGCTGAAGAGGCAGCCAGAGAAGGTGTGTTGGACACCCGAGGCAGAGGAGGCCCTGAGAAGGGTGAAGATGGCGCTCTCCTCGGAGCCAGTTCTGCGAGCCCCCGACTTCAGCTGCCCCTTTCTGCTGCAAACGGATGCCTCCGACACCGGACTGGGAGCCGTTCTGTCCCAAGTTCAGGAAGGTGAGGAGCATCCCATCCTGTACATCAGCAGAAAGCTGACCCCGGCCGAAAAGAACTACGCCACCGTGGAGAAGGAAGCTCTGGCCATCAAGTGGGCGGTCCTGGAGCTGCGCTACTACCTCCTGGGCCGGAGGTTCACCCTCGTTACGGACCACGCACCCCTCCAATGGATGGCCCGGGCGAAGGACACAAACGCCAGGGTGACGCGATGGTTCCTCGCGCTCCAGGACTTCCACTTTGAGGTGCAACATCGGGCAGGAGTGGCCCACTCCAACGCAGACGGCCTCTCCCGGATCTGGTCAGCTTTCGCAGGTCTGTCGGGGGTCACTCCCCACCCACCCCTTGTATCACCTCTACTAACACCATATTGTTCCGCCAGGCCAGGACAATCCATGTCAGCGTTGCCCTGGAAATGCACGAGGAGCACCTGTTCACAGCTCATCACGGGCTGCTCGGCCACACCTGCGGCTCGTCAGCCTGCCGGCTCTTAAGCAGCGTGCTCACGGAGACAAGGCGAGAAGCCTCTCCATGAGACAGAAACCTAACTCTCTCTCTTTCTCCTGTTCCAGACAGCAGTGTGTGACCGACCAGCACCACCACGAGCACCGCCGCGGATTCACCCGCACCTGGATACGATAGAGAACACTGCCACAAGCCCGAACGGCATCACCACGCCCTTAAGCACGGGTTAATAAAATATATATATATATATATATATATATATATATATATATATATATACAGTGGGTGCGGAAAGTATTCAGACCCCTTAAATTTTTCACTCTTTGTTATATTGCAGCCATTTGCTAAAATCATTTAAGTTCATTTTCCTCATTAATGTACACAGCACCCCATATTGACAGAAAAACACAGAATTGTTGACATTTTTGCAGATTTATTAAAAAAGAAAAACTGAAATATCACATGGTCCTAAGTATTCAGACCCTTTGCTCAGTATTTAGTAGAAGCACCCTTTTGATTTAATACAGCCATGAGTCTTTTTTGGAAAGATGCAACAAGTTTTTCACACCTGGATTTGGGGATCCTCTACATTCCTCCTTGCAGATCCTCTCCAGTTATGTCAGGTTGGATTTTAAACGTTGGTGGACAGCCATTTTTAGGTCTCTCCAGAGATGCTCAATTGGGTTTAAGTCAGGGCTCTGGCTGGGCCATTCAAGAACAGTCACGGAGTTGTTGTGAAGCCACTCCTTCGTTATTTTAGCTGTGTGCTTAGGGTCATTGTCTTGTTGGAAGGTAAACCTTCAGCCCAGTCTGAGGTCCTGAGCACTCTGGAGAAGGTTTTCGTCCAGGATATCCCTGTACTTGGCCGCATTCATCTTTCCCTCGATTGCAACCATTCATCCTGTCCCTGCAGCTGAAAAACACCCCCACAGCATGATTCTGCCACCACCATGCTTCACTGTTGGGACTGTATTGGACAGGTGATGAGCAGTGCCTGGTTTTCTCCACACATACCGCTTAGAATTAAGGCCAAAAAGTTCTATCTTGGTCTCAGACCAGAGAATCTTATTTGTCACCATCTTGGAGTCCTTCAGGTGTTTTTTAGCAAACTCCATGCAGGCTTTCATGTGTCTTGCACTGAGGAGAGGCTTCCGTCGGGCCACTCTGCCATAAAGCCCCGACTGGTGGAGGGCTGCAGTGATGGTTGACTTTCTATAACTTTCTCCCATCTCCCGAATGCATCTCTGGAGCTCAGCCACAGTGATCTTTGGGTTCTTCTTTACCTCTCTCACCAAGGCTCTTCTCCCCCGATAGCTCAGTTTGGCCGGACGGCCAGCTCTAGGAAGGGTTCTGGTTGTCCCAAAGCGTCTTCCATTTAAGGATTATGGAGGCCACTGTGCTCTTAGGAACCTTAAGTGCAGCAGAATTTTTTTGTAACCTTGGCCAGATCTGTGCCTTGCCACAATTCTGTCTCTGAGCTCTTCAGGCAGTTCCTTTGACCTCATGATTCTCATTTGCTCTGACATGCACTGTGAGCTGTAAGGTCTTATATAGACAGGTGTGTGGCTTTCCTAATCAAGTCCAATCAGTATAATTAAACACAGCTGGACTCAAATGAAGGTGTAGAACCATCTCAAGGATGATCAGAAGAAATGGACAGCACCTGAGTTAAATATATGAGTGTCACAGCAAAGGGTCTGAATACTTAGGACCATGTGATATTTCAGTTTTTCTTTTTTAATAAATCTGCAAAAATGTCAACAATTCTGTGTTTTTCTGTCAATATGGGGTGCTGTGTGTACATTAATGAGGAAAAAAATGAACTTAAATGATTTTAGCAAATGGCTGCAATATAACAAAGAGTGAAAACTTTAAGGGGGTCTGAATACTTTCCGTACCCACTGTGTATATATATATATATATATATATATATATATATAGAAATAAAGGTACAAAAACAAAATAAATAATTAAAACAAAAGAACAAAAGATCCAAAAAAGAAAAAAACAACGAAATCAATCAAAAAATAAAGTGAATAAAAAACCGGAAGAACAAAAACCAAACAAACAAATCACAGACAAAATAAAATACAATAACAAAAAACACAAGCAAAATAAAAAACTAATTGAAACCAAAAATAAAAAACAAAAGCTAAGGGAATGGGGGACAAAATAAATAAAAGTTAATAAAATAATAATAAAAAACAATCAAATAAAAAATGGGGGAGAAATGCAATCAAAAACAATAAAAAAGAAAAAAGAAAATGTATTTAAAAATAAACTATTAAATAATGTATCAAAACTGAAGAAATACAAAACAAAAAAAATGACATTGTCATTTATCCAAAAGCAACTTACACATGAGGAAAATAGAGGCAATCAAAACCAATATATAAGTGTAAAACTATATGTGACCATATATATTAAATATTGACTATATGTAAAACCAAAGAAAACGAAAAGACAAAAACAAACTAAAAGCAAAGAAAACAAAACCAGAACACAGAGTGCATGCCTGCGTTTGGCTCAGACACACACCGTAAATATCATACCTGACCAGAGGTCTCTCCATGTATAGTGCATCCTAATTCTGCACTTCTTCTGGTAGCAGATCAGTTTGTGAATTATCTGAATGCAGCGCCTAAAACAAACGGCGCAATTCATTCTCACCATATTCACAATCATCACAGTATTTAAAACTACAAATTAAAAGGAAACTCACACATAGAGATCCATAGGAAACTCCTTCATCATGTGAGTAACAATGAACTCGACCATCAGATCTGTAAAGACAAATAATACTCACATAAATGCTCACAAAACAATAAAGAGGTCACTCATTCTGAACACAAAACTCACCCAGAACTGCACAAACTAAAGGCAGAGAGGGGATGCTCTTTTCCGCTGCTTTCTTTCGATGCCTCATGGGCTGAAATGCATAAGAGAAATAACTTCACTCAAACCTACAAACAACACTGGACTTTCACTGCATGGACTTGATGAAAGCTCCCTTTAAGACTGGCCAAGGTTGAATTCAGTACACAAATGATCCTGCTTTCATGTGTCTAGATAACTGGATTGACTGCATCAGCAGTGAGGCTCTGGGACGTCCCATTTCGTAATGGATTGGCTGTAACATGGGGCCGGCAGTTTGCTTCTTTATCAGCCAGAAACATAATCTTCATTTGGATTCTGCCATTCAAAAACAACTGAGACCTCAGCAGAGACTCTTACCATTCTGTGCAAGTTGACCCTGAAGTTCATGTTATCATCGTGGAGAAAGGCATCGGCGTACTGGTCCTATAAAACGGACAAACGGTCAAACAGTGAACGAACTCACAGGAAACAAATGAATTACCCACAATGCATTACCTCGGCTATGCAGGTCAGAATGATGAGGCACAGCCTGGCACTGTTGAGTCTGTGTTCATCTGAAAGCATACAGAGGAAAACTAATGTAAGATGTGCACAAAAAACAGGTTTAAAACCCAGAGAATTAAATGGCTGCGTTCCAAATTCTAGTAAGCTCCCTTCTTAGGCAGCATTTTAGGGCACTTTGGCATAGAAGCTTTTCCAACATGTAGATACAGTAAGCTAATGCCGCCTTACCTTCTTTTGTAAAAATTTAAAACGGCATGCATCCTTTGCCAAGAACGCAATCCCATTATGCATTGCAACAAGCGCAAAAGTCCAAACTGGTGGACAAAGCTGGATAAATGCTGATAATTAAAATAATACCATTAATCTAATAAAAAATTGACTACTTTAGCTAAAACGTGAGTCATTTTCATTTTTATGCTTATGAGAGTATCATGTTATTAGCTTAGTGATATGCTAACAACAAACTCAACTGAAGTTAATAACGAATCGAGGTTCTGTTTGACTTTGGATGCTGCCTAGGTAGGCCCAAGGAAGCTCGCTAGGTTTGGGACAGCACAGAGGAGAGAAACAGCGATATCTTGCCTTTGGTGTCCTGCATTACGATGGAGGAATATTTGAGGAAGGTTATAAGAAGATTACTTGTCTGCAAGTTTGGGTCCAGAGGAAGCTCAGGATTATTCATCACTGCAAAGAGAGAATGTAAGCATGCTGAATCATTTCTGAAAATGATAATTAATACAATTTGCGTACCTACAGTGCTCAGGGTAAATGAGTACACCCCTTTGAAAAGTAACATTTTAAACAATATCTCAATGAACACAAAAACATTTTCCAAAATGTTGACAAGACTAAGTTTTATATAACATCTGTTTAACTTATAACATGAAAGTAAGGTTAACAATATAACTTAGAAAACTAAATTTTCAGTTTTACTCAAATTAGGGGGATGCAAAAATGAGTACACCCCACTGAGAGTCTCTGGAGCAAAGCTAAATTTTAGACTACAAATGTCTAATTTAACAAGAATTCAACCACAGGTGAGTCTAATTAT
Organism: Gymnocypris eckloni scoliostomus; assembly: GCA_027564155.1. NCBI lineage: Eukaryota > Metazoa > Chordata > Actinopteri > Cypriniformes > Cyprinidae > Gymnocypris > Gymnocypris eckloni. Next base: position 30,960,103 of record CM050427.1, on the reverse strand, counting down.
TGATTACACAGGTTTGTGTAGACAGTTGACTATAAAAGGGTGTTACTTAAAGAAAACCCCTTCCCATTTCATGCTGTCAGCAATGGCACCACATGGAAGAGAAATGTCACAAGACCTGAGAATTTATTCATCTTTGTCAGCATGGGCCCTGGCAAACTCTAGGCGGGCTTTTTTGTGCCTAGGCTTTAGGAGAGGCTTCTTTCGTGGATGGCATCCATGCATGCCATTCCTCTGCAGTGTACGCCGTATTGTGTCACGGGAAATAGTCACCCCAGTTTGACTTTCTACTTCTTTAGATAACTGCAGTGAACTTGCATGTCGATTTTCTTCAACCATTCTCATCAGAAGACGCTCCTGACGAGGTGTTAACTTCCGTGGACGACCTGGACGTCTTTGTGAGATGGTTGCAGTTCCATCTTTTTTAAATGTTTGTACCACTTTTGCTACAGTATTCTGACTGATAAGTAAAGCTTTGCTGATCTTCTTGTAGCCTTCACCTTTCTTGTGTAAAGAAATTATTTTCTTTCTCAGGTCTTGTGACATTTCTCTTCCATGTGGTGCCATTGCTGACAGCATGAAATGGGAAGGGGTTTTCTTTAAGTAACACCCTTTTATAGTCAACTGTCACCTGTGTAATGAATAATTAGACTCACCTGTGGTTGAATTCTTGTTAAATTAGACATTTGTAGTCTAAAATTTAGCTTTGCTCCAGAGACTTTCAGTGGGGTGTACTCATTTTTGCATCACCCTAATTTGAGTAAAACTGAAAATGTTATTCTCTGTTATATTATTAACCTTACTTTCATGTTATAAGTTAAACAGATGTTATATAAAACTTAGTCTTGTCAACATTTTGGAAAATGTTTTTGTGTTCATTGAGATGTTGTTTAAAATGTTACTTTTCAAAGGGGGTGTACTCATTTACGCTGAGCACTGTAGCTATAGTCCTTGTTGTTTCTCGTGTCATCCTGATTACAGATGATTGAGCTCAAGCTGGAGAACACGCCACATCCACCACGGGAGCTTCAGTCTGCCAGATCCGAGTGGATTTAATATTTCATACAGCTAATGGATATCAAGTTTTTATAAGATTGCAATGTAAAAAGCAGCATAAAAGTTACACGTATTTTAGAGGCAAATGCAAGTGTGAAGTCAGTTTAAGGAAGTGAATTGCCAGCTCTACAATATAACAGTACGATTCAAAGGGTAATTTGCTGAAAAACTGCTGCTTAAAAAGCTCAAAGCATTTCATTATTCAAACAAACCTCACTTCTGGTTACTGTGTTGACCATTTAAACAGCCACCGAATGTATTAGATTCTCATACGGTGCATGTATTTCTACTTCAGTGTTCTGCAGAAGAAAGCAGGTTATTGTGGGGTTGACATGATGGTGAGTGAATTATATTTTAACACTAGTTACTCACTGTCCAGAGAGGGCGGTGTGGTGCCCAGGGGGGTCGGTGTGGTGCCCAGGGGGGTCGTAGGAGAGGCTGGGACGGGCGCAGCTGGGGTTGTTGCAATGTCAATCTCCGGATGGCTCTGTGATTGACAATTACAGATACAAAGATAAACCATAATTGCCAGTGTAGTGACGGGGACACTATACTGTAAAAAGCACAATCCTTCGGATGAGACATTAAACAGAGGTCCTGACTATCTGTGGTCATTAAAATTTCCATTTGGCATCCTGCCCAAATTTGCCCATTGGCCTCTGTCCATCATGGCCTCCTAATCATCCCCATACACCGATTGGCTTCATCACTCTGTCTCCTCTCCACCAATAAGCTGGTGTGTAGTGAGCGTTCTGGCGCACTATGGCTGCCGTCGCATCATCCAGGTGGATGCTGCACATTGGTGGTGGTTAAGGAGATTTCCCCCCTTCTATGTAAAGCGCTTTGAGTGCCCAGAAAAGTGCTTTGAGTGCCCAGAAAAGCGCTATATAAATGTAACAAACTATTATTATCAATGTATAGATAGGACAGGCCTAATAATATATGCATATGTCAGTGTGCAAAGATAAATACAAGTCAGTGTGCAGTGCTGACCTGTGCAAGAACCGTGATGAAGTTTCTGTTGAGATGTACGGCCTCATAGAGAGCGAGCAGGATGGCTTCATTAGTCCTAAAAGACATTTGCATTTGCAAGCATTTGATTTAATAATACAAGAATGGACATTTCAAGATTTGATAGAGAATCTATCTGCGCTGTAGACTTATGGGGCTGATCTGACATTCAAATGTTCTCTTCAAAGGCTCGCTTTTTTGAAAGAAATTTGCACTTTTATTCAGTACGGTTGCATTATATTTATCAAAAGTGACAATAATTACTTTTAGAATGTTAAAAGCCTTTCTGTTTCCAATAAATGCTGTTCTTTTTAATTTTAATCACGGAATCATGTGACACTGGAGACTGGAGTAATGAGGCTGAAAATTCAGCTTTCATGACAGGAATCGTTTTAACATAATAGAAAACACTTCTTTAAAATTATAATAATATTTCACTAATTACTGATTTAATTGTATTTTGCTGCTCAAGTAAATGCAGCCTTGGTGAGCAGCAGAGACTTCTTTCAAAAACATTTAAAAAATCGTACCAACTCCAAACTTTTATAGGTAAGCTGTATATAAATAATGCAATCACCAGCTAAAATGTTTAAATTTTTACTTACTGTATTGACAGCTTCTCATCTGCATCAGCGATAAACATACTGCCCACCTGAAGACCAAAGAATTATCATGAAAAATATGTAGCTGCAAAGTCACTTTCATTGCACGGAAAAGAGCAGCGTGAACATTCTGCTAATTTTCTTCTTTTGTGTTCCACAGAAACAAAAAAGTGAAACAGCTTGGAAAGACATGTAGGGCCCTATGATTTCTGCAATGCGAAAAACGCGAATGGAATCACAGAATCTAGTCATAAGAACAGGAATTTATTGTATAATGCATAATTTCGCAGAATTTGGATGGATAAATGAAAAGTATGTCAGTACACTTAGCAGTGGCGGCTGGCCAATAGAGGGCGCTAGGGCGCCGCCCTCCCTGAACCACACACACAAAATAATAATTATATAAATTATTTAAATGTATATTTGTATGATGTGATATTATAAAATCTTATATGTTTTCACCATCACAATATGACCTCTGCCTGTCAGCACGTCTCAATTTCAGCTGAGGGGCGATCGAGAAATCGCCCACAGGAGGCAGTCTTTGTAGAACTTAGTCAAATCCTGATTCAAGATATAAATATATTCAAGATGTGACATAAAATTTAGCCAATCAGCGTCCTCAAATCTTAACTGAAATGGGAGATTTTTCTGTCGCCCCAAGCTGCTAAAATCAAGGCTGGTCTCGTGGTCTGTAGCGGTGCAATTTTCAATTACGTGACAATGGCGGACTCAGGTATTATTAATTCCGGACAAGAACCTAACTCAGCCTGATGGTTTGATTTATTGTGAAGAATTTTTTGTGGAATTGTGTGGAGCCCCACCTCAAAAAAATTTCACCAGCCGCCACTGACACTTAGATCAAAAAGCGATATGCACTAGTGTCTGTTAATATTAAGCCACACAAATACTATTTAAACATGAATCCTGCATGTTCTGCGTGTCTCTGTATGAATGAATTCTGCAGATGCGATTTTGTTTACTGCACACATACTTGAAGAGTGTGATGCTAACTTTGTTTTCCTCTGCCGCCTCACTATATGAGTACATAAACATGATTTCTATAACTGCTCTGAGAGTTACTTACATGAGCATTTTACTGTTTCTTTTGAGAAAACTGTGGTCTATCACATACAAGCATATCTCCACAGAAACCCGTCAAAACAAAAGTTTGGTTTCACTTGAAGAAACTGTGACCGGAATATATGTAATGATAATACTACTACTACTACTACTAATACAATTTATAAAAAAAATGTTTATAAAGGCATATTTAACAGAAAAATTATTTACCAGATTGTTTATTTAGCAGAAAAATGTAAATACACAGCAGTATTTCTGATATTTTTATTTTTTTACAAACATCAATTATTTATGCTTTTTATTATTCATATTTAATGAAAACATTAAAATGGAATTCAGACAATTAATGGAAAACAAAATTTGGTTAAAAAATAAAACTGAATTTGAGTTAAAATTGTTAATAAACTGCTGTTTGATATTGTACATTTCATTATGCATGCTTTTTGATGAATAAAATGCCATTTAACCATTAAAACAGAGTCTAGAAAACTGTAATTTGGAATAAAATAAAACTCAATTTGAGAAAAAATAAAACAGATTTCCTAGGGCCCTAGACATCATTTATCATTTAAATGATAAAATCGTTGTATACCATGCTGGTAAGGGTGGAGAAAAAGCCTCCCTGATTTTCTTCTTCTTTGTCTTTATACTGTCTGTGGAAACCAGATGGATCACATTAAATCTTTCACACACGTTTCTTAAAAACAAAACAACAAAGATTGCATGTTACCTATTGTACTCTGCAAGTGCGTGGTGGATGACCATTCCCATGCCCTGTGAAAATATCAATTTTATTAGACCAACGCTCAAAAATATCTTGATTTTCAAGAGTCCCGCTAACTACTCACATCCAGGGTCGGCTCGTCGTCCACTATTGACAGTTTCACAATATAAGGATTCACAGACTACAATTAAAGGAGGAAACAATGAATCTCACAGAAATCGTACAAACAATGCTTCAAGTCTAGAACTGCTAGAACAATATATTGTATTAGTACAAAGATCACTGTGTATTTACCTCATACTTCCTGTAGTTGACCAGCAGAGCTAAAAGTACCACAGCATCATATCTGTGCTGCGTTTGACTAGAAACGTCAGACAGAATCTGGACAAAAAGAGGTGAATGAAATGGATGAAATTATAACGCACAGGTAAAATTGGAAAATTACACCACACATAATTCACCCAATCAAAGTTTAACCTGTAGAATGGCCTCAAATATACTGTTGATCATCACATACTCCAGTATGGTGTTCTGACTAATATTATCTGTCACCTGCAAGAAAAAAAAAAAAAAACACATTATAACCTAGTCACAAAGCATCTGAAAAAAAGATAGTGTCATTTGAACACATAAATTGTAAATGAATAGTTTGCTGAAAATCACTAGGGCTGCAAAACAATTAATCAGAATCAGATTAATCAAGTTTAATCAAAATAAAAATAAAAGTTTGTTTACATACTATGTGTGTGTGTGTGCTGTGAATACTTATTATGTATATATGAATACACACACATACATGTTAAGGAAAAATGTTAGCTTCGTATACAAGATATTAATATTTACATATAATACCAAATATGTACAAGTAAGATTATATATACATACAATTGTTTTATACATACATATATGTGTTTTTATTTATTAGTGGTGGGCATAGATAAAAAAAATTTATCTAGATTAATCTTGGAATTAGTGTGCGAGGAAATGCCAGCTTCGGGACTGTGGTTGGAATCTCAGAGCCGGTGGCACATAAACCGCCTGGAGCTGGAAGCAGTCTTCTTAGCTCTAAAGGATTTTCAGCCACAGCTGGAACAGCAGCATGTACTGATTCACACCGACAACACGTCTGTGGTTTCGTATATAAATCCCCAGGGAGGAATTCGCTCAAGGGCACTGTGCAAGCAGGCAACAGACTGTCATCCTCTTCATCAGGGCAGACATGCTTTCGAGGAAGGGGATTCCTCAAGGAGAGTGGAGATTGCACCCCGAGTCGGTTCGGATGATTTGGAACCGCTGACGTTACGGGAGAGCGGAGGTGGATCTGTTCACCACGAGCGAGAATGCGCACTGCACGCTGTTCTTCTCCCTGTCTCACTCCCCGCTGAAGGGGACGCGCTGACATCACGCTGGCCAGCAGCCAGGCCGTATGCATTTCCTCCGATCAAGAAATGTTGCCACTGGCGTTATGAGAGATCAGGGAGGAGCGAGCATCAGTGATACTCATCGCCCCGAACCAGCCTTGGTTCCCAGACTTGACGGAACTGCTGGAGGCACTGCCTTGGCCGATCCCCGGCAGGAAGCATATGCTATCCCAGGTGGACGGCTCGGTGTGGCACTCCAACCTGGAACTATGGAGCCTTCATGTGTGATCGCTTCAGGGGTAACGTTATCAGAGGAGATGGGCGCTTTCCAGTCTCGCATGCTCGACACGCTCATGGGAGCGCGAACACCCTCTACAAGACGTTTGTATGCTTCAAAATGGGGAGTGTTTGTGAAATGGTGTGGTCAGGCTCATATCGAACTGGCTACTTGCACCGTATCGTATGTTCTGAGTTTCCCACAGCACAGACTGGATAGTGGATCGTTACCATCAACACTGAAGTCTATGTGGCGGCCATTGTCGCGTTCGTTCCCCGCAGAGCGGTCAATCATTCGGTAAAAACACCTTGGTGGTGAGTTTTCTTAAGGGGGCAAAAAAGACCCCACGTCCGCCTTTGTTTCCGCCCTGGGACCAGGAAGTGGTGTTAAGAGCTCTCTCACAGCCACCATTTGACCCTTTAACATACGTAGCTTTGAAGGAGCTATCCCTTAACACTACAGTACTTCTGGCCCTCGCTTCGGCTAAGCGCATAGAGGATTTCCAGCTTTTTCTGTGGACAGCGACTGCATTCGATTCAGACCCGGGGACTGCAGTGTCACTCTCCGGCCGAGATTGGATACGTGCCTAAATCACTGTCTACCCCCTTCGAAAGGACAGAGACGGTATCGCTGTCAGCCCTTGCTACGGAGTCATCGCCCTCACAGAGTGCGGACGCCCAGACTGCAGTTTGCCCCGTCAGGGCTTTGAGGATTTACATTGACCGTTCAGCCAGTTTTCGGCAATCGATCCAGCTTTTGTGTGCTATGGTGGTTGTATGAAGGGCCGAGCCGTATCGAAACAAAGTCTGTCACACTGGATTGTGGACGCTATCACGGAGGCATATACAAGCCAATGTTTGGAAAATGCCCTCTGCACATTAGGGGCTGTTCAACGAGGGCTATCGCTCCACCTGAGTGTGGTCAAGATGTATGTGTATTCAAGATATTTCCTTGGCAGCCGGCTGGTCTTTGCAGAATATCTTCGCCAGGTTTTACAAGCTGGACGTTCAGTCCTTAGCCTCCCAAGTGCTGTCGGTGAGTAACTAATTCATGTTGCTAACGTTACCTTTTTTGTGGGAGGTGCTGCTTGTACAGTACATTACGCAGCCCTCTATGAGGTTGTTATTATTGTCGGCCCTGAGTTCAGTGCCGCGTACATGGTCATGTTATGGTATGCTGCTCAACAGTTAACTCTGTATAGCTCCTATAATACTGCTATTGCTCAATGTGTTCTGCCCTGCTCTCAACGCAGCCCATGTAGTCACTTGCCAGATATGCAAATGTAGCATACCTGAGGTGTAGGCGCTCATTGGCTTATCTCCACCTATCAGCTGTGAGCCCGCCCTACGAGCGCCGTTATTGGTGGGAATTCTACCTTGCTGTGTAACTGGCACAGGCTGCCCGTAGCCTCTCTCACGGCGGGATTGAATAGCGTTCCCATAACGGAAAAATTCTCCATGTCTCGTGAAAGCTCGAAAGGCAACGCTCCGGTTACTATCGTAACCTCGGTTCCCTGAGGGCAGGAACGAGACATCACGGTGATCGCCGTGATCACTGCTCGTCCAGCCAAGTGGCGTTCAGTATCAGATTGTGACGTAATTGTTGCGGGCGCCGCATTTATACTGCCTCTCGAGCTCGTATTTGGATGCTTCGCGACAATTGGCCAGTCATTTGGACTGGCGTGAACCAATAGGTCTTCAGGAAAGGTTGGAGGGAAGGAGTTCCCATAACGGAGAAATTCTCTGTGTTGTCTCGTTCCCGCTCTCAGGGAACCGAGGTTACGATAGTAACCGGAGCGTTTTCCACCTTCTTCAAAATATCTTCTTACTGATGTGAATGTCTCTGGCGCTGTACAGTATATTGATACGGCGGTATAATGATACTTCTTCTAAAGCAGATTGTGGAGACATCTTTATCAGGGCCGCTGCTGGCCAAATGTGTCCTCAAGCAGGGTTTTATTGTTGTGCCCCCTCCCTTAAATATTATGGAAGTAAAAAATAAAACACCTAATATAGGGGTCAAAATAGAACTTAAGTAAAATATAAAAGTAAATAAATAAATAATGTGTAATTCAATTGTATTATTTACAAAACTGTAGCTCTAGACAGTTACCTATGGCAGTAATACAGCTGTCTGATTGACGGCCAAAGCAAACGCTCCGCTAATGTTCCGCTCAAGCTCACCGGTAAACCAAATCATGCTCTCACATTACATTTCTCTAGTAGGCCTTTTTTCTGTTTATAATGAAATTATTGAATAAATGTCTCAGTTAAAGCAGTAGTCCGATAAGTAACGGTTATGTTTCAGCATGATGTTATTTACTTAAATGCAGTGGCGGATCTAGGATTTTTTAAAGGCAGGGGCCACAGTGGGGCCACAATTTACAGAGGGGGGCCGAGTATAATGCAATTTTTTTAGATTATTTTGTTACGTGGCACTGAAATGCTGTCATACTTTTTTATTTCTCACCCATCCTTGTTATAATGAAAATAAATGCTTTTCTGATGTGATTTGAAATTATGAAAAGGAAGAAAATACTTCGCCAAAAGGCAGATTCGAACACGGGTCGATCGCGTCACTTTTAGAGCTGATGATTACTCTCTATCTTTTGTAGTGTTGACTATCACAGTTAGAGATATTTAAGGTGCCATTAAAGTGAAATATTACAATATACACGGTGAAGTAAAGTGCAACAGAATGCTAATAAATTGTAAATAAAATACTACACAGATATTACAGAATAAACTCTGTAATTCCGTATAATTTTGCCTCAGATGAAACATGGTTAAAATCATGGCTATATGCTGTGTTACATTTTACTGTTTTTTTTTCCCTTCTTATTTTCCACCTTAGCTTTCATACTTTTACATTTTATTAGAGTATTCTGTTGTTAAGTATGCGCATGCGTTTTAATGACGTGTTACGTCACGCACGACGCGAAGACACCTAACGTCATCACGCAATGCAAATTACACACGCATGCGCTGTCACCACGTTAATTTGCATGCGCGTTATAGACATACATACGTCACTTTGCGCATGCGCGGTAAGCACATACATGACTAGGGATGGGTACCGAAACTCGGTATTTAATCGGTCTCGGGGCTAAATTATAAAAGACCGGAGTATCGATAAGCTCTGACGTTAACGGTTCTGCTATCGGTACTGGAGAAATTAAGAAAACACACATACATTTATTATTGCTATATATATACACATTATCTTGCAAATTATATCCCGCCAGAGTCACCAGCTGTTTTATATGCAATAATATTCAAACTCTTGTCTATGATGCATTTTGCTATTCCCAAATCAGAAGCGCGATCGCTCACGTGGATGAGTTCAGCATAACATAAGCCCTGTTTATGATAGAAGAGAACTAACCATTAAAACATGCTTACACTTTAGGCCTGTGGCTGTTATATTAAACTGAGTTTATTTAATGTTTTTTAGCTTCTAAAGATTATAGCCGTGTTTCTTCTAACACAACTTCCTTCTCTTCACAGCGGCGCGCATTCGTTCCTCCTGACCAAACCTGAACGTCAGAATCAGATCAATCGTCTGTCGATTGTTGTAAAATGTCTTTACAGTTACTAAATTGCTGGACATGTTTGATAATGAAATGTTGGAAGTACAATCCACACGAGATGCTGTTCCTCAGGCTGAAGTGTGTGTGTGTGTGTGTGTGTGTGCAGGCGGCGGGAAGGTGTTTTATGTAGGGGTGCTGTGGGGGTAGTCAATTTCTGCATATAAATATTACGCCAAATAGAAACAGAAAATCGTGCTATAGCCTACGCACTTTCATGAGATCGTGTTAGACAACAATTAGCTATTTTACAAATGGGAATAGGCTACAATGAATTCATAACAATGTTTTACATTCAAGTTACATTCAAGCTTAAAAACCCTTAAAATGTATAGTGAAAAGTTTTTTTAAAAGCATCTGGAATGCAATAAAGTAATTTTAAAGCTGTTTTAAAGCATTTGCTGCATGGATTAAAACGATAGGCCAATAAATAATTCACATCAGTCAGACAAAATTGCATTGCAACAAATCCTTTAAATTTCAAGGACAAAGATTTACATACTTTTTTTTTATTGAATACAATTATAAAATAAAAGCATAAATTATAATCGGGCCTGTTTTAGGCTTTCCTTATTTTTATATTTTAGATGGTGAGGTGACGGGAAAATGACTCACCATTTCCTCATTGGAGAAATATATGCATCTTAACGGATTACATAGGCTAATGAAGAGTTTTTGCTTTGCTTTGAATTATTTCGTTTTAAAGTAGTATTTTAAAGCTTTCTATAGATATATTTATCATATCTCTGAGCCAGTTTCGAGTTGCGAGTTTCGGTTCATCATTGAAGCCTCTTGTTCAAAACCGGAAGAAAGTGCATTCTCTGTTTTCCTATTTTATAAAAGCACAATGTTGATATTGTGAATGCACACAAATAAAAGTAGACCCTTTACAGTTCAAAATGATATATTACTCTTACCTTTATGAGAAAAAAAATCACCACGGCGTATTTTAAGTTGTTTTTACTGTAAGAAAAAATCCTCCATGTCCTGTAAAGCTCGCTTCAGCTTCCACTCTCCACACAAACTGTTGGATATTGCACATTTATATAGGTTAAACATTTAAACTAACACTGTGATATGCTTGAACTGTTTATAGGCCTATCTATCGATTTTATTTTAGTCAAGTCTTGATGATTTGATAAGGCTAAATTAATCAAACATAGGGGATCAACTCTGATGCTGGCCGCTTGGTCGTTGCTTAAAAGAAAAAAACATTTAACGAACAAAAATGCTCCCAAGGTTTTCTAAATTAACTTTATGAAGAAAAAAAAAACGAAACATCGTCTAATCACTTTTCCATTACATACAAAACTGAACTATTTTAGCTATAAGCTGTTTTGGGAGAAGGGAAAGACTCATATCGCTGAGAACAAAAAAAAAAAGTACATCCATGATATTTCCATGTTCCGCTTTTAAGCCACAACCTACAAATTCTTCAACACAATCATAGCATTCACAAACATAAAAGCAAGCATTGGCAGTGCTGCGTGCGTGATTTGACAGGATGTGCGCAACGTGCGCATCAAATAGCCCTGCATCAGTTTAATAACTTTGATAACTTTAATTCTTACAACTGTTAAATTAATGGGCAAATGGTAAATATGTCGAAGATCACATAGAAATAGATAGCAAAATAGCCAATGTAAACTAAATGTTATAAACATCGGTTATAAACATCGCACACAACCATATACATTTTTAAATGAATCTTTATTATAACAAATTTAGCCTATATATTTTTTTTATTCACAACAGTTTACAGTTGCCCACAGAAAAAAACTGGGGGTGCTGCAGCACTCTCAGCACCCCCTGTTCCCGCGCCCCTGTGTGTGTGTGTGTGTGTTTGCGCGTGTGTGTGTGTGAGTGTGCGTGTGTGTGTGTGTGTGCGTGTGTGTGTGTTTGCGCGTGTGTGTGTGTGTGTGTGTGTGTGTGCGTGCGCGGCGCGCTCCAAGCTTCGGGCGCGTCCAAACGATCAAATACACACACAATAAATGGTATATTTGTCAGTTTGTTTAACTTTGTTTCTTTGTTCATGTTCTTACTCTATCTTATCTTATGTATATAAAACACAAAAAAATGCCTGCACACTGCTGCATTTACAAATTGATGTTTTATATTTATTTAATGAAATATTTATTTAACATCTCAGAATATAAAGCCATGTTAATTAAGCTGCTAATCTATCATAGAAATATATATCATACATATATGTATGTGTATGTATGTATATATGTATGTATATATATATATATATAAATAACAAAAAGTACCGATAAGAATACCGTTAAAGCACGGACCGATAAGCAGTATCGATAAGAGTAGTAGTACCGTTAAAACCTTAACGATACCCATCCCTATACATGACGTAGATTCGTGATGTCACCGCGCTACAGTCTGCAGCGAGGGGTGTCTCCTAAATTTTGCTAAACTGGTGGAAACGGTTGGGAGCTGCATTGCTCCTCGCTGACTGCTACTTGATTCTCCTTCTCTATCCCTCTCTCACTCCTGTCACTCTCAGCGGCAGGCATAGGCTTCTTTTTATTCAGAAACCATAAAATGTCCCTCGCATCATCCTTCCTCTTCATGATTTCTACCTCTGCCAAACATTGTGGTTAACAAAAATCGCTGATTTTAAACACTTCAGTATTACACTTCAGAATAACTTAAGTAATACAATGTTTCCTGTACACTTTGCATTACATTTATTTACAACAATTAATGTCTGGCTCAGGAGTGTAGCCAGAAAGGAGACTCTGGGTGTGCATCAGAAAAACTGGGTGTGCCACATTTATTGTCAGATTAATGCGCAAAAAAAAACTAAAAAACAAGCATGCTTATTGGGTATTAATATGTTAGTTTAACCATTTCATTTTTGTGTAGGCTACATGTGTCTGTTAACCTATTCTCCATTTTGGATGTCTTTGAAAATCACTATTTTATATCTGCAACAAAGTGAGTGTGTGTGTGTGTGTTAGCATGCGTGCTGTATATTTAGTATTATTAAACCTTTCATTTCTGCGTATGTCTGTGTGTCTGTGTTTGTATGCTTACTGTTTATTAAGCATTTTTAAACCTTTCATTTCTGCGTGTTTGTGTGTGTGTGTGTGTATGTGACAGTGAGAGAGACAGTTTTAATGAATTCTCCATTGTGAATGTGTTCAATTGTCAGCCCTGCATTTCACATTGGCCTACCAGGGTCTCAACCCTGCTCCTGGAGAGCTACGTCCTACAGATTTCAGCTCAACCCCAATCAAACACACCTGAACCAGCTAATCACAGTCTTCAAGGCTACTTGTTAATTTCAGACAGGTGTGTTGGAGCAGGGTTGGAACTGAAATCTGCAGGATGATAGCTCTCCAGGAGCAGGGTTGGAGATCCCTGATATAAACTCTTAAAAAGACTTGCAAAGAGTATTGTCACCTGTCATTTATTTCAAATATCTATATCTGCAACAAAATATGTGTGCATGTATATGAGTGTGTCTGTGTGTGTATCTGTGTAAGCAAGCTTAATGATTATTAATATGATAGTTTAACCATTTCATTTCTATTTGTGTGTGTGTGTGTGTGTGTGTGTGTGTGTTTCTGTGAGCCTATTGTCCATTTTCGATGAGTTTCACTGTCAGCTATGCATCCAGCTGTTGGCCTAGACCCTAAAAGCATACCACCTTAGGCCTTAAAATTCTTGAACCCTGGTTATCGCTGCTTGCAGCTATATTTTTGTTGTTTTTTTCATTTTCCGAAGCTTTCTCGCTCAAGAGGGTCACCGACAATCACATACAGTATAACCTACAACAGCTCTTTAACTGCGCTCTAGTCAAACGCTCACTGTAGCCTAATCATTAACTACACACATCATAAACCCCTTTTAGGCAAGTACAATTTATGTCACATATTTTAATAAGACTAAACTCCTATTTAACCTGATGATCACAGGTTTAATAAAATACATTTAAGTTTCTAATTATAACACCGCATTTCCACGGTTATTCAAACAACGAACAAATTATACAGTGAGCAAAGCACATTTACTTTATCAAAGAATAATCATTGACTTCAGTGACTGGGCTGTAAAATATATTATGTAAAACAGCTGTAGCTGCACTACTAAATAAAACAAAATGCTTTTAAATAATCCCTCCTTTTTTAAATCATTATCATTTTGCACATCCTGCAATGGCGACTTAAACTGTACATGGGCCTACATATAATGTTCCTTTGAAATTACTTTTGGTGGAATAAACTATCTTGAATAGATGTCTTGCAAGACACATTAGAGAAAGCAGTAAAATATGTTGTATACATTACATTCAGGATCGCCAACATCATAGCAGAGTACATTTAATGGTGCCTGTTAGCTGCTCAAAGGGCGAACGGCGTGGTCTGGCCTTGAATGCCTCAATTATGTTATTATTATTTTTATTTTGAAAATAATTTAAAATTGTAATTACATTTTAAATTAACAAATATTATAAGCACTGCTTGATCTGTAAATTGTGAGGTCCCGAAACAAAGCGGGGTAATGAATCCGTCCGGCAAGTTTTTATATTATTATTGAACTTTCAAAATACAAAATTCAACAGCCAGTTCATATATATATATATGCTTTTATTAATGTAGGCTACACAGAGAAACAATAGAGAAACAAGATGTGCTTTCTGCCGTCTCATGCAGTCTCCGTGAAATGGAGCGTCACAGCAATGAACCGGCTGCTTTATTAAGCGACGAACCAACCAAAAATACAAATCTTTAATTACGTAGTCGGAATGAAAAGGTGCATTTCTTTATTAAAGTCAGCGTCGCATTCTGCAACTTTACATTTTCAGCCGACACTGACTGAGAAGAAATCACTAGTTTATTAACGAATAATTCAAATGTTTTATTTTGCCTTTCCCCAACATTCATAATCATTAGCCTACTTTTGCCGTTTGCACGCTTTAGGCGCTTGCGCTTAGAATAGGCTATACGCCTATATATTAAAGGATAGTTAGTAGCCTAAGTTATTATATTAATCAATTTATGTGTGACTAGGGAAATCTTTAGTCGGGACAGGCCTTCTTGGCACAAGGAACCGATCAGTTTTTTAATAAAATGCTGTCAATTCGAAAAGTGCGCCTGCTAATCACGCGTCACGTTATATTGCAATGCAGAGTTATGAATGCGTAATAATAAGTAAAATGTTTTTAATTTATTTCATTTCTTATGGGTGCAATGACAGTGCTTTGGTCTTTCTTGGGGGTGCTGAAGCATCTGCTAGCCCCTCCTTTGCGCTGCCCATGTTTATTACGATTTAAAAAAAAAATTATTCTGCATCTGTTTTTAGGTGTGCCAGCTGCCACTGTGGGTGGCACCGGCACACCCTGGCACACCCGTGGCTACGCCCCTGGTCTGGCTGTTTGGTATGACCGAATAGGGATGTAAGTGTCAGACACCATTATCCGTATTACTTCCCTGACCCTGAACTGTGCAACTGTGTTAACTAATATGTGAATCCTATATTAAATCTAACTTAGCTGCAAACAAATCAAAAGCTTAGGTAAAAATCCGTCGACTATCCCGAGCATACCTGCCAACTTTTCACTAAACCTTGGAGTGAGATTTTGTCAGGGGTGATCAAAATTATGCCGCACATGCAGCCTCACAAGTTGGTGGCTCAGATATCAGAGAATTGGAATTAATTTGATGTTGTACCCTGCATTCTGGTGGTTTGTGGGGAGGCCCAAAGCCGTTGATAGGGGCAGCCTACTGGAGATGGACAATATTGGTTACATTCTGTGAAGCACATAGATGAAGGTCCACCCCCAGGAAATTTTGGATTAAGTAGATTTGACTTCCTGCATTCTAGTGGATTTTTGGGTGGTCTGATAAAGATGTGCATAATGTTCGGCATAATGATTTGTAGGGCCTTCTAGACTTGAGCTGAACATTCAACCAGAAAACTATTGTTGTGCCTAAATGACTGCCTATGTACCACAATAAAGCCTTATTCATAGACCAGTGTTTAAGATTTGACCTAGGTAGGTTGATTGATATTTTGATTAGAACGGTATTAAACTAATTCTTAACTGAAACCTAGCCTATGTTGTGAATATTTGTATTCTTAAGGGCACTTGATGATTAATGTTCAGCCAAAAACGACACAAGATTAGTTAGGGAGGGACATTATTCTTCATTCAAAGCCTCCCACTACATGGTCCATCAGAAACAAATAAAGTGCAACAAATAAGGTGTTTAAACAGTACACCTTTTTCAAGCAATAATACAGATGAATGCATTACAAAATAACAAAAATGAGGCATAATCAGTATCAGATGCAGATCAGAAGCTGGGTAAAGTCCTTGTCTATGATCTGTGGGCATGGTTATACTGGCCTGTGGCCTTCTTGGAGGTCTTGATGGTATCTGAGGGGCTCCCATTTGAAGCAGGGCTCCAGATTGGCCATCTTTATGGTCATTATTGATGACAAGGTGCCATCAATGCTAGGCTGTTTCTTCTCTTGGTTTTGTTCAGTCCCACAACTGAAAACACCCTCTCAGCATCTGCATTTGCATGGGGCAACACCAGGACCAGTTTGGCGACGGCAGCAAGCCTCTCGAATTCTTTGGCTCCTGTCACCTATGGAAAATGCACCAAGAACACAATGGAAAACATACCTTGATTTTTGATTGATTAATACTGTAAGTATACTGTAGGTTGATCCATCTGTCTTTTCTCACTTGGTTGGATGTTTAAATAAAATAAAAGGTTTTGCTTTTGTCCTGGCAAAGGTCTCTTACGGGACATCTTTGAAACCTTAAATAATTTATGGTCATGTTGGTTTAATAACTCTACTCTCAGTTACAAAAACATACCGACTTCTATTGCACAAATTTCCTGTATTTATGTTAAATTCTTTGGAATACATCTTACCTGTTCGAAGTGCTGTTTTAGTCCTACAGAAAAAGTCTTCATCCACAGTGAGTCCTTTCCTTTGGCCTGTTAATAAAAGATAAATGGCATGTGAGTAAATAAAAATGCTATGAACTGATGTTTTGAGCATGCTGTATACCACGAAGTTAAAAGGGTGCTCTCCTGCCTGCCTGTTATGACAGTTTACATTCACCACACTAAATTATGTTCACAGACACTCGCACAAACACAAACAAATTATTTATTTCAAGATTTAAAGTTTAAGAGAGTGAGTACTCAATTGGACGAGATTTCATTGTTGCATACCTAGTCTCAGCTCAGATTCATCATCAGACTCTCGAGGTGGTCGTTTCTCTCGTTGTCTTCGGGTATCTCTCTTCTTCTGTCGCTAACTTGGGTGCAGCCAGCCATAGACGCAATCAGCGCCATCTAGGAGTTTGAAAAGGAAACGAACTTGGCCCAAGATCGTGTTTTTTGCGTGAGTAATTGGATATGTGGCGTGAGTGCGGTGAAAACAGGCAAAATCGTGTCACACGGCGGCGTGAGAGTTGGCAGCTCTG
The DNA here is from genome assembly GCA_027564155.1 of Gymnocypris eckloni scoliostomus. Classification (NCBI taxonomy): domain Eukaryota; kingdom Metazoa; phylum Chordata; class Actinopteri; order Cypriniformes; family Cyprinidae; genus Gymnocypris; species Gymnocypris eckloni. Next base: position 30,942,938 of record CM050427.1, on the reverse strand, counting down.
GCCGAGTGGCTTTCACGCTGGCTATCGGGCACTCGTCGAGTCCTGAGCTGATTAGCTTTCTAACATTAGAGAAAGAGAACTTAAATGACATCAACCATAATATGCTTTTTTACTTTAAAGTTTTGAATAGGTACTTCCCGTAAAGGGGGACGAAGACCGTGACTGAAAACACAGCACTAGCAGTTGTAGACAGAAACCGTTGAGCAGGTTGATTTTCAAACGACGAACCGACGCAGCCAATAGAGAGCTTGATGTAAATCAGCGATGACTGACAGGACAGGGGCACTTCAGGGGCCAATCAGATTTCAACTGGGGCCGGTGCCCCTCTGGCCCCACCCCTAGATCCGCCCCTGCTTAAATGTATTCAATTAAATGTATTAATTTAAAAACATGTCTTGTTTTTAAAGCCACTTGGCAAACCTTCGTTAAAAGTAAACTTTTCCAATAAAACACCGCTTCAATTATTGTGCACACATTCAAAACACGCACACAAGATGAAATGCACGTCTAGAATTTCACAAAATACACTATGAAAGCACACACAAGATGAAATGCACTTAAATCATTATTTTGTGGCGTAAAACAAAGAAACACTTTCTAAAATTAAAATAGACCAAAATTGCGGGGAAATGCGGTCTATTAAAATGTCTGTCAATCATCACAGGATTGTTTAATTTGCTTTTAGAAACATTAGCATAGACAAACTATTGCTTAGCCCATTCCACAGATTCTTGAACTAGCAAATTACCAAAGGGCATTTTGGGCTGAGCGAGCGGTGCTGAGCGTATTGAGCGAGCGGAACAGAATCTTCAGAAAGGCGCTCTCCGCTCTAAAGAAAATATGACCGTATGCTCCCGCTCTACTCACATGCTCTGCTGGTGAGACAGTGATGCATTTCTCCAAAACTGATGAAGAAACAAACTTATCTACAGCTATCATTTTCAGCTTATTTTCATTTTTGCGTGAACTATTCCTTTACGTTTAGTTACTATAATTTTTATATCTTTCATATTTTAACGTCTTTTCCTGGTGCAATGACACCAAGACATGATTTTCATTGTAAATGGACTGATTTTTGCTAGCTTTTACAAACTAAGAAGTGGAGAAATTTACTATGGAAGTGAAGGTGAGCAGATTTTTACAAAAAGAGTGCAGAATGAATGCACTGATCTTACAGTGACCAGACACAGCAGTAGTTTTAGACATAAACTCTTCAGACTCTCTGATCCATCACCACACAGCAGACTGTCCAGGCTCTCCATTAGCTCCTGTGTGCACAATTACATTACAGCTCAAATTAGCATTCAAAAGAAACGTCCAGATCATGTGTTAGCAGGACAGATGACTGACCTTCATTCGGAGCTCAGCTTTGTCGAAGCCCATCAGCATGTTTATGATGTCAAAGCCTGTGGCGGATTTGTTCTTCTGGTGAACTCCTCTGAACAGCGCACAAAGAGTCTACAGAGACAGACAGGAGATTGGTGTGCTTTTCGTGTTTTTGTCATGTTCATTCAGATCTTTAGGTCAAAAGCAACGGTTACAATTTCTGAATGCCAACCAGTGATTGAATATAGGGTGTGTCTGCAAACACAAAAGCTGACTTCACAACTTCAGTTTTATGTTTCTAATTGAGTATTTTTAAGCATGTTTATTTAAAATAAAACAATTCAGATATATATATGTGTGTGTGTTCAAATGATTAATTGCATCTAAAATAAATAGTTGTTTACAAAATCTATAAGTGTATACTGTGTATATTTATTATGTATATATAAATACAAATACATGCATGTATAATGAGAATTGTTGCTCTACATAAAGATGGCGTAACATCCTGAAGCAGAGCATGATCCAGAGCACCCCTAAGTGAAAATGTCCAAATTGGGCCCAAAGTGTCAATATTTTTGTGGCCACTATTATTTTCCAGCGCTGCCTTAACCCTCTTGGGCATGTAGTTCACCAGAGCTTCACAGATTTCTACTGGAGTCCTCTTCCACTCCTCCATGACGACATCACAGAGCTGGTGGATGTTAGAGAACTTGCGCTCCTCCACCTTTCATTTGAGGATGCCCCACAGATTACCTTTACCCTCAGCTTCTTTAGCAAGGCAGTAGTCGTTATCATGTTGGAATACTGCCCTGCGGCCCAGTCTACAAAGGGAGGGGATCATGCTCTGCTTCAGTATGCCACAGTACATGTTAGCATTCATGGTTCCCTCAATGAACTGTAGCTCCGTGGAGAGAAAATGGCTAATTGGGCCCAATTTGGACATTTTCACTTAGGGGTGTACTCACTTTTGTGGCCAGCGGTTTAGACATTAATGGCTGTGTGTTGAGTTATTTTGAGGGGACAGCAAATGTTACATTGTTATACAAGCTTTACACTCACTACTTTACATTGTAGCAAAGTGTCATTTCTTCAGTGTTGTCACATGAAAATATATAATAAAATATTTACAAAAATGTGCAGGGTGTACTCACGTCTGTGAGATACTGTATATAGTGTAAAGAAAATGAAACTTCCAGTACTCTTCAAAAGTTTGGGGTCTGTAAGATTTTTTGCAATGTTTTTGAAAGAAAGAAGTCTCTTCTGCCCACCAATGCTGCATTTATTTGATAAAAAATACAGTAAAAATAGTAATATTGTGAGATATTACAATTCTATGTGAATGTACTGTGAAATCCAATTTATTTCTGTGATCAAAGCTGAATTTTCAGCATCATTACTCCAGTCTTCAGTGTCATATGATCTTCAGAAATCATTATAATATACTGATTTGCTGCTCAAGAAACATATGTATTCTTTTGAAAAGTTTTATTTTAACTTGTTATTTAAAATGTTGAATATAAGTTAAAAAGATGGTAATTTGAATGATAAAATCATCATGGTTTTTTTTTCTCTCTCTTGTAATGGAGTATTGTTTTCAGTGTCATGTTCCTCAGTAATGCAGCAAGCATGATTTTACCTGAAGCGCATTGACTACTTTGATCTGGTGCTCTTCACCCAGAGCTTGAACACAGTGATGGAACAAACTGTTGATGTTGTCTTTGATTTTCATGACTTCATCCCCGTCCAGGGACTCCAGTTTCCCCTCCAGATATTCCAGATTGACCTGCTCAAAGCACACAGATCAACAATATAGTCCACGCATTCATAAAACAGCTCCACAGAAAAGAATTTCAGGATGTGAATCTGCCACAGACCTTCATCAGAAACAGCTCGTCCCAGAAGCGAGGATTGTACTTAGTAGGGTCTTCCTTCTGATGGGAAAGAGCAAAAACGGTGTTTGCAATTGCACCAACATTACATTTAAAAACATTTCCATTCAAATAAATGACAGCAATCATCATTATAATTAATTATCAATTATTATGGATTCATTGCATTTTGTTGCTGTGCAGTGACACAGTTGTCCAGTCATGTCACTTTAAAGCAGTGAATAACGCATTTCCATAAACAAAACACACCTGTGTATACGGAAGCTCATTTCTACATTTCAACGAGATAAAAACAAAAATACACACAAACATACAAATCTGGGCAGATTACTTACAGATTGAAATCCGTTACTGATTACAGATTACATGATAAAACTGTAGTTTGTAGCATAATCTCATTTGTGACGCTGGACCACAAAACCAGTCTTAAGTGTCAATTTTTCGGAGATTTATACATCATCTGAAAGCTGAATTAATAAGCTTTCCATTGATGTATGGTTTGTTGTTAGGATCGGATAATATTCGGCTGAGATACAACTATTTGAAAATATGAAATCTGAGGGTGCAAAAAAAATACTGAGAAAATATCCTTTAAAATTGTCCAAATTAAGTGCTTAGCAATGCATGTTACTAATACAATACAAAATATCTTCATGGACATGATCTTTACTTAATATACCAATGATTTTTGGCATAAAAGAAAATCGATAATTTTGACACATACAATTTATTTTTGGCTATTGCTACAAATTAAGCAACTTACTACTTTTGTGGACCAGGGTCACATTTTATGTCATGTATTTTGACTACTTTTTAGATTACTTTATATCAAACGTGTTTTAAACTTACCATTAAACATATCATGTTGATATAAAAAAAGCAAAGGGAAAGAAAATATATTCCTTGAAATGTTTTTGTTTCTGTCTGTTTTTGGGAATATAATCAAAGCTGAATGACACACAGCAGCATTTTTATAACGGAACATTTAGTAATTTAATGCCATTGTGTGAATAATATGTAGTCATGTAATTCATAAATAAATAGCTGTAATCTGATTACGAGCATATATATATATTTTTTTTTCAAACATACACTACCAGTCAAACGTTTTTGAACAGTAACATTTTTAATGTTTTTAAAAATAAGTCTCTTCTGCTCACCAAGCCTGTATTTATTTGATCCAAAATATAACAGCTGCAGTAATATTGTGAAATGTTTACTATATAAAATAACTGGTTTCTATTTGAATATATTTTAAAATATATTGTTGATTTCTGTGATCAAAGTTTAATTTTCAGCATCATTACTCCAGTCTTCAGCGTCACGTGATCTTCATGATATTCTGATTTGCTGCTCAAAAAACACTTATTATTATAAATATTATTATTATCAATATTTAAAACAGTCGAGTAAATTGTTTTCAGAATTATTTGATAAAAATGACTAGATTCAAAGATCAGCATTTATCTGAAATAAAAAAGGCTTTTTGTAACATTATACGCTATAACATTCAAAAGCTTGGAGTCAGTATTTGTTTTATTTTTGGGAAAGATATTATGGGAATTAATAGTTTTATTTAGCACGGATGGTAAAATTGATAAAAAGTGATGATAAAGACATATAAATGCTACAAAAAGATTTCTATTTCAAATAAATTCTGTTTTATTCATCGAAGAAACCTGAAAAAAAATCTAGCTGTTTTCAACATAATAAAAATAGGCGTTTCTGGAGCAGAAAATCAGTATATTATAATGATTTCTGAAGATCACGTGACACTGAAGAATGGAGTAATGAAGCAAAAATTGTATATATATATATAATGTGTGTGCGTTACTGTTTTTCTTGTATTTTGGATCAAGTAAATGCAGGTATTGTTATATTGCTCTAATATTGAAAAACATTGACTTACAGCGAATATCTCATCGTACATCAGCACCACTTTCTCCTTCAGAGGCTTCTTCGAAGAGGATGTTCTCCTCAGAAGACCTGCTTTCTTCTCAGTCTGAGCCATGGCTTACAAACGCGACTACAAACACACATTAACACGACAATAACGCTTACAAATATCTCTCCTAGAAGTAAACTCAGACAGACAATCAGCTTTCGAGAACACTTGAGACTCAGCTCATGTTATCATGCATGTTTTTGACAGCTAACCTCCTAACATTATATACAGTACAGAAACACATGCCGATTAGTAACACTTCCAAATCAAAACAAATGAGCATTTAACACTGAGACAGTCGCGCTAACTGATCAAAGATAAACTGTTTGGCATCCTTTTCTTGCATTTACAACAAAAAACATATAGTTTGCACAATCAGGCAAGGATTTTAAGTAGGAATCTATTAGTTTGAATAGATAAGTTAAATAATATGTTCATACCCGGTAAATGAATCACTGTATTTGTTCCATTACTCTTCAAGCAGAACAGATGGATTTTGCCAGACTGACTTCCGGTGGGAGTGGAAGCCCCCGCCCACGTGTTTACATCATTTCCGCTAGCCATGCTGACACAGGCCAGTATTGTTGATATATGTGACCCTGGAACACAAAACCAGTCATAAGGGCCAATTTTGCGCAATTGAGATATATACATCATCTGACAGCTGAATAAATAAACTTTCCATTGATGTATGGTTTGTTTGGACAATATTTGGTCGAGATACAACTATTTGAAAATCTGGAATCTGAGAGGGCAAACAAAAATGCAATATTGAGAAATGCACCGTTAAAGTTGTCTAACTGAAGTCCTTAGCAATGCATATTACTAATAAACAATTAGGTTTAGATATATTTACTGTAGGATATTTACAAAAATATCTTCATGGAACATGATCTTTACTTAATATCTTAATGTGCTCCAGGGTCACATATATCATAGCATCACCTTATATATATATATATATATATATATATATATGCGTGTGTGTGTGCATATATATATATATATATATATATATATATATATATATATATATATATACAGTATATGTATCTCAAGGGCATAGGTTTGCTTTCGACATTGGTGGGGCCATAAGTTTTAAAAAACATGTAAATAAATTTGTGAGGACTATAAAATATATTTTGATAAATTTCAGACAAATTAGACAATGTCTACCTACTGATATAGCTAAGATCTTTATGCATGCTACAATTTTTCCTCATCTGTCTTATTGTCTTACATGTTGGGGTCAAGCAGGAGAAACTGTTATTAAACCTTTAAAATCTCTTTACAAACAGACTCTAAAAACTTTGGACAAAAAGTCTATCTAATACCACAATTGTAGGGTTTTGGAGAAATACAATTTTCTGAGCTTTGACAATTTTAGACTTGTTTGCGAATTTATGTATGGTCTACAAAATTTTAAATGGCTTGGCCCTTTCCATATTTCTTGATTTTATGCACTTTCATTCTACTGTCTCTGTAAGATTTACTAGATCATCATCCACTAGTGACTGTGTTATTCCCTTTCGTCACTCTACACTCTATCGGATGACATAAGGCACATCTATTGACATTTTTTTATTGAAACTAAAATCTTATTTAAAATCAACTCAACTCTGTAAACACTGACATGGTTATGGAGTGGCTCTGATATAATGTGTATAAGTATTATTGTTTTATATGTTTTTTTGTGTTTTACTGTGATTGCGATTACCTGCCAAGGGACTGCGGATGGAAAATAAATTTGGTAGAATGCATGAAATGGAAACATTTATGTTAAAATTGTAGATGGTCCATTACAAATAAATTGTAATTTTACAATTTATAATTAAAGCACTGGGTTTATAATTAAAGCACCCCCATTATAATTAAAGCACTGGGTGCCTTAATCACACATCACATTAATTTAATATTAAATTACTACATTCTCCCATTTATTAAATACGCGTCCTTGGAGGGGTCGGTTGCAGTTTTCTAACGTATTTACTTGTTAGGTGGTTTGACGTTTCAGATGCGTCTGAAATGACAAAAAACCATATACATATATTTAATTATTTGATCAAAATTATTGCTAGGCACAGTTTGGTAGTGGCTGGATATTGGTAGGGATACGTCCCTAGCGCCCACCCACCCTCCCCAAATTCGACGCCCCTGATATATATATATATATATATATATTAGATTAGTGCTGTCAAACGATTAATCACGATTAATTCCATCCAAAATAAAAGTTTTTGTTTTCATAATATATGTATGTGTACTGTGTATATTTATTATGTATATATAAATACACATACATGTATATATTTAAGAAAAATGTTATTTTTATATATTAAATATATAATCTGTAATATAAATCATATAAATATAATTATATCCATTTAAATAAAAAATTATATTTTTAAAATATATGCTGTACGTGATGAGATGTAGGTCTAAATGTTAAGCAGTAGGTGGAGCCACATTCACTACCTTTATATTCCGGCAAGAATATTGCAGTGAGAAAAAAACATAATTTGAAAAGGCTTGAGCGAAAAACCTACCTCTTATAAGAACATGATCGCAGGCACCTCATGTGTGAGAGACTCCAGCGCTCCTCAAGCTACAGTGAATAAATCACACAGGGTAAGATCCTCCACTCACTTCACACACACAATCAGGACTTTGGGGAAGAGGGGTACAATCCTGTTTGATAAGGTATATTGTTTATGCAGTTTTGGCATTGCATTATCAATTCTATGCTCTGTTAATGATTTCTACATCATTTTGATTGATACAGCATAGTAACAGTTTTCTGAACGAGCAACTCAGAAACTGCAAGTTTTAGTGCTTCATGTAGTCGAACAACTGTACTTTGTTTTACATATACATGAAGAAGGATTTATCTGGTTATATTGCATAAATATTTCATACTTTTGAATGAGAGTAGACTTCTGCTTCAACTTCTAGCATGATTGCAGGAAGTTTTGTTGAACAGAAAACAACAATTTCAACTGGAGGTTGCTGGAGGGCTTTGTCAGATAAATATGGTGTCTAAGTACTAGTTGGTACATGCCTTCAGTTGCACTACTTTTGAAATAGCCATAATACGCTTGTACTGTCGATTTACATGTTTTATTTGATCTGGTTCATTCTGACACAGTCTGGGAGGTTCACAACGAGCTTCCAGAACAGAGACATTCATCCTCAGGGGAAAAACATTAAATTAAATATTACAAGACTGTATTCGTCATGAACATTTCCCACAGTGTTGAAATGAGATCTGTAATTTGCACAAGGACAATGTGATACTTTAAAAAATGCGCCATGGCTAAATTGCTATTATGTACTGGGTGAGCAGGCACCGTTTGGACACTGTTGTTTTGTGCTGCAATGTGTTAGACTCTGCCAAGTTGCTGCAGAACTGAGCCAGGGTCAACAGTGGTTTTATTCAAACCAAACAATGTGATCTTTGCAACGTGGATGAAATGTAATTGGGTTTTAGGTGGAAATGGTGCAAATGCACGTGGACTCAGTGATGATTTGTGAAAGCGTGAAAGTCTGTTTCCTCTGGGCTGCAGGTCACAATGTTGGGGATCTGCTTATGTTTGAGTGTCGCCGTCCACTTCGCCGTGTCTCAGGAAACCGAAGCTCAGGATCCTGTCATATACACGGCAAGTAGAGCACAACACGCCACCGCCACAGCCACTTAAGGGGGCTGCTTTGTGATAGATGGACAGATAGATAGACAGACAGACAGACAGACAGACAGACAGACAGACAGACAGACAGACAGACAGACAGATAGACAGATAGATAGATAGATAGATAGATAGATAGATAGATAGATAGATAGATAGATAGATCTAATAATGGTAATAACTGTAAAAATATTTGTCTGTGTTCCATTTTTTTGACCCAGTATTTATTTTTTCTTTGACTCTTCTTTTGCAGTGCACTGAAGGTTATGAATTTGACCATGAAAAACAAAGCTGTAGAGGTAACATCTTGTCTCTTCTCATATTTATGTCGCGATAGCTTAAGCGTTAGTGCTTCGCCAGTATATCAGCCAAGCTGCTTTACTGGCCAATGTTTGGTCCCTCTGAGATCAGCACAGTATTATCACATTCATACAGTATACACCCCTGGACTGACATATCAGTACATCAGCATCAGCCATTTGAGAGATAACTACATTTGTGTCTATTTTCCTCACAGATATAGATGAGTGCAAGACACTGCTGGAAGCCTGCAAAGGGGGCATGAAATGCGTCAACCATTTTGGTGGCTACCTCTGCCTTCCCCACAATGCTCGGATAATCATCAGTAATGGCGAGGATGAGCCCACTACCCCCCCGCCAGTGGAAAGAGTAGATGTTCAGCCCGGCTCATCCCCCATCTCCAGGGGAGATTACTCAAGAGTCATTCATAGCTCAACACATACACTCCAGTGTGGTGTGGGGTTCATGCAGGACTCTCAGAACTACTGCAGAGGTGAGCAATAGCTGGCCCATTCTCTACTTGATTATTTGGAGTATTTGCGCTTATGGAGTTGAGAGATCTCATGACCCACAATCCTGTGAATGGTGTGTGTATATAATAGATCAATGTGTCCATATGTAGCTTGTTCTCACCATAGGATTAAAAAAAAGGTCATTGCAATTTTTTTCACAATTTTAGTTTATTTCTGCAAAATAGGCTAGTTTATTTCTTTTCTTTTCATGACTGCAAGATAGAAAGTCAGAACTGCAAGATTTCTTGAGCGATTCTAAGAAGAAAAGTCAGAATTATGAGATATAAACTCGCAAGAGTTTAGCGTTTCAAGAAACAAAAAAAACTAAGAGTAATATAATTGCAATTATATATAGATATTTTTTATTTATTCTGTGGTGGAAAGAAACTGAATGATGACGTAGAATTCAGCAATACATTTCAGAATTCCAAGATCTAAATTTAAAATTGCAAGATATTAACTCAGAATTACGTGAAAAAAGTCAGAATTGCAAGATATTAAAGTTTTTACTCTCAAAATTCTGCGTTTACATGTTGTCATTCTTGAATTTATGTCTCGAAAATGTGACTTTTTTCACAATTCTAAGAAAAAAGTCAGAGTTATGAGATACAAACCTAGAATCGTGAGATATAAACTTGTAATTGCAAAACTTAGAGGATTAGTTCACTTTCAAATTAAAATGTCCTTATAATTTACTCCATGTCACCCCATGTCATCCAAGATGTTTATGTATTTCTTTCTTCAGTCGAAAAGAAATTAAGGTTTTTGATAAAAACATTCCATGAATTTTCTCCATATAGTGAACTTCAATGGACTCCAAACGGTTGAAGGTCAAAATGACAGTTTCAGTGCAGCTTCAAAGGGCTATAAACGATACCAGACGATGAATAAGGGTCTTATCTAGCTAAACGATCGGTCATAAAAAAATAAATTATATATATATATATATATATAAGTCAAGCGTAACCTTTTCAACGTTATTACGTATTACGTGAAGTCTGGGACACGCATCGCTGAACAGGCGAGCATTTGTGTTTATAAAGCATATACATTTTATTTTGTAAATGACCGATCGTTTCGCTAGATAAGACCCTTATTCATCGCCTGGTATGAGAAAGAAATACATAAACATCTTGGATGACATGGGGTGAGTAAATTATCAGGAAATTATCATTTGAAAGTGAACTAATCCTTTAAACTCTGAATCGCAAGATATAAACTCTTAATCGTGAGATGTAAGCTCAGAATTTTGAGATTGCACGATGTGAAAACTGAATTGCAAAAAAAAATCTCAGAACCATGAGATATACAGGTGCATCTCAACAAATTAGAATATGGTGATATGTCAATCAGCTAATAAACTCAAAACACCTGCAAAGGTTTCCTGAGCCTTCAAAATGGTCTCTCAGTTTGGTTCATCTGGCTACACAATCATGGGGAAGACTGCTGATCTGACAATTGTCCAGAAGACAATCATAGTGTAATAAAACCAGTTTAATATAGAGCTATTATTTCAGCTCCGGGAATTAGTTATTAAATATTAAATATTGCTTGGTTAAAAGTAATATTAATATTTAACTTAGTTATACTGTATTAAGTGATCGTCCACCGAACACTAACCTCAGCATATCAACTTCGAGCTTAGGTAGCTTTCTCTTTATGGCAAATAAGGATAAAACTTCAAATCACATTCCAGAGACAATTCTTTATGAAATGAAAAATATGGTTTATTCGTAATACTGCTATTCTAACATAAATGGATTAACTGATGAGACACAAACATACATACACACAAAGACATGAATAAGGGATTTTGGTAAGTAACTCCTAAAAGCTAAAATTAGCCCTTTTAGCTATTTTAACGCTTGATTGACCGGAAAGATCACGACAGATGCCTTATGCTCTGTTACTGCATTCAGATCAGATTTTACCAGTTCAATCAGCAATATAGATTTAGTTAGAGGTACTTGCTTGTTGACAAGAAGCAGGTTGGAAGTTGTTTCGTTTCCTTCAAATGCGTTGCTCTGGTCTTTGTCCTCGGAAACCACGTGGGTTGGTTCGTGCGTCTCCGGGTGCTCTCGGGTGGAAACACGTGATATGTGGATGCTGCGTGGCGTCACAGAAGGCTTTCCTTCGTCTGTAGGCGTTCAATTCGTTGTTCTTTGATGTTGTGCCTTCTATCCTTCGCCGAATAGATGGTTGGTTTAGTCGGTGTCGAGGCAAAGTTACGAGCGCAGCTCCAGAGATGTTCAGAGAGAGAGACACGAGAGTCAAGCGCCAAGAGTCAAGAGAGCGCCACGCCATGTTCCAGAGAGAGTCGAGAGTGATTTCAAACTGGCGCGTTGTTTTCAACAGTCCAACTTGCTCCTCCCACGGGCGGCTTGTCGAATCCGATGGTTCGTATGGGCGAGCCCCGCCCATGTCCAGGCTTGCTGGGTGGACCAACAGTTCTGTGATGTCTCATCACTTTTGGGAAGGATAAACTGTATCGATCTTTATACATGTATAATTATGCAGGGTATTAAAATTTAACGGTCATCAACACAGTCTATCACATCTGAGTCTAGCTTTCTTTAGAGATCAAACACCGCATAACTAATACACACACATTACAGTTTATACCGTTTAAAGCATGATTAAAAATTCCCACATTGTCCTAAATAATTGGCACTCGAAATCATCACATCATGCCTATGAGGGAAAGAGTACACATTAAATATCCATATATTTATTTGTGTAGTTGCAATAGTTATACATGTCAAAAGGCAAGGAGTTTGGTTTTCCTTGGTCCGTCCGACGGAGAAAAAATCCTGCTTTGTTTTAAATGGGGGTTTTGAACTATGCTCTGGAATGTAGGCTTGACGGTGTCCAGAACCATTCCCGGAGCCGTCCGTACCTTTGCACGAGGCGTTAGTGATGGGATCAGTTGACCCTCTCCCTTTGCATGGAAGGGAGGACTTTGGGTAATAATTCATTTCTGTTGCTGGGTTGAATTCTCCGTGTGTGTTTTCAGGTTGACATTGTGTTACACATCCCCTTTTGTGTGGAGATGTACCCGATGGAACATCTTCAGGCACTGGAACAAGAAGCAGAGAGAATGGACACACACAAGACACCAACGAGATCTCTATCACTGACTGAAAACTGGTGCAGGGTAATTTGGAAAGGAACAGGTGAGAAACTTGAGAAGACATAGGGCTAGTTTGTTTAGCATCGTTGACAATTGGGTCATTTTGACTGGTTTAATTGTCGGGTTTTCACGAGACGGTATAGGCATGATCTCAATCAGGTTGGTCACATTCTCGGGTTCGGATTCTAGGTCGAGATTACCACGTCGAAAAAGGCGAGGGATGCCTGACGTGCATTTGTTGAGAGACTCTTGAGCAGCGTTCACTCGCTTGTGTAGGAGGAAGGCCAGTGTCAAAGTCACAACATATCCTACTATAGTCGAGATACAAAGCGCCGTGTCAGCGGCAGACCAGGACCGAATAATTGGCGCGCCAGCGGGCGGAAGGCGGCGATAGCTTCTAAAGCTGTGTCAACGGTGTCAGATCAATAAGCTGCGTTCCTTCCTCCTTGATCCTTTCTTCCAATTCTGGATCGAGGACAAAGGAATGCTGCTTGAAAAAAGAGATTTCGATTTCGCCTGATACTGGCTCGTCGGTGAGGTGATACAATGCTAGTTCGTCAATATGGAGGATCGAGCCCTTAGGGACTGTGATCCATAACGTTTGGTTAGGCAGACTAATGCGGCGTGGCGGTGTCGTGTTGATCATATGTGAGGGTAGCCGTTCGGGCTGGGGTGTTCACCAGCCATCGGTTTCCGACAATTTCGCTTGTGTTACCTCAACCTGAGAACGTGGTGTTGCGTCGGCGGGGCAGCTAGCGTCGGATCTCATGGCTTCTAAGCCACAGATGCCCTCTGTATTATCGTCGAAGGGTTTACTCGGGCAGAGGAAGTGAATGTCTTTAGTGAGCGTACACATCTTTAGGTTTGGAGCCAAGTACAACTGTTCGTTGCTATCGTGATACGCGACGACCTCGGGAGTGTGGATTTTGACATAGGTGTTCCCTTGCCAAAATCCAACATTCACAACATCTTTAAGCCGATAAATATTACGCATCGATAATAGGCAAACTGAGAAGAAGCATGATCGCCTGCTTCCGGGTCTACGTACAAGGAATGGCGCTACCCAGGGAAAAGGCGAGATGGGTTTGAATGGGGCTAGTGGGGCCCATGGTGGCGTTAAGATGTTCTGGACAAGGCTAAGGGTATCAGATAATGTGGAATCCTACCCATGGCTAGGCTATCGATTGAGGAACTCACTTGGCGTAGCATGTCGGCCATGAGCATAGTTAGGAGTTGGGTTTGGGCTAAATCGCCTTGCACTCTGAGTATAGTTTATTAATAGACTTGATAGTTTGGTTTAGGAGGCTACTATGTGTGTTTAGAACTGTGATCGTGCCATTCAGGATTTTCCGAAAGTCTGTAGGGCGTGGCTCTGAACTAGGAGCTGTTGTCGATCCCAGGCATTTCGGCCTGGATTTCACCCACATGTCGCCTGACAGTAGCTAGATTAACAGCGTTAGCCGTGTTCATGCCAATGTTGAACAGAGTTCCTACAGCCGCAGCAGCCCCCAACAGGGCCCCAAAAACCGTTTGGGTCGCGGTTGTACCCGCTGAGGTCAGCCTGGGTTACAGTTAATTTTTGTAATTGGAGCAGCATGTGGTTCACATCTGCTTGGGCATGGGCAAGGACTTCGAGTCCAACGGGCTCCAGCCCAAGAGGTGTGGGTGACTGGGAGGGTGTAGTGAACTCTGTAAACATCGCGGGGATCTAGTCTAACATACACCTTTTGGGTGTAGGTTTTACAGTTCGTTATTAATAACCCCGGCTGTTCGCGGATGCGATCCCTGAGGCTGGTCCGGGCGCTGCCACTTCTGGCTGGGGCATGGCCCCAATCACGAGAGACACAGGGCGGCGAATCGGAGCATCTTCCTGGTGATTGAACAGAAAGAGGCATAATTAGCGGTGACGATCATACTTTGGCGGATTGTTTCGATCGGTTAACACCAGTTCTTACGACGACCTTATTGTGAGGTCGATCTCACTTTCAGGACCTGTATTCAAGGATTGGTTAAGGGGTTCAAAGTGAGAGAGAGGAAAGGAAAACACAAAGTGAGACACGAAGGAAAGAAACCAAAAAAAAAATTAAGACAAAATTCAAAATCAAAATCAAGCAAAAAAAAAAAAACAAAATTGAGGGTAACTCCTCGCTACTAGATTGGTCCTAGCAGTGCTGTGGAGGAGAGAATATGGGTTGTGTCTAAGCATGGTTGCTATATGTTTTCCTAACATATCAATACTAATGCTTGTGTGGTGCATATGGTGCGTGTGGTGCATATCGGTCTGTGTCAGTGGGTCTGATCTTCCCCCTTTCCATGTCGGCTAGAGCCCAGGGGCCTCTTTATCTGGTTTCGATGGACCCATCGAAGGACTGGCTCGCTGCGCCCTTGTCTGATTTTGATTCGATAGGCAACAGGTGAGAGCTTGTCTACAATCTCATGGGGTCCCGTCCAGTGAGGTAGGAACTTCTTTGACAGGTGATGGGGAGCATTCGGCCTTGGTCGGGCGAAACTGTAGTACCACACTTGATCTCCGACATTGAGCTCATGGTGAGAGGCCTTTTGGTCGTAGTAGGCTTTTCGGCCTTCCGCGCCGTTTAGCTGCTGTTGCGGCGAAAGTTGTTCTCAGGTGCTGATGTAACTCTTCCAGGTACTGGTGAGTGTTGTAGGCGGTGACGAGGTTCAGGTCACCAGGTTGGTACAGCAGGTGTAGTGGTAGCGTCATGTTTCTCCCTGTCATCATTGTGAGCGGGGTATTCCGGTAGATTGATGGGGTGTGGCTCGAGCGGCCATCAGTACCAGAGGGAGTTTAATGTCCCAATCCTTTTGATTGGTGGCTACGTGTTCTTTAACATGCTGACCACTGTTCTGTTAGCCCGTTCCACTTGACCGGAAGAAATTGGGTGATGGCTTATGTGGAGTTTGGCCTGTATGCCCAGGAGTTTCCATCGTCTTGCATAATTTCAGCGGTGAAGTGGGTTCCAGCGGTCAGAGTTGACCCTTAAAGGCAGTCCGAATCTTGAGAAGATATGGTTCAATAACAGACAGGCTGTTGTTTCTGCTGTATCGTTGGGAGCTGGGAGGCACTCTATCCATTTGTGAATTCGCAGACCATGGTGAGGAAGTATTTGTTGCCCAGCGTCGACCGTGGTAGGGGTCCTACCCAGTCTATTTGGAGGTCCGACCATGGGAAGGTCATTCCTTTCCTTTGCAGTGGTGCTCGGTGGTTTGGATTTGCCGGTTGGAACTGGCAACACACCAGGCATCCTTTAACGTATTCTGCTACGTCTTGCTGCATGCCAGGCCAGTATGCTACTTGCTTGAGTGTTTCATAGGTGGCCTTGACTCCGTGGTGTCCTGCGCGGAGCAGTGGATGGCTCAGGGACATACGTGAGGACACCGTCTCGTAGATGCAGCATGCTTGATCGAATGGAGCGTGCGGAGGTCGGATGATGTTCGTAGGTCCGAGGTGGAAATGGGATTTTCAAGGGGTCGGACAGGTGTGCTACAATGGACTGTATGGCTGAGTCCGTATGTTGGAGGGTGAGGAGGTCTTCAGCAGCGAACTGAGGCGACAGGGAGATGTGGGAGGAGGCAGGTGTGTGCTCACTCGTGGCACTTTGGCGGCGGGTCACCGCTGCCACAGTTGGGTGGGGTGGGAGGGCATGAAATGTCCAGGACTCTCCCTGTAACGCCCCTGCTTTGGCGAGGGCATCGGTTTGGTCATTTAAGTCTTTGTCTTGTCCTGGTTGACGTGAATGACCTCTGACCTTTTTCCAATAAACGACCATGTCGTGTTCAGTGACGATGGCGTCGCTTGCTTGGAAGAGTTCCTGGTGCTTGACAGGCTTGTTGTTAGCTGTCTTGAATCCATTCCTCTTCCATCCAGTTAGATGGCATATGAAACTTAGACGGGCATAGTTCGAATCGGTACAGATGAGGAGTTCTCAGATTTTGTGGGTTGCAGCCACTTGTAGTGTGATGAGGATGGCTGCTATTTCTGCATATTGTGATGATTGTGGGCCAAGTTTGAGTTGCTGCGGTGGGCACGGGTCATTGTTGAGCCAGACCACACCCGCTCCCGCTTGTAACTTGCCCTCGTGATTGTATGAGCAGCCATCGACATATGCTGTGGGCATTCCTGTACACACATTCTCCTCGGCACCGATGATTTGTCGCTTCGGTCGTGGCAGTTCTTTTTGGCTCTGCTGAGGTGTCCAGCGTGTCCGTTGAACAGTTTTGGCATGCCGCAAGCCCGTTTCCCAGTGAGGATTTGTAGTTCTGGGCATATCTTGCCTCCACATCCCGTCCTTGAGTGTCATTAGCCAGGTAGCTATGCGTGCGTTGGTTACCACGCCATCTCTGATTCGTTGACTGTTGAGGAAGGTAACTGGCTGGTGGCAAGTTTCGATGATGACTTTCTGTGCACCGATGTAATTGAACGCTGAATGCCCCACAGTGCAAAGTAGAGCTTTTTCGCAGTGTGAATATTTGCATTCTGGGGAAGCAGCGTTTTGCTGGCATAGCGACCACTGCTTGTCCTTATCATGGAGCTGGTATAGACCGCACTGAGGCACTGGTCAGAGAATCCCGTCAGATAGAATTCCTTCCCTGGGTCTGGGTAGGCGAGGCATGGAGCAGGCGCAGGCACTGTTTGAGCTGGCTCATAGCTGTGTCCTGGGCCTTTGTCCAAACAAAGGTTCGTCCTTTTCAGGAGGGAAGTTAGTGGTCGTGCGATGTCAGCGTAGTTTTCGATGAACTGTCGTGAGTAATTGCACACTCCCAGAAAGCTTCGCAACTCAGAGACGTTAGTTGGTGTTTTTATGCTTTGGATTGCTTGGGCACGCGGTTAGATTGTGGCTCAATGCCGTTTCTTCCGACGAGCAGTCCAACATAATTCACCTTGGTTTTGCACCATTGTCCTTTGTGAAGGGCGATTTTAGCTCCGCTGTTGTCAGCTGGTTTAGGACATGGTCGATTTCTTTGAGGTGGTCTTCCACACTTGAACTTTTCATTAAGGACGTCGTCTCACGTAGACGAGGTTGCCTCGGACTCTGGCGTCAGGGCATGCTTTGTTAAGGAAAATGTTAAATTCTGCCGGTGAATTGGCATAGCCAAAGGGACACCGTGTGAAGGTGTACTGTCGGTTGCCGAAAGTGAATGCCAGCTTATGTTGGTCGTCGGGGTGGACAGGGATCGTCCAAAACCCGAGGCGACGTCCAATGTGGACAGGATCGTCGAGCCTTTGATTTTGGTATTTCTTGGTCCAACTGGGTCATAGGCCATCGTGACAATGGTACTTGCTGATTCAACTTGCGGTAGTCGATAGTGGGCCGCCATTTGCTGTTGGGTTTTAGGACTGGCCATATCGGGCAGAATATGTACTGTTACAGGGCCGGATGACCCCTTTTCCAGCATGGAGTCAACAATTTCTTGCACTGGCTCATATGACGCTATCGGAATCTTGTACTGTCGCACAAAGGTGGGTGGTGCATTTGGGTTTGTCGGTATGCGCACCGTGTGGATGTTTGTCAATCCACAATCTAGAGAGTCCTTTGCGAAAGAGTCCTTGTACTTCAGCAGAACTTCTTTGAGTCCTTGGCGCTCCACTTCGTTGTGGAGGGCATCCGTCCACTCAAGATCTGTTGAATTTGAGTATTGAACCCGTGAGGGTTCTTCTGCCGTTAAGTCATTAAAGGGGCTTTGGGCCTCGCTGGTCACCCGTGTAGGTGGTTCTGTCGCAGGCTGGGTTGAGACAGCATAGACAGTGAGGTGAGTGTCATCCATTAGTTCTGACCGGCAGACGCTTTCTCTGGACACTGGCAGGATTGAGGTGATGGCAATGACTTCATGAGGTTTTGTGAATGTTATAGTGTCATTGTATCCATCTGACATTAGTTGGGCTGGTATGGGGCCTATGACAGGTACCATCAGTTCAAAGTCATGGAATGCCTGGTTGATGAGCCATCCCAGGTGGCTGGCTTTTGGGGCGTGGATGTCTTGGGCCATACAGTTATTGAACAACACATATATCGCACGAGATGACACTTCAATGAGAGGTGTAGCTTCCAGAGTCAGTCCGAGTTTTAGGCAGGTTCTGGAAGGTTGGAAGAAACTCAGCTTACTGTTGAGAGTTTGGCCAGGTCGCATGTTGAGGCGGACACTGACGCTTTTGCTGTAGGCAGGTATTGTGGCTCCTTGTTCCGTAATCATAGCGCATGCGTCCGGCATGGTTTGACCGGATTGGAGGTTCTTGAGATTGACTGAAGTTGTCAGTTGGTGTGACAGGGAGCCCATATGATGTTGTTTACAGTGTCAATGTGAGCATTGAGTCGAACCATGATATCCGCTCCCATGTAGATGTCATGCGGCAGGTCTGGAATGACGAGGAAGTAGTGACTCAGCTGTCTGTTGTTCCATCGTATGTCCAGAGCGCAGATGATCTTGGAGGTGGCCATGGTTGTCGACCAGGGACTGAGAGGGTAACGGCTGTGCTTAGTGACATGTGGTAGACTTTGACAGCTCTGCTTCAATGTTTTGAATAGCTTCAGGCTGATGGCTGAGTTCTCTGCCCATAGGGCTAGTGCTGCCTCGGACACTGACGTGCCATGAACCTCTATCGCAGTCATGATTTGAAGGAGGCCTGTGTTTGGTTCAGGCTCGTGCAGCGAGCAGAGGAGAGGGTCGTTGGCATTTGTGCTCGGCCCAGACCTGGGCTCTGTTACTGCTTCATCGGTCATTGACTTAGGGGTAGTGTCTGTGACTTGACACTGTGACTCATTGGAGTCTAATGACTTGTAAGGCAGAGGCTCACGGACTTGTGTCCAAATCTTTAGGTGCTTGAAGTCTATTAGGGGTTCAAAACGATTAAGCAAATCTTTTCCAATGAGGAGCGGAGTACGTGTTGAGTGTTGACACGTATACGGATGGACGAAGTCCATGGGTCCCACTGTTAGATGGATTGGGGCCACATGTTTTAGTTGTAAGCCCGTGTGAGTATGCTTGTACGTTTAGTTCGCACCTTTGGAGCTTGAGGGTGCCATTAGTCCTCTTCGTTAATTCTTGGACTTCTTTGAGAAGTTCTGTAGACATTAGAGTGATGTCGGCTCCTGTGTCCAGAAGGGCTTCGACTTTGATGTGTCGCTCGATGATGATGGAGAGGTAGAACTTTCTTGCTATACCCTTTTCAATGAGATCGCCTAGGAGTTGAGGAACTGGAGTTTGGGAGGAAATATTTAGGATGTCAGGGCTGACCTGGCGTTCTTCGGAGGAGTGGCAGATGACTAAGACAGCGCTTTCAGGAACTTGAGGATTTTCAACAGCAGGTGTCTGCTGAACGCTGCTAGAGTTTGGAGTATTGGGTGCTGAGTTAGTGTTTAACTTTGTTGCTGGATTTTCAGGTGGGGCTTCATGTCCATCTGAAGTTAACGTGTTTATTGTACTCTGAGACTGAGGTGAGGCGGTGCTGTTTTCTGTGGCTGGTTCGTTTGTCTTGTCGCTGCTTTCTCGTCCGTCAGCTAGTCAGGCTGAATCCGGGTTTCCTTTCTTTTCCCCCTTCTTGTCTTCCTCTTGAAAGAACTCCTTCATCATCATTTCCATCATCTTCTGTGAGTCGAAGTGCGGTGGTGTTTTTGTTCTTGTATGGACTCAGTTGGAGCTTGGTCACTTTGGAACCTTGGTGAATTCCTTCGTCGATTCCTTGGGCTGGTCGCCTTAGGGTGAGTCTGTCGCTTTCCGTTGGAGTTTCCATTGGATTCCCATGAGCGTTGCTCTCTTGGGTTCCGCGATCTCTCCCATTGCCTTTCCTGAGGCCTTGCTTGGTCCCATGACTTATCCCAGTGTCGTCCAGGTGAGGCGTTGGCGTCCACGTGGTCCATCCCATCGGTCATACCTCTGTTTAGGTCGGGTTCCAGCGTGTGAGTCTCGTTCTCTGTTGGACGGGGTGCATTCCACTCCTGTGTGGTGGCTTAGCACTGTCTTGGCGTTGGGTGCCCTCCAGCGCCAGTTCTTGGTGTTGAGTGTTGAACTCAAGAACTGCTGGGGTTTTCGCTCTTTTCTGAGGCCATCTTTTGTTTGCCGTAGGCTTTTGCACCAAGTCTCGCAACTGCTGAATGTTCATTGTTCGTGGGCATGCGAGAACGCCAAGATGGTGGCTTATGCCAGGATGAAGGTTCCTCAGGAAGAGAGTTTTAAAGTTCAGTTCCTCTTCCATGTCAGATTCATTACGAGTTCCAAAATATGCTTGTCTGAGTCGACTGTAGTAAGCTTGAGGAGTGTCGTGGCGTCCTTGTCTCGTCTCCAGGGCAGCCACTAAGCCTTGATCGGACTCAGGGTCAGCAAACTCTTTAATGAGGGCCTTTTGAAGCCGTTGATAGTCAGTCTTTGTGTTAACAGGCTGCCGGTCAAGGAAGCTGCGCACTTCAGGACTGGATGTCGTTCGGAGTAAGTATAGTTTATCTTTGTCCGTAACATTAGGTCGCATTTCCAGATGGAAATCAATATCTTGCAGATAAGCGTGGACATTTTGGCTGTTTGGCAAGCTGGGGTTGAATTTTCCCATGTTTCGGGCGAGCTTGTCAAGATCTTTAAGGTCCAAGCCGTGCACTGACCTGCGGCTGGCTGCAGCAGATTCTTTTGGTTCTGTCGTGATATAGCGTTCTTCCGACGGCGCTGGTGAATGTTTTAACACCATCCCCTCTATCTTATGTTCACGTGTCGGTCTATGAACAGGTGATCCAGTCCTGCTTGAGGGGTGCCGTTGGTGCACGCTCTGTACTTGACGGCTCACGGCGTAGTTCATAAGCATGCCTGAGTTCCTCTTGGAGACTTTCAGACTCCTCTGTGGACGTGGTCGAGCTGTCGTGTTAGGCGGCTGATCTCATTCCTTGACTCAGCCAAATGAACTTGAGGGCCTTGATTCTGCTGTTTTTGTCCCTGAAGTCAGTCTTTGCCTTCTCCAGTAGCTTCTCTGCATACTGTAGCTTGTCTGCACGATCAGCGAAGTCCTCTTTGAGCTGCTGCATTTCGTGGCTGGTAGCTTCTAGAGTCTCTTTTAGCCTGTTGGTCTCCTCCTCGGTGTCCTGCTCCACCTCATCGGTCCCTTCCTGTCGCACCTGAGCTTCACGTTCCAGCTGCTCTATGCGTCGCGCGCTTGTCAGCTCCTGCTGGCGTTGGCGTGCGGCGTGCTTTGTCGCTCAGTTTGAGGGTGGCGATGGCGAGTATGTGGCTTAAAGAACCGGTGATCTTGGCTAATTCTTTGTGACTGTAGTTTTGACTTGGGTCTTGTCCCATAATGCTTGCGATGCTGTCATCTAGTTGATTCTGTGTCTGATGTTGGAGTGTTTCAGCAGCTTTAGGGAGTATGCTGCCCGTTGTAACACTTAGCCACATTTCCAGTCCTTCCCAGTGACCGACATGTTCTGTTTCTGTGAGACATGTTCTGGCGGGTCAGAGATCTTGGACCGAACTGACACAGACCTTGAATAGGAAACAAAGCAAAACAAAACACAAACAAAACAAACAGGGGTGTAAATGTGCAGAGTGTAGTGTATGCTAGTGTTGATTGTGTCTCTGTGTTTGTGGTCCTCTGGCAGGTGCTTCTAATTGTAGTCTCTGCAGATAAATTATTGGGCACACATAAGGGCAGCCCGGCTGTGAAGCAGAGAAAGAAAAAACACACACAGAATGGGTACACAAGGACAGTATCACTAAACAGGTCTCTCTTTTAATAGCAGATTTTCTTCGTTTTCGCTGTTAAGTCTGATTTAGAAGGCGCTTCTAATCAGAGGATTGTAGGCTAGATTTTCTCTTTTGTAATAAGACTGGTATTGCTATTCCAATTTTCTCCTTGGAGGAAAATAACAGCAATGACAGTACTTGTCCCTTAATGGCAGGATTTTACACCGCGCTGGTCAGCGTGTGTCGCAGCGTGTTAAAACTTTGCCGATGTCTATCTTCTCATTGCACCTGCTTTAACCTGGGGGAATAGGATTTCACAATAGAGGGTAAATGGTAAACAGTTTTGAATGTAGTTCTCAAGTTTCATACATCTGTTCAATTGTGACATTTCGCTCTATTCGTGATTTTCCCCGGCCAAGTCTTAAGCAAACAAGTCAAATTGGAAGTTAGTAACAGGGAAAAAGAAAAGAGATTAAGATTTATTCCCAAGATTTAAAACTAATACGTTGGCACAAGGTGGTGCTGTTGAGTGATACGCTTAGGTTGGTTTGGCTGTTTACAGGTAAACAAACTGACCTAAGTTGAGGAAACCTTAATTGCCTTTTTGGAGTTTTCTAATTAGAAGGTTACGTTTTATGCTCCAGATTGGTGAAAAGTGACTTTGACTGTATGGTGTCACTGTCACTTCTCCAACACAACACTAGGGGGAGCACTATCTACTCTCAGGCCTAAGTAAAGAGGACTAATTTTAATTTAATAAGATTGTTTTAATTAAATTATTATTAACTTTACTTGAGTTAATCAGCTCACCTAAGGAAATGAAGTATGGCCTACAGGGGGCGCCAGACTTGTGTTAAGTCTGAAATGACAATTAAAATTAGACTTTGTGGTTTCTAATTAAAATGTATGATGTTATAATTAAAATTAATAGGATTCACTTAGGATTAGAATTTACAAATGCAATCTGCAATTGAGTTGACAAACCAATATTGTTGCAAAATGTAAACAGGAAGTGTAATTAATTATTAAATGTAATTAGAATTTTCGAATTCATAATTAATTATTAAATTAATTTACAGCTTCTAAATCACTAGTTTGGATTCCATAATAGTAATTCAAATAATTTCCAAACTTAAGCATTCCTCGTCATTAACACCAAAAAAATTAACAATAAAATAATTAATAACTAATCTGTATCCTACTTGTAAATGAAATTAAAATTTCCTCTTGATAACTTAAGGTTCTATTGTAGTGGTCAAATTATAAGAGCGTTTATGGTTCATAAATGGATGCTATTGTTGCTGGAAGCAGGAATTGAAAATTCTATTAAATGAAATTAATTCAAAATTAATTTGTAATCAATTGTGACATTCAACTAACAATTAAAAATTCCTAACAATAGCGCTTATCCATTGATGTGTTTTAAAATCATAAAAGCCATTATAATTGAATGAGTCAAACTCACCATATAATCAACAGTATATTAAACCAACCTGTGAAAATGTCAGACAGATAAATGGGTATAACCTTAACACAGCCAGCTTATTAACATGTTAGTCTGTTAACTGGGAAAATAGAGGGACAGAGCAAACAGAAAATGTGAGTGTTAATTTATTTTCACACCCACCCACTGCATTCAAGCTTTAAATGCTATGTGCTAATCGCTAGCCGTAATGCTACCAGCATGGCTAAAGCTCCTTTGTTTCAGTTAGCTTATATGCGCTGCTATTAGCTTACATTGGCTAAACTGGTCGCTATGGCAACTCAGTGCCTATAGGAAAAGGAAAATGTGCTTCACGCTTCAGAAACAAGCAGCATTGTTCAGACTTGAATTTTCTATAGCACATATAATCTCACTCATTTAGGGCGAGATAAATTTATCTACGGGTTACTTATAAACCAACAAAGCCTCAGCGGGCTATTATGTGAATATTTGTCTGTTTAGACAGCACACATAACACAAACAATCGATTGCACAATCTCTCCCTTTCTCAAAACGACTGGCCACTCCTTTGAGCGCCGTGCGTTTGAATTCACTCGTGAACTCAAAAATGGGCTGAGAATTACTTAAATAGCTACTTTAATATTCTACAGCGGGAGTCACGTGGCTGGGTTTGCAGTGGAACACGCACTAACAAAACATTACCACAGGCCTTAAGAGAGCTCAACAAGGGACACGCTCATTTGCCTCTCATGCGCTTTAGAGCGACTTTTATTAATTATTTACTGCAGTTTAATTTCTTCTCGAACTCGAGTTAACAAATACCTCTCTTTCATTCAAACACACTGTGTTTCACAAACAAGAATGCAATACCACAAATAACCGCTTTTCCTGTATTTACTCAGTTTTTCCGGATAAAATTGAGAAATACCCTTTTCTCTGGTTTGATTTTCAGATTAATCTTTAATTGCCAGCTTTTTCCTCCACCATTTGTAATAAAACCAGTTTAATATAGAGCTATTATTTCAGCTCCGAATTAGTTATTAAATATTAAATATTGCTTGGTTAAAA
This sequence comes from Gymnocypris eckloni scoliostomus, assembly GCA_027564155.1. NCBI lineage: Eukaryota > Metazoa > Chordata > Actinopteri > Cypriniformes > Cyprinidae > Gymnocypris > Gymnocypris eckloni. Next base: position 30,917,963 of record CM050427.1, on the reverse strand, counting down.
GTAATATTAATATTTAACTTAGTTATACTGTATTAAGTGATCGTCCACGAACACTAACCTCAGCATATCAACTTCGAGCTTAGGTAGCTTTCTCTTTATGGCAAATAAGGATAAAACTTCAAATCACATTCCAGAGACAATTCTTTATGAAATGAAAATATGGTTTATTCGTAATACTGCTATTCTAACATAAATGGATTAACTGATAACACACAAACATACATACACAAAGACATGAATAAGGGATTTTGGTAAGTAACTCCTAAAATTAAAATTAGCCCTTTTGGCTATTTTAACGCTTGATTCGACCGGAAAAGATCACGACAGATGCCTTATGCTCTGTTACTGCATTCAGATCAGATTTTACCAGTTCAATCAGCAATATAGATTTAGTTAGAGGTACTTGCTTGTTGACAAGAAGCAGGTTGGAAGTTGTTTCGTTTCCTTCAAATGCGTTGCTCTGGTCTTTGTCCTCGGAAACCACGTGGGTTGGTTCGTGCGTCTCCGGGTGCTCTCGGGTGGAAACACGTGATATGTGGATGCTGCCGCGTGACGTCACAGAAGGCTTTCCTTTCGTCTGTAGGCGTTCAATTCGTTGTTCTTTGATGTTGTGCCTTCTATCCTTCGCCTTCGAATAGATGGTTGGTTTAGTCGGTGTCGAGGCAAAGTTACGAGCGCAGCTCCAGAGATGTTCAAGAGAGAGAGACACGAGAGTCAAGCGCCAAGAGTCAAGAGAGCGTCACGCCATGTTCCAGAGAGAGTCGAGAGAGTGATTTCCAACTGGCGCGTTGTTTTTCAACAGTCCAACTTGCTCCTCCCCACGGGCGGCTTGTCGAATCCGATGGTTCGTATGGGGAGCCCATGTCCAGGCTTGCTGGGTGGACCAACAGTTCTGTGATGTCTCATCACTTTTGGGAAGGATAAACTGTATCGATCTTTATACATGTATAATTATGCAGGGTATTAAAATTTAACGGTCATCAACACAGTCTATCACATCTGAGTCTAGCTTTCTTTAGAGATCAAACACCGCATACTAATACACACATTACAGTTTATACCGTTTAAAGCATGATTAAAAATTCCCACATTGTCCTAAATAATTGGCACTCGAAATCATCACATCATGCCTATGAGGGAAAGAGTACACATTAAATATCCATATATTTATTTGTGTAGTTGCAATAGTTATACGTGTCAAAAAGGCAAGGAGTTTGGTTTTCCTTGGTCCGTCCGACGGAGAAAAATCCTGCTTTGTTTTAAATGGGGGGGTTTTGAACTATGCTCTGGAATGTAGGCTTGACGGTGTCCAGAACCATTCCCGGAGCCGTCCGTACCTTTGCACGAGAGCGTTAGTGATGGGATCAGTTGACCCTCTCCCTTTTGCATGGAAGGGAGGACTTTTGGGTAATAATTCATTTCTGTTGCTGGGTTGGAATTCTCCGTGTGTGTTTTCAGGTTGACATTGTGTTACAATAGATACCCTTCACAAGGAGGGTAAGCCACAAATATTCATTGCCAAAGAAGCTTGCTGTTCACAGAGTGCTGTATCCAAGCATGTTAACAGAAAGTTGAGTGGAAGGAAAAAGTGTGGAAGAAAAAGATGCACAACTAACCGAGAGAACCGCAGCCTTATGAGGATTGTCAAGCAAAATTGATTCAAGAATTTGGGTGAACTTCACAAGGAATGGACTGAGGCTGGGGTCAAGGCATCAAGAGCCACCACACACAGACGTGTCAAGGAATTTGGCTACAGTTGTCGTCAGAGGTGTCTTACCTGGTCTAAGGAGAAGAAGAACTGAACTGTTACCCAGTGGTCCAAAGTCCTCTTTTCAGATGAGAGCAAGTTTTGTATTTCATTTAGAAACCAAGGTCCTAGAATCTGGAGGAAGGGTGGAGAAGCTCATAGCCCAAGTTGCATGAAGTCCAGTGTTAAGTTTCCACAGTCTGTGATGATTTGGGGTGCAATGTCATCTGCTGGTGTTGGTCCATTGTGTTTTTTGAAAACCAACGTCACTGCACCTGTTTACCAAGAAATTTTGGAGCACCAAAGTTAGTAGCAAAATGTAAATTAGCTTAATATGCTGCATTCTCATGCTATCGGAATTATCGTAAATGCGAGTTTCCAAATCGGAAATTGACCATATAGCGCCTCCCAATACAGTTCATGTTCAATTTCTGACTAGGAAGTTCGTATTTACGATAATTTGAATACATGTGAAATATTAGCGATATAAATGTTGTTCGCAAAATATTAATTTTGTCAACATTCTGAGAGGACCATATTTAAAATACTCAATGGAAGATGATCTCTTTGTGCAGAATGTGTAGTTAACAAGCCAAACTCTGACCCCTTGGGAAGTTATTATGTCATTCTTTGGGAAGTCATTGTGTCTGTTCAGAGGATGCAGTGGCAGAAATGTGCTTCTTCCTCTGGGTCTTTCTTCTTCTATCTGGTGAATAAAACCATTTTTTTTGTGTGCTAATGGTACTAATTCTTTCCCAACTTGATAGAGGGCTCAGTCATGTTACAGCATGCAGAATCCCTGTGCTAGAAGCAAACAATTTAGATTGCATAAACCATTCACGATGAGACTGAAAGACAAGAATTGCAAAGACATGCCAACTAACATGTCGAAATATATTTGCTTCCCAATCTTAAATCATTTTATTAGATACTATGAGCAGTCATTTGCACTGATTAATACTTGGTAACTGATTCCACTAGTGCTGAAAAGCTCAGGAAAGATCAGTGTCTATTTTAATGCTTGTCAAAGTAGTTTTTACCGGTTAGCATTGGTTTGGTTTTGGTCTTGCAGGTGAATAATAAAGTTAATGGGCAAAATGTAGCTGCTGCAGCTTTTAAACCAGTTTAAAATTTTCATTTAGTCACGTGGTATAATCGTCAAATTGTAATAACATATTTTCCTTATACCCTGAATGCATGTGAGTACATGTGTACATGTCTTTTAAAATAAAATAAAAGTAAAACATATTTTTACACATATCAAGAATTATTCGTTCTTTAATATGAATTCATTAATTGGGGATTCACACCACATTACATTTTACAACCGAAACTAACCTTGCCTTGTCAGATTTTCTGATATTTTAAAATACTTACAGATATTGTCCTAACTCACATAATTTCCCATTTTATGTTTTTTTATGCATGTGTATGTCAGTTGCACCACATGACTTTCATTTTTGTGGCCAAAGTTTTCCAAACTGAAGGTTTCTTTTTTTTTTCAGAAACAAATAAAATAAAAACTATTAATTTGATTTATTGATACAGACTATATAAAACTATTGTTTAGTTTTTGTCTTTAAAACATTACAATGTGTTTGTTAATGCCACTAACTTAATTTAATGCAATTAACTCTCTCTCTCTTCCTTCGGCTTGCTCCCTTTATCAGGGGTTACTGATTTGGCAGGGGTTACTGATTTGGCACGTTTTATGCCGGATAATGCATTTAACACTAATATTATACATGTTTGGGTAGTTGCACCACATGACATTTAACAACCTGATTTTTTTAAATACTTATTGACCTTGTCATCTCTTTGATAGTTTGTGCACATTGGTTGCACCACATGACTTTGATTTGGCAGGCAACTTTTTAAAATAACATTTAGCTAAAAATAAATAAATAACGTTATTATTTTAATAATACATATAATTTAATTATTTCATACTTGTTGTTTTTGTTTGTTTGTTTGTTTTTTAATCAAAAGTACTCAATGCATCAACCTGGTATCCATACACTTTGTCTCCAGGCAGACAAGTGTGTAACGCAAACCATTGTATTTTTATTTAAGCCATTGTTGGGTTTTCAGACATTCAGTAAATGGACTGTTGGTCGGTTCGCGCACATGCTCTTGGAGACTAATCTTGGGGAAATTGGCCCTTCAGCTACTATGCTTTTTGTTTTCATACAGCTACCAGGGTTTATGTGGTTTTGTTTGAGGAAGTGGGTCAGGACATGTATCTCTCAGCCCATTAAAACGAGTCAACAATTAGCTCGGTATTCTTCCCGAAAAAGAGAGTCAGCCTTCCTGCAATGTTTACTTATGTTCGGCCAGTCTCTTGTGGGTGATCACAGACTCCATGTGTGTCTCTCTCAAAGAGGTGGGCAAGGGGAAAAAAAGCATGTTTTTCGTCTGAACTCTTGCCTGCGAGGCCTCTTGCCTCATTTTTTCTGGCAAGATTGGCTATCAGCAGCGCTGAACCCCCTGAGAGGGCCCAAACGCTGGTCAGCAAAGCTTTGGAAACTCTCGACGAGAGGCCTCCTGGGGATCTTGGGATCTGTGCATTGACATTATTCTCCCATTAATGCCTCAAGTAGGTCACTTAGAGCCTAGGAAGAATCTGCCTTGTTTGGAAGAGGAGGTTTTTGCACTCACACTTGTTGTACATCAAATAGTCTGTATGAATCACAGAAAACTGGCCTATTCTTAGGCCTTTGTATACAGTTACTTGACCAAACCTGGCAGATAAGCACAGACCACCCACGATGGCCCTCACAGTGTGAAAGGACAATTTCTGCGCTCCAGAACGAAGCTGGAAACCTCGCCAGACATACCAAAGAATGATTAGGAGTGCAGAAAATATGTGTGTTTTGGATTGTGCTACCTGTTGTTTTAAATAAGTGCTGTTATTAGTGTTAAATTTGAGGGACTGAATGAAATAGGCAATTGGGAATGCCCAGTTATTTTGATTATTACTCATACAATATCCTTTTTAATTTCATCATCTGTTATTAATATTCAGTTGTTGTTGTTTTTTTTACAGATGTAAATGAATGTCTTACTGCAAACCCCTGCCAACATCAGTGCTACAATCTGATTGGCTCTTTCATATGCCAATGTGAAGTCGGATATGAACTGGCTTCAGACTCAGTCTCCTGCCAAGGTTTTCTTTCAAGCACTTTACGCTTTTTTTAGTGTACAAAAATACATGATAGAAATTTTGAATATTCCTAACACCATCAACAATGATTTTAACATGTATGTAAGTTAACATGTAAAGTACTGACAGTGATGTGCTTACAAAAGACAGTTTGAAATCTAATTAATTTAGTTAGGGTGAGTTTTACAGTCTCTCATCATGAGGGAGTAGCTAACATTACAAGAAGTTACTCACGCTGTCCTGTTGTAGTCAGTCAGTACAATATAATCACAATCAAACAGTATTTCAATGGCGATAACATTGTACAATGTTTTTGCCGTTTCACCCGTTTGTGTGGATTTTATATTGATTATAAGAATATCTTAATGGAATTGGACAAATGAGCATTATTATATAATTCATAAAGAAAATATAGGTATTACGGTATAAATAAACTCTATGAAGGTTTGTATTGAATATTTCTAGCAACTTGCATATCGCATGCTTTGTTAGCAGGCTAATGTAAGCTTAGGAGGCTAATCTGTTAACATGCTATCCTTAGGCTAACTGAAAGAGAAATGTTATATTTGATGTACATTTGATGGTTTTTGTTATATAATGTGGTTAAAAGACATTACTAAGGTACGTTGATATTGGCTATTTAAATTGACTTTGGCAAACTAGTTAGTACTATTTGTAGACTTAAGACAATCTTAAAAACATCTCTGTCTTTGCATTTGATGATTCAAATATTAGACTAAGTGGCATTTTTTTATTGGAAGATACCATAAGTACACTTTTCCATTAAAGGCCTGTTTAGTGTACACACTTTAGTGTCGGTTAGCGTCCACACCGTGTTCTAATAGCACACTGAAGTTTTGTTGTCTGCTGCATGAACGCTTCTGCTCATTAAAGTTGAGTGGATTCTGATTGGCTGTCAATGTTTTTATTGTTCATCAGCTGGAGAAAAAAAGGTTCTGAAAGTGATTTTAACAAGATTGTTCCTGTGTCATCACATTGTAGCTGGGATTTGGACTTCCCTATGTTCAAAAAATTTGAACTATTATTAAAACTTTATAGTTATAATTAGCATAGACTATTTATATTTCAAATGAAGACAAAAGGCATGTTGACACTTTCTGGTTGTCCTATGTTAGTATGTTAGAAGTATGTAATTTTTTCTGTGGTATTCGAGATTCTGTCCACAGACATTAAATTGACCGTGACCACAGTAATGAGCAATATTTTGTCATTCTGTGAGTTTCATTCTCATTCATGTTTTCCAGATATCAATGAGTGTGAATTCTCAAACTACATGTGCCAGTTCCAGTGTGCGAATCAGCCCGGCGGATACCAGTGTGTGTGCCCTGATGGATACCAGCTCCAAGGGACGCAGATGTGCCAAGGTACATTCCAGTTTCTTCCAGGCTCTTGAAGTGTCTTCTGAAGATAATCATTGACCTTTTTCATTGTATGGTGTAACAGAGTGATTCCTGTGCATATACGACAATAAACTCTTGAATCTTGATTCTTTTCCACCCTGTTAATAGATATAAACGAGTGTGAAACAGCACACAACTGCAGAGAAGATGAAATGTGTTGGAATTACTATGGAGGATTCCGTTGCTATCCCAGGAACCCCTGCCGTGAGCCATACGTCAAAACAGGCGAAGGGTGTGTGTAATCTCCTGATAAAATCATACCCTGTGTTGCGACAAAAAAAGTGTTGTTATTTGATCCACAAAACTGTTTTGCAAATGTTTAACTCTCTATCGACAGACGCTGTAGGTGCCAGTCACCAAGTGTTTGCCGAGGACTGCCACCTGTCATTGTCTACAAGTATATGAGCATCTTTTCTGAACGCTCAGTGCCTGCGGATATCTTCCAGATTCAAGCTACCAGTGTCTACCCCAACATGGTAAACACCTTCACCATCAAATCCGGCAACGAGGGAGGAGAATTATACCTGAGGGTAAGATCTGTGATTACAGCCTTGCAGTAAGTTATTCATTTTTACCAGCGTTGGGTGTTATACATTACTAAGTACACTGACCAAAATTATAAACGCAACGCTTTTGTTTTTGCCCCCATTTTTCATGAGCTAAACTCAAATATTTAAGACTTTTTCTATGTACACAAAAGGCCTATTTCTCTCGAATATTGTTCACAAATCTGTCTAAATCTGTGTTAGTGAGCACTTCTTCTTTGCCGAGATAATCCATCCAGCTCACAGGTGGACCATATCAAGATGCTGATTAGACAGCATGATTATTGCACAGGTGTGCCTTAGGCTGGCCACAATAAAAGGCCACTCTAAAATTTGCAGTTTGATTAAAATAGCAGTTGCATGTCTATCCTTTTATTGTTCAACTGGTAGAGGTTGATAAAGGATTTATAAAGTAATTAATAAGTAATGCAATACTTTTCTAGAAAGAGTAATTAGTACAGTAATTTAATTACACTTTTGAATATTATATTATTCAATTCAAGATTATTTGTATAGCACTTTTTACGATACAATCATTGCAAAGCAGCTTTACAGGAAATCAAGTTTCTACAATAGATTTATATATATATTTAACTTATGGCAAATTTCGGTTAATTCTGTTAAATATTGAATTGAATATTGTTTAAATTTGAGATCTATTACTTTCAGTAAAGCCTTAATAATAAATAACACATTATAATTTAAAAGATAATAACCAAAGACATTTCTCTTCCAACATGTGTGCTATCCGATCCCTGTCATAAAGTGTTTAAATGGTTAAATGTTACAGGGTTGAAAATAATGCAAAAAAGTGTAATGACAGCTTTAACTTATTTATTTAGCTTATTAGTTTTAGAGTCAATGTTCATGTACTTTTTTTTGCCAAGAAAAGTATTAGTATTATGTAACGGACTGCTCACTGTTAGTTTCATATAACACACCAACTATTGAGCTTGACAAAATAAATTAGAAACCAAATGTTTTTTTTTTATGAGAGATACTTGATTTTAAGCTTTATTTAAACCCAAGGCATTTCTCTACTAAAACAGGCTTTATGTCCACCCTGATACATTAAAAATGGTTGGGTTTGAATGTTACATGGTTGTAGATTAGTGCACAAAATCGGAATATTTACTATCAGTATTATTATGCTTTTTGTCAAGATTTTGAACAGATGAGCTTGGCAATATACTGCATCTATAAGCATAATAAAAACTGAAAGAGACTTCAATAGATACTCACCTGTGTTTGAACCCATGATATTTATTTTCCAAAACATATCTAGGGATGAGGATCAGTGCAAACATGTCTTGTAATGTCCTTAGCTGGCACAACACAGCACCAGATTATTTACAGTCAGTATTCTTCTGCTTTCTGCCAAGAAAAATATTTTTCCTGTGAGAGTGATCACTATTATTTTCCCATAACAGAGCTGAACAATTGAGCATGACAGTATAACTGTAAACAATAAAAACTGCAGTGACTGTAAAAGATACTTACTAGTGTTTGAACCAGGACATTGCTTTTCCATTTTTTTTCCAAAATAGGTTGTGTCAACCCTGTTACCTTTCAAATGTTTTGGGGTTGTTACAGGGTTAAATATCAGTGAAAAAATTATATTTATCAGTCATCATTATTCACCAGATTATTTACAGTCATCATTGCTCACACATTGCTCATTTTTTCCCAGTTGAAATATGTACCTGTAAACATACTGAAATACACATAGACTTCAACCCTGTTACGTTCAAAAATGGATCACTGTGATTTATAACGTGAAGCCTGGTGATAGGATTTTCTTTGTCTTTCAGCGCTCCAGTAATGTAAGTGCCATGCTGGTGATGACCAAACCTTTGACTGGACCAAGAGAACATGTTGTGGACCTGGAGATGGTCACCCAGAGTAATGTCTTGAGCTACCGTTCCAGCTCACTGTTGAGACTCACCATTATTGTGGGTCCATACCCTTTCTAAATCATCTAGATCGACTGAATCAGCACCTTGGTTTAATGTGTGTACTGCAGCTTACTATGTTTAAAATGTTCAACACAGCATGGCTACCTGGTTGTGGTCTAGATCAGTGGTTCTTAACTGGTTGGTTGAGACCCAAAATGTGTCAGGAACCAGTTCTAAATCAACCAATATATATTATGTTAAAGTTTTATGCGAGTTCACATATGTATGATGAATCTTTTGTACAATACATTTTTATACTATTTTTGGTTGCCCATTGTAAAATGTAAGTCTTTAAACAAAACTGGCGGAGAACCACTGGTCAAGGTAGCTGCATTTTCAGTGGGTTTCAAACAGGAATTGGTTTATTAATCATAAAATGTATGTAGGTTGTCTGGTGTACTGAAGTTTTCAAGTAACTTGTACTTTGGAAAATGAAAGACAAGGTCAGAGAGGGTGACATGAAGACCAAGTAATATATGAAAAACAACACAGCTGGATCCCAGAAGGAAACACAGTTGCTCAAGTTTCATTCTGAGAAGCACTTACAGGTTATTCTTTGTCTTGGTAGCAAGAGGTTTGCAAGATTCTGCTGCATGTCAGACTTTTAAATGGATAGTTCATCCAAAAATTGGGTCTATCATTATTTACCTATCTTATGTTGTTGTAAACTCATATGACTTTCTTTCTGTAAAACACATAAGGTGAACTTTAACAAAATGTTATGTTGCTCGTTTCCATACAATAAACATCAATGGAGGAAAAAAAATCTATGGAGCTCCAAAAGTTACAAAACACCATACAAATAGTTTCGAATCTACAGTTATATTGTGAATCTTCTCAACAGACCCAAAAAGTTATACACTGAAAATACTCCCTTCTATCACAACACTCGAATCTTTAACATGTCTTCAAATTGGTGTCACAACTGATTACAACTAATTCAATGACCACCAACCAAAAATGTTGGTCTTTTAGGGACCAATTACGAGAAAACCGGTTTTACAGGAAGTGAAATAGGAAAAATGCGAGGTCTCGAGAAAGTTGAATGTCTTTTCACTTGTGCACTGTTTTTTTTTTTCACAGTGCACAAGATAATCAAAATACACAAGCACAATGGTCATGTTGTCTGTTTGACACATGTTTGCATAGAAAACTAATGTAAAATCAGCACGCTGGAATTTAAAAACACATTCTGTATGAACAAGGTTTTTTTATCATGCTTTTTTGGCTATTTTCCTCATTCGTCATATCGTCCTCATTCCCTCTCACTGTATGGAAAAGTGCAGTGTGAACATTCTGCTAAACTTCTGTTTTCTGTTCCTCAGAAGAAAGTAAGCCATATGAGTTTGGAATAACATGAAGATGAGTAAATGATGACAGAGTTTACATTTTTGAACAAACAAACTTTTGAATCTGTCAGTAAATCAAAGCTTTACATTTCTCGTTCAAGGATTGTGTAGAAACAGAATGTATCTATCAAAAAGTGCTACTAGATTTGACTTCTTAGCAGGGGAAAAGTGTTTTATAGGTGGAACATGTGGATAAAGCAAACAGAACTGCATTGAGTTAGGTGGAGCAGTTTGTGTTGTAATTTAATGGCATCCTTAGCTAATGGAAATCTCTGAATGCTTCCTCCGCCTTGCAAATACTGCAGAAATGACCTCCTATCCTATGAGAATAAGGCAATAATGTTTTGGAAACAGAAGTGATGTTTTCAGGAAATTGCTGGCAAGGGTTTTGGGTCGCATAAGCAATGGAACTCTTGCCTAACATGTCTGTAAGGTTGCCAGATTAGCGTTTGATCTTCTGCAGTGTTTCGTGTCGATGGTCGGTGACAAACACTGTTACTTAAACCTTTTCGTCACACCCGGCGTCCCCAGAGATGTGGTCGTGGGTGAGGCGGGTATGGTTCACGCACCACCACGTTGTATGAAATTATTTTGGCAAGCAATCTCTACGTTAGCTGCTTCGAGATCTGACATAGTATTTTAATGCAATGCTTGCAAATCAATCTGTATGTTGTCATTACCTGTTTTCTTATGATCAAACACTTTGATTGATTTGTGATAGCTCCCTTTTTTCTCTCTTAATGAGATCATTTTTGCTCATATTTAAATTGACGTGGACCGGTTGTTTCTGCTCAGTGAGGACGAGTCTTGTATTTGTTTAAAAAACTCAAATTAATAGGATTTGCAACTTTCGTTCAGAAATGTTCTGTATTTTCAGTCTGCTCTCAAGTTGCACTTTTTTTTTTTACTCATTCATAGCCGTTGTGCCATTTATTCTGCTGTAAAGTTTTTTTGGAAATAAAAATAAATACAGTAACAGTTGTCATATTAATTTGCTCAAAACAAATGGAAAGGAAGCATGTGCAAAAAAAATCTTTTGCTAGTATTGCATAACATGCATGGGCCAGTTTGGTATATTCCTGGAACAGTTTATGGGGACCACCAAGATTCATCTGCAGTTATTACCTCCCGCGGTTACAGATGGGAATATGTAACTATGTGATGTTGTCATGACAATAGTTGAGCAGTTCCTGTAAGAATATTACACACTGACAGCCTAGTCATTTACAGAAAGCATGCAAGTCATACATTAACTTAGATTTTGATGCAAAACGACTCATGCTATTTTTTCTTTTTACATAAAAGAACAAAATTGAGTATAAACTAAATGTGGGTGTAAACAAATCTGGAGAATTACAAGAAAAATCTGGAAACAAAAATAAAAAATTTAGAATGTAAAGATATTTTCTTTCTGACAAATTTCTTGTTCATGCATATTGTGAATATATTATAAGATTGACATCTTTCTGGTGGTTTTATGTGATCAATCATGAGATTAATCCGTGGCCTTATGTCTCTCATGGGATGAAGAGTATTAAGTAAATCATGGGACTGGGTGGGTAATAACCTAAAACCTTTAGGAAATATTTGAGCACCCAAATACATATTACTTTACTACTATTAGTCAAACGTTTGTATTCTCTGGGCCCAATGCAAAACCTTCAAAATATTGACAAAAGATGATATTACAAAAGATGTTGTTCATTTAAAGTGTTTGTTGCAATGCTGTAAAAGCAATAGCACTGATGTAACTGTCAACGCAAAAAAAGCTGTTTGTACAAGGCTGAAAACAGATTAAAGGTGCGAATGTATTTTAATATTTGTAAGCAAATGAGATGCGTGAGACGCCAAAAGATTGAGTTTAGTTTAACTCTAACCCAATACTAAATGTAAGAGCCTCATCTGCTGGTTACCCAGAGTATCGCATCTTACACACAGCTCTCACGGAGCTGTTCACCTCGGTTTGAACTCAAATTATACTCAGCAGTCAGTCCAACAACACACTTTTGGTGTTAAAAGTTTCTTATGTGAATGTGGTTTACCTTTTGAAATATTCCTCGCCAGAAATTGTGTATTTATGTCGTTTATTTTACTGTGAGGGTTTGAGGTCGAGGAATATTAGCTACTATTTAGCTGGCATGACGTAAACCATTTCTGTCGGCCAAAATAGATTCGAACCAATCACGAATTCGGAGAGTTTTGCGTAACCAATCGCAGTGCAGCATTGTGACTCACCATAAATGGACCGCCATCACCATATAAGGAAACATCGCCTTGCTTTATATGGAGGAAAGTAGATCTTCAGGCGAACGGCTTCGGGAGGTAAATCTCCTAAATAAGCGCGCTGTCAGCAATTATATCGTTTAAAAACATCAAACGTTATATACGACCAAAATATAGTCATTTATGTGTTGAAAGTGAATTATTTTACGCGATACTGACGTTAATGCAGGTACCTAGTTCTGTTGGCGGAGGCACATTGAGGTACGGTCGCGATTCGTTGTTTCCAAATGTGGCAAGCGTAGCGTAAGTTCAGTTCAGTTGAGGTTTGATTGATAGACTGTAGGCGGAAACTATAACTTACGCTGTAAACTTTGTACGATGGTCGTTAAGGGCTAACATTTGTTCTGGAGGTTTGTTTTTGAAAATCACGAGCTGCCTAAATCGTGGTTTTCAAACAAACAAATATATCCGTCCTCAAACTACAGATCGAGTTTTGTCTGTTGAGTTGAGCTAATGTATCCTAGCCTAGCATATGTGAGGTAACGTTAACGTTATCAAGGGAATTGATCTGCTGGGTTTGATCACGTATCTCTACACCTACCGCTGGCGATGTTAGGGGGAAACGGGACGACCAGAGGGGCCGGGCGCTCCGGTAACGGCACGGGGTTGACCCCTCTAACGTTACAGGTGGGCAGCACATCTGGGACATTGGGGGTGGTCAACTCTGCCATAAACCTGCCCGATGGGGGCAGGTACGACCCCAGACCGTCGGTGGAGGCTGTGCTGAGCGGCTCCGACGGAGACTCGGACTCCGGGGACGACGAGGAGAGTCCCGCGGTGGACAGGAGAGGGGTGAAGCGGGAGAGGAGTGAGATGGAAGTCGGGGGATCCTCGGGATCTCACGCGGGGCTGTCGGTGGGATACGGAGGGGTTTCCACCGGGGTGGCCGGTGCTAAACCGGGCAAGAAAACGCGAGGACGGGTGAAAATTAAGATGGAGTTTATTGACAACAAGCTGAGGAGATACACGACCTTCAGCAAGAGAAAGACTGGCATTATGAAGAAGGTACGTTAAGCCAGCACGTGTGCTTGTGCCTCCTACTGCTAGTCAAGAATTAACGTTAGCTAACAGTACGTTAGTATTGTACAAGCAACATCATTACCACTCCAACACTAAATCACCATGCTAAAACTAGCACTGCAATTACCAATACACTGATACAGGTATTCTACTAACATTACATTACTGATTCTAGATACTTGTATCACTAGCACAACCAGTTTTAGATGATTATACTGATTATAACACTGTAGAAATATTAGTGTCACTAGTATTATTATTGTGCTGATTCTAATGCGTTAATAATACTATTATTACTACTGAATTACTGTAGACATACTAGTTTTAAGTTATAATACTGATTTAAATATTAGTATTATATTTGTACTGATTTAAATACTGTAGCAATACTGGTGGTATCATTAGTTTTATATCTAGGCCTATTCTGATTCTAATATTGTAGAAATACTAGTGTCACTAGTTTTATATTGCTACTATGATTCTAATACTTTAGATATACAAGTGATGTGCAACAGCGATCGAGTACTCGTCTGCAACACCAATGATCGATCATGAAAACGATGATCGTGGGGGGAAAAAAATCTGATTATTGGAGGAAGCGTTGGGATATTAACATATAACGTTATGTACATGCAGCTGAATACACTGCATATTACCAGTGTTTAGTTTCATGCTCAAATGCAATGCCAGATATTGGCTGAGTTATTTGAGACGGCCATATTGCTTTTAGATGTTTCTTTAAAAAAATATATTGATCCTATAATAATGCAGCAGTGATGTTTTCTGTCATATTTGTTCAACAGTAGGCATACTTCAATTAAAATTGTTTTCGTACTTCGGATGGCTTCGAAAACATGCAGGCGATTTTATGAATAACTTGATAATGTAGATGAAAATATAGCACAAATCTGCCATAAACATTAATGACAAGCAATATTATGAGAACTTTATAGAATCCTGTCCTTGACCGTGTTTTAGCGCGCTGTTGAAAGTGCATCATCTCTCGCTCTCTCTCTGTCTCCCTCACTTTCTCTCTCTCGCTATAGTGCGCAACTTAAAGTTCACTGGAATTTCATAAACATAGCATTATAATGAAAATTTAGTTGGAAGGGAAATCTATAGTAAATTCCGTCCTTACCCGTGTTTCACCGCGTTGTTAAGCGCATCACGGCGGTCACTATCTCTCTCTCTCTCTAGCTCTTTCGCGCGTAAGTTCACTGGCATTTGCATTAGGATTGGGAATCGCATGGTACCTCACAATACGATATAATCATGGTAGATGGCTCACAATAACGATAATAACAGCGATTCTGCAATAATCAATATATTTCTAGAAAATCTAAACAAAATGCCTGTGAAAAGGTTAAGTGCAAGTTTATTTCAAGTCCAAACTGTTAGAAAACAGCAAAAAAGTTATGTAAATCAATTTTAACATGTTGAGTAGGCTAAATTAATAATTTTATTCTTGGACTTATTAAAAGCTTACACTTTTATTTTTCTCTGTGTGTAAACAAACACATTGTAACTGCTTATCAAACTGAAAAAAAAAACTAGACTGGTACACTGAACAAAATTATAAACGCAACACTTTTGTTTTTGCCCACATTTTTCATGAGCTGATCTATTTTTCTATGTATACAAAAGGCCTATTTCTCTCAAATATTGTTTACAAATTTGTCTAAATCTAACCCTAACCCTTGCGCGAATAAATTGCGCTATTCGCACTTAGTTTTTAGAGTGGCCTTTTATTGTGGCCAGCCGTATTGTGGTTCACACCAGATGCGAATAAATTGCGCTATTCGCACGTAGTTGGACGCTGGACGCGTGAACATTTTGAGTTTGCTCGCTTCATTCGCGCGTGAAATACGTTTCGTTGGTGCATGAAATTCTCTTCATGGGAGGGGGTTCTGCAGCAGCTTCCGTGTCTGCAACACAGTCTATAAGTTTGTGACGTGGTGACTGCAATCTGGGACTGCTTAGTGGAGTGTCCCGTGGCAACCGACTGAATAGTTTTTGTTTATTATATCCTGTGCAGTTTATATCCTTTATGTTTAGCTCTTGTAAATATTCCCATCCTTTTGTCTTTTCTTTTGATGTACACCCTTTATATATTGTAAATCACATCTTTTCATATTTTCTCTTGTAAATGTTGCTATATTTTTATATCCTTAACTCTTGTAAATCTTTTCATAATTTTTCAATCATGTTTAGATTGTGTTAGTTTTCAAATGATAAATGGAGCCAGCCTCCAAAAGGAATCCATGTCTCATTGCTGCATTCTCATTACACTATACCTGATCCAATCACAAATAACTATTTTTTTACTATGTGTGATAGTGAGTGTATTTGCAATAGGATATAATTAGAATGAATGTACAGATGTTTGTCATAAGTATTCTAGTCTTAACATAGAAATAATATTTTTATGTAACAAAAATAAATTATGATTTACTATGTTGTGCACAAAATAATACACCAAAACTTTGGTCATTGTATAGAACATTTATTTATACAAAATAAATCAAATAAAATACAAAAAATATAAAAACTATATACAAAGAACATTTACAACTATTTACATGCAGGAATAAAAAGGATCTTGCTTGGAAGAGGGAAGAGTGAAGGAGAGAGAGAAAGGAGAAAAAGTCTGGTTCATTCCCTGCAGAGATTGCTGCCTCTTTTTAAAACTACTCTTTAGGCTCCAATTGTTCCAAATTAAGCATAACTGTGCTGCTTTCATAAATGAATGTGTCTTTTTGAAATTTGACGAATTCTTTCATCTGAGGCAACCTCTGCAGGGAAGGGACCAGACTCAAGAGGAAGAGCTCATCCTCTGAGTGTGGAGGTGGTGCTGGAGCTACAGGACGGATCCGGAGTGATTCTAGGAGCTGCCGCTCCACCTCCGATGGCTGCTCCCTAGGCCTTCTCTTAGCACTTCTTCTTGGTAAACATGGTCATTATTGCTTATACACACCTGTGGGTACAGCAGCAGATGTTGAAAGGCCGGCTGGGAAGCAGAAGCAGCAGCAGGTTCTGCCATCAAAAGAACTAGTCAGTTCTACCATGACAATAATAATACAACATTACACACATTGCACATTACACCAGTTAGAGAGAAATTAATTTAGACTTTTCATCTTAAAAACCAACAACATATATGCCCTGTTGTGTATGTGTGTGTATATATATATATATATATATATATATATATATGTGTGTGTGTGTGTATGTTTATATATATATATATATATATATATATGTGCATGTGTGTGTGTGTGTGTGTATATATATAGCTCAAATTGAGTAAAGAGCGTTTTTTACAACTTACCAGATTGTCCGACCTGCTCACTCACTTTCTTCCAAGCAAGATCCTTTAATTCCTGTTTCTATAAAAGTACGAAGATGTATCGTACAGCTCCGGGTATCCACATACAGTGACGATGATTTTGTCTTCCATTGTTGTTTCAGATTTCTGCCTCTGCTCGCTACATCGTAAGCACGTCACTACTAGAGCAAGCTCCTGATTGGTTAATGCGGTGCGAATATCTGCCAAAGTTCATATTTTTCAATTTGCAAAATTTGCGACTCAAATGCCAGAAATGCTCAATTTGCGCCGCAGGATGTCTATAGCGTCTTTGCATTGACTTAACATGTAAATCACTCGCGCTTAACGATTCATTTGTGTCTGGTGTGAAAGTACCAAAAGGCACATCTGAATACTACTGTTACTGTCTTTATTTATAGTTTTATGTTGTAGGCTGTTCATCTATGCTTGTAATTTGTGTAATTGTTCTTGTTTTATTACTGACTTTAGTAGTTAAGCTAGTAGTTTACACAACTTCTTTTTTGCTGATACGAAAAATGATCCGAGTATGATCAGAACCGTGAGTTTTGTGATCCGTTGCACCACTAGTCACCGTGAGCAGCTGAGGTTTGACACTTCTGACAGGGATTCAGTTGAAGGTAGTTTCCACATCTGCTCTGACTCATTTGTTATTGTTCTCTTAATTGTCATTCATTCCTGTCTCAGCAGAAATAGCCTGATGACTGATCAGGTTACTGCAGTACTAGACATTGTTAATACATTTAGATATCTTGAGAATAGTTATTTTTATTAGCCGCAATCCCGCACCGAAATTCAAGTTCTGTTCTGTATTCTCTGCTAATAACCTGACTGTGAATGATGTGAGCGTTACTATGTTGTCAGTGAGAAACTGCAGCCGAGGCAGGGATGATTTTGGATTTTTGGTGTGCCAGCAGAACAACAAGAGTGTGCTACATGTTTCATACATGTTTCTTTCCCCTCAGTAATCCCTGATAACGTTTAAATGGAGTGAGCACGGATCAGTTTTTCCGTGAGCGGTAATGTGGATCCAGAGCGGAGTGATTACAGAACGCTTAGAGTGGCGAGAGGAACGTGCTTTAATCCACTTCAGGCTTTGATCACTTCCCCCTCAGCAGACTGAATGCACCTCGTCTTTCCTTAACTTAAGACCTATTCAAGCTAATATCAAGACATTTATAACACTATTTGAGAAATGTATGTGTATTTACGGTCTTAAAATTATGAAAAGTGAATTTAAGAAGGCGGGAACCCTGCAATTGACAGGAATCCGTCGTATCAACGGAGAACTTGTATGTGTGAGAGACGCGGGAGCTGATGCAGCGGACGGTGGATATGTGGTGCGGTCTATGTTGATATTGTGGATGACTTCTCGCTCATCACATTCTACTAGTGCTTCAGTTTCGGAACTTTCACGCTTAGTAACACATACAGCTGTATCCTTGCCAAAATGCAATAGTGAAAAGTAGGGCTGCAACTAACGATTATTTTGATAATCGACTAGTTGGATGATTATTCTTTCGATTAATCGGATTAAATACAATTATTTTATTTTATTTACAAAACACACTATTCCACATTGTGCTCAATGTCCTTCAAACAAACTGAATGCTATGAAAACATACAGTGCTTAATTTATTAGACCACCTGTCATAAAGAGAAAACAAATATTTTAGGAATCTGTCAAAATAAAATTACACCTAAAAATGTTATTGTCATTTATTGGGCAAATTACAAACCGAAACAACTAATTTGTATTTATAATAACACAAATGGCCTCATAACAGCTTGCATTCTTGCTTGCATTATGTACTTTTTGACTGTAATTGGCTATCTGAAAAAAAAACACTATAAAGCGCTCTGCCTTTCTTTCAAATATAACAGCAATAACTATATTATAGTATTAGAAATAGCCTACTACTTTTACTAAAGAGATTGTGCATTTTGGAGGACTAACCAATACAGAAAGCTAAAACATGATTTTGGTAATCACCAATGCTGTTAGTTTAGAGCAGCAGTGGCACAAACCTTACATCATTTGTTAAAAACCTTACATATATTTGTTTTAATAAATTTGTTAAGCATTGTAGATAGTGAATATAGTTTAAATCTCTTTTAAAAATGTAAATAATAATAAATACAACAGGTGAGGAATGTTCTGCAGGAACACAGGTTCACTTTGATCACAGTCATGTCTTACGGTCATTTCTTTATCCTGTAAAAGGCCGTTATGGAGCGTCTCATATTTATATTCAGACAATTACATGCTGTTATCCCAAAAAGAAAGTTAATTTTTGACATGCAATTCCCTTTTCTACCAGTAGGTGTAAAATTGAAGGTTGTGAAAAATGTCCACTGTCTTGATTGACACTGGTCTCATGTCTATAGGCCCTTTAACTAAAAAGCTATTACAAAAACTCCGCCCAGTGAGCTAAAGCAAAAAACAAAGACCCACTTTCCCCACGGTCCCTTACTGAAAGCTCCGCAGAGAGCGAGCTCTCCCGGCTTGATGCACATTGAGACGGCTTGTGCGGGCTAGTGCTTATTACATCGAGCGAAAACTATGAAAAAGAAGGCTGTGAAACATGATCAGCTCTGCCCTTTTCTCGGTCACACTGTTTAGATTTTTTTGGGGCAAGTCGATTTGGAGTTATTGCCGTTTATCGCTGAATGTGTCACGAATATCGAAAACTAAACCAACCCCCCTCTCTGTGTTCCGTCTGTCTGACGACGCACGCACGCACCCGCCGCTCATTCGGTATTTTAAACTTAACACAGGGTGTCAGGACGGAAAATGGAAATGTTCGCGTGAACTTTTGACATTTATATATAAAGATATGATCGTAAACTGAACGTTTTTTTCGCTGAGGATGCACACGCACGTATCACAGCGCCTGACAGGGCAAGCCTTTACACTAATGCATGAACTTAAAGCTCAAAATAAATAATTATCATGTTTTGGGCAGCTTGGATCACGTACTTCTCCTGCGGCATAGCATTCTGTTTCCTCCACTATTTTTAGATGAATTTTGTCCATAGAAATGCGTTATTCAGTGCTGTAATTTGAGCAACCGGCTGAATTTGGACGTGCACTGTGGGCAGACCCGACTAATCGATAATGAGAATCGTTGTCGATGATTTTCATAATCGATAATAATCGATTTTATCGATTAGTTGTTACAGCCATATGGGGCTTTTCCACGGCATGGTACGGTTCGGCACGGCTCGTTATGGTACGGTACGGCTCAGTTCGGGTCGGTTTGCATTTCCACTGCAATTTAGTACCGCTATAGAGTGGGCGGGATTATTCACGCATCGTTATAGCTGCGCCGCCTCTACTGCCGTGACATCATCGTAAACGCACCACAAACAAACTCACAACAAAGAAAGAAGACGGAATAGTGTTCTTCATTCTCGGCATGTGGATGTTTTTAACAGCAATGGAGAGGTCTATGAGAATGCTTGGGATTTACCCCCAGCAGCAGAGACTGTGATGCAGTGCCACAGGCTGTAGAAGAGGAGGGCAGAGATGTTTGTGCAGGTGTGCTGCGTTACTTGATTAACGTTAGTTAACTATTCATGTAGCATGTTCTGTAAAGTGAATTATCAATAAACTTTTGAATATTTCAAAATGTACAATGTATCCCTTGTTTTTTTATTTATGGGATGGTTTTATAATCGTGGCATTAATCATTTGTCTTTTTCAAGAGGTTCATTACGTGCTCATACAATAATACATATTTAATATTGTCTGGAGGTACACTTATTCGATCAGATTGTTTTTAATTACAGCAAAACACACATACAAAGGTCAAAATATAAACAGAAGACATACTCTGAAAATATAGCAAGTTCAAAAGTATATACATTTTCCTTCGGCGTCGCGTCATCAAGCTCTCACTGGATCCGCTCCTCGGCTATCAATGAGAGGAACGTCTGTACTTCCTCAACAGACAACGAAACAGAAATTTTTTGGTTGATATAAAAAGGTGCGTTTGTTCAAACAAAAGTTGCGTCCGATCCTTTGCTGGCTGTGCTGATATAAATCTAGCGGGTCTATGGGTCTCATGTTGCAAGTTCAGTGACGCAGTAATGACGATTCTCTCCGGCCAATCAGTGACCAGCAGAGTTTACACGTAACGGTACGGATCGCTTGGAACCCCGGTCAAGGTGGTACTAAAAAAGTACCAGGTACAGTACCCAGTGGAAAACCCCCCAAAAGTGAACCGTACCGTGCCGTACCATGCAGTGGAAAAGCACCACTAGTGAAAAGAAACCCCTCTCTAACAGTGTCGCGTTCTGAACGTTATTTAAATGACACCGGTATTGCGGTATTTAAAAAAAATTCATATAATAAGAAAAATAAACACCGGTAGGTGTGGGCGATATGACCAAAATCTTATATCACGATATGACACATTTTATATCACGATAACAATATATATCACGATATAGTAATTTTTTTTCTTTTAAAAAGTTTTTTATTATATTAAAATCTTTAATACCATATCATTTTCATAATCCTTGTCACCAATGTCAATATCAAACTAATACAAGCCTAAAGAGAGAAAAATAAAACTCAACCTCACTGTAGATAATAAACAGTCAGTGATGAAATAAGGATAAGAAACTAATTGCAATAGGACAAATAGGACAAAAAAATACAATAAATAAGAAATACTACATTGTGTTAATCAATTAGTCTTCACTGTGCTAATTATATCTATCTATGATAGATATAATTAACACATGTATTATGTATAAATTCTATACATATTATAAATATATCATTATTATTTTTATTTTATTAAAGTTACAAAAGTGATTTTAGTCGAGGGCAGTGAGATTTTCTAGCAGTGTGCCATGATTAACATGAATGGCAGACAGAACGAATATTGGACAGCTTCCCCTTTAAGACCGAAGTCTGGATCTAATACACTGTTACATTGTGCGTTTTCTCTTTCTGCCATTTACTCTTTCTTAAGACCTAAATCGCTGTGTTTATGAGGATACTTGCAAAGACGGGGATTCTGACGCATATAAGTGTGTTTATGTAATTGTTCAAAGTCGGCAAAAAAGAAAAGGCACGCTCCTCACACAGAAAGAGACGACGCACGCATAAAGGTCTGTTGTTTGTGTTTCAACCGCTTAAAATCGGTTGTTTTAAAACTGCAGTGCTTAAAAATGCGTGACCATGCTAACGTCACAGATGTAGTCCGTCATTTAGGAACGAGCTCCTCGTTTTGTCCTGGCTGGTCGTTCTGTCTCTCCTTCACGCCCCGTGGTGGGCGGTGTACAAAGATCGCAGTCACTCAAATGATGAAAAGGTATTACCGGAAACAATGTATTTTGCGATACTACGATATAAACGATAGAACATAATATGAAACGATAGACTTTTTATTTCGTCCATATATATCGTCATATCGCACAGCCCTAAACACCGGTATTCGGTATGAACTTGTATACCGCCCCGCACTAATCATAAGGAGTAATAAAAGTGATATGTTTACCATAGTATCCTTTAAAATGTAAAATTTATTTTATATATTGCATTATTTGCATGTGCTGCACTTTATTTGTACCATTTTGTTGTATTAGTTAATTAATTAGAATTTGAAAGATAATTGTTGTTTAATGATTTTAGTCCTTGAAAACTAGGGATGTCACGATAACCGCAATTTTGCAATACCGCACTGTTGACAAGCATAACCGCAGAGGAATGCAACAACCGCAGCAATAGCGATTTTTGAGTTTTCCTTTTCCGTGAGGTTATGCCCTTTGCGTTTTAGATTTCATGCATGTGTACTGAATATTAAATAAGTTGGTAATGATAACATAATGTGTACCATGCTGATTTGTACAGAGGCTCAGTATATTTGCACTTAACAAGCCTAAACAGACAGCGAATGAGAGAGAGATCGACTGATCTCGTGCGATTTACCTGCGTCTGTCCTTCAGGCAAAGTAATGGACATGACTAGTGATCGACCAATATTGAGTTTTTATAACCGATAACGATTATTTGCATGTTTATGTACCCGATAACCGATATTCAGAACCGATATTTATTTACTGTTATAAAGTAAATAAATAATAGAGAGAAGTAAGTCCATTCTTCACTTTCAGTCATCTTAACAACAACAAACAACTGTTGAAAATTAACATTCTTTCATGTACAATTTAATCTTCAAATTACAACAATAAAAACATTTTATTTATAAAAAGCATCATCAACAACACTGATATTAACATTTAACAGTAAGCAAAATAATGTCTAATGTATTCAAATGGAGAAAATAAAGGACAGACGTTATATAAACTTCATTTTAAACTACAGTTTTAGGTTTATAAGCTGTTTAATAGACTAAAGAGTGAGGAATAATTCACTGAATAATATTCTCTGGAATATTGAAATTAGGGGTCGACCGATTATCGGCCTGGCCGATTATCGGCGCCGATATTAAGCATTTTACCGATTATCGATATCGGCCATTTTAAAAACAGATTTGCCGATAATTTTTTTTTTTATGCAAACAAACATACTATTTACAGGTGACATTATTTATTGGTGAATAAATAATACAGGTGAAACTATTTAATGTTTAAATGCACTATTTGGCTCGATGCAGCCTGTCTGAGCTCAACACTCTGTGAGAGTGAGGCGATCTCTCAATCTCTGAGAGCAATCTCCGCCCACCGCTCATCTGATATGTAGAGAGTCACGAGTCCGACCAATCAACGCGGAAAACTGAAGGCAGTCTCACACCGAGAGCACATGCTAACTGGAGCTGCGTCAGTGATCACGCATCAGTTGTCTCTCAAAGGTAAAGCAGCAGCAGACGTTGCTGAAGTTGCAAAACACCTCAATATAACCCAGGATGTCCGCGATGCGGAAAATGCGGGCGGAATCGCGGAATGCAGTCATATAATGGAATTTACCGTATAACGCGGAATGTCACGGAATGTGTCGAAGTTTGGATGAATTAATCAAAAGTAGGTCAGTACACTTAAATCGACTCGCTATGGACTAGTATCTATAAATATTAAGCCGCAAAAACACTATTTAAATATGAATCCTGCATGTTCTGCATCTCTGTTAATGAATGACACAGACGTGCGGTTTCATTTACTGCACACATACATACTGAAGCGCGTGCTGCTCGCGGTGACTTCAGCGTCTGCCGTCTCACTAAATGAGGACATAAATACACGAACAACATCCCCAGAACAGCTCGGAGAGTCACTTAATGAGCATTTGACCGTTTCATTTGAGTAAAACGATCGTCATATCATATATACATAGGCTACAGAAACTTAAAAGGTCCTCATGGCAACCTGTCAAAATATAAGTTCGGTTTAGCCGAATATATTACTGTATCGTAATACAACTACAACAATTATTACAACTTTTGTTGAGAATAATCACACAATACGCTAAATCGTTTACTTTAAGTTTTACAAAATGTTTACAGAATGCTTCTGGGTGATCTCTGTACTTATGTTATTATTAATATTATTAATATTGCTGTTTATTTAATGTTGTTGTTATTAACAGTTTTCAGAATTAAAGACATGTTTAAAAGCATTTAAAGAACGTTTTTTTTGTCAGAGCTCTTGTTATTATTAATTTTGGCATTCATTTTCATTTTTACACCAGACACGTATATCGGTTCAAAATATCGGTTATCGGTCTACTTGATCTGTAATAATCGGTATCGGTATCGGCCCTGAAAAACACATATGGTCGACCCCTAATTGAAATAAGCTATAACAAACAAAACATCGTATTTTATTGCATTTCATAACTGTATGTTTTATCAGAATTATTAAAATGTTTTTGTCATTATAAATTATAAAAACTGCTGACAGCGTGGTTTATCTATTTACACAGAACTATACTCAAACTGCGATCACTTGTGGAGAAAATAAATAATTCATTTCGATAGAGATGTATTTATTTAGATTTTTATTGGTGAAATAATGGTTCTATAGTAAATGTTAATATAATTTAGCGCGTTTCAAACGAGTGAATCTTATTCAAAGTTACATGCGGTGGCGGCTGGAGCTTCTCCTGGTGAACAGTGTCCACTGCTCCAGGTGTGTGTGTGTGTGTGTGTGTGTGTGTGTGTGTGTGTGTCCACTGCTCCAGGTGTGTGTGTGTGTCCACTGCTCCAGGTGTGTGTGTGTGTGTGTCACTGCTCCAGGTGTGTGTGTGTGTGTGTGTGTGTGTGTGTCCACTGCTCCAGGTGTGTGTGTGTGTGTGTGTGTGTCCACTGCTCCAGGTGTGTGTGTGTGTGTGTCCACTGCTCAGGTGTGTGTGTGTGTGTGTGTGTGTCCACTGCTCAAGTGTGTGCACACTTGGATGGGTCAAATGCAGAGAACAAAATTTCACTGCTGGTTATACTCTGCATAATTATGTATGTATAAAAAAAAAATAATAATAATTCAAAACCGATTTTTTTTTTTACAAAACCGATAACCGATTATGGTAAAATGCTAAAATATCGGTAAACCGATATATCGGTCGATCTCTAGACATGACAACCTGTTTTCTCAAATATCCAAGGAAAGCGAAATCTCTGTCTTAGCATCAACGCTCTTCTGGTCCGCTGAACCTTTAAAAGTGGTGCTCAAAGTTAAAATGATTTCAACAACATGTTTCGTTACATATCTCTTTGAATGAATCAGCCATTTGAACATGCAGTTGAATTAACGTTTAAAGACTCCCTCAAAGACCGTCTCTTACCACCGCCTTGTGGTGAAGAAATGACACTGCACTGACTGACAGCCCATCTAGAACACGCAGGTGAAATATCAACAGAAAATGTATCTTGTCCAGTCAGATTCGATGAACGGTTATATAGGATAGCAATAGACTAACGATCTTATTGTCAGGTTTGTTTTGCGGACTGGTATTTTGTAATTCTCTTCGGTTTACTTCACTTCCTGTTTTAATGCTATTTAGTTTTGGTTTCTGTATTCCTTACATATATATATATATTTACAGTGGGGCAAAAAAGTATTTAGTCAGCCACCAATTGTGCAAGTTCTCCCACTTAAAAAGATGAGAGAGGCCTGTAATTTTCATCATAGGTATACCTCAACTATGAGAGACAAAATAAGAAAAAAAAAAAATCACATTGTAGGATTTTTAAAGAATTTATTCGCAAATTATGGAGGAAAATAAGTATTTGGTCAATAACAAAATTTCATCTTAATACTTTGTTATTGACCCTTTGTTGGCAATGACAGAGGTCAAACGTTTTCTGTAAGTCTTCACAAGGTTTTCACACACTGTTGCTGGTATTTTGGCCCATTCCTCCATGCAGATCTCCTCTAGAGCATTGATGTTTTGGGGCTGTCGCTGGGCAACACGGACTTTCAACTCCCTCCAAAGATTTTCTATGGGGTTGAGATCTGAGACTGGCTAGGCCACTACCAGGACCTTGAAATGCTTCTACGAAGCCACTCCTTCATTGCCCGGGGCGGTGTGTTTGGGATCGTTGTCATGCTGAAAGACCCAGCCACGCTTTCATCTTCAATGCCCTTGCTGATGGGAGGAGGTTTTCACCAAAATCTCACGATACATGGCCCCATTCATTCTTTCCTTTACACAGATCAGTCGTCCTGGTCCCTTTGCAGAAAAACAGCCCTCAAGCATGATGTTTCCACCCCCATGCTTCACAGTAGGTATGGTGTTCTTTGGATGCAACTCAGCATTCTTTCTCCTACAAACACGTGAAGTTGAGTTTTACCAAAAAGTTATATTTTGGTTTCATCTGACCAT
Source organism: Gymnocypris eckloni scoliostomus (assembly GCA_027564155.1). Taxonomy (NCBI): domain Eukaryota; kingdom Metazoa; phylum Chordata; class Actinopteri; order Cypriniformes; family Cyprinidae; genus Gymnocypris; species Gymnocypris eckloni. Next base: position 30,891,348 of record CM050427.1, on the reverse strand, counting down.
ATGACATTCTCCCAATCCTCTTCTGGATCATCCAAATGCTCTCTAGCAAACTTCAGACGGGCCTGGACATGTACTGGCTTAAGCAGGGGACACTCTAGCACTGCAGGATTTGAGTCCTGGCAGCGCCGTGTGTTACTGATGGTAGCCTTTGTTACTTTGGTCCCAGCTCTCTGCAGGTCATTCAGTAGGTCCCCGTGTGGTTCTGGGATTTTGCTCACAGTTCTTGTGATCATTTTGACCCCACGGGCAAGATCTTTATGGAGCCCCAGATCGAGGGAGATTATCAGTGGTCTTGTATGTCTTCCATTTTCTAATAATTGCTCCCACAGTTGATTTCATCACACCAAGCTGCTTACCTATTGCAGATTCAGTCTTCCCAGCCTGGTGCAGGTCTACAATTTTGTTTCTGGTGTCCTTTGACAGCTCTTTGGTCTTGACCATAGTGGAGTTTGGAGTGTGACTGTTTGAGGTTGTGGACAGGTGTCTTTTATACTGATAACGAGTTCAAACAGATGCCATTAATACAGGTAACGAGTGGAGGACAGAGGAGCCTCTTAAAGAAGAAGTTACAGGTCTGTGAGAGCCAGCAATCTTGCTTGTTTGTAGGTGACCAAATACTTATTTTCCACTATAATTTGCAAATAAATTCTTTAAAAATCCTACAATGTGATTTTCTGGATTTTTTTTCTTATTTTGTCTCTCATAGTTGAGGTATACCTATGATGAAAATTACAGGCCTCTCATATTTTTAAGTGGGAGAACTTGCACAATTGGTGGCTGACTAAATACTTTTTGCCCCACTGTATATGTATATATATGTGTGTGTGTGTGTGTATATATATATATATGTATATATGTGTGTTTATATATATGTGTGTATATATATATATGTGTGTGTATATACATATATATATGTGTGTGTGTATATATGTGTGTGTGTGTGTGTATATATGTATATATGTGTGTGTGTGTGTGTGTGTATATATATATATATATATATATATATGTATATATGAAGAGCTCTTTTCCAAAACGCGATAAACGCCAAATGAGTTCGTCATGCCATTTTGCTGTGTACTGAACCTATTCACTGCTCCATCAATGTTTCATGCCAAATCGCTATATTTCCTTGTTTAAAATGTATCTCACTCTCCTGACCTCACAAAGAGGCGCTCTAGCGACTGACGCTAAAAGCTGTAGCCTTTGGCGTTCCTTGTTAAGAGCGCCCGCCTCCGCTACCGGAAACCCGGGTTCGAGACCCGCTCGGTGTGATGCTGCGGACCGGGGTGTTTAACAATCATTGTTTAACATGTTCAGACTGAGCCAACGGACCATTTTAACATGATAAATTAAATATTAACAAAATGTATGGGTCTAGGTAAAAAGTCATTTTCATGAAAACTATTAAAATGGATTTATAGCGTTTTGGAAAAGAGCTCTTTATATATATATATATATATATATATATGTATATATGTATATATATGTGTGTGTGTATATTAGTGGTGGGACGTTATCAGCGTTAACGTGCTGCGTTAACGTGAGACTCTTATCGGGCGATAAAAAAAATATCGCCGTTAATCTATTCTCAAAGTTGGGTTGGGAGCTGGGTCTATACTACGCAAGCTATGATGACTTTCACCCTGATATTTTAGTGCGGATGTATACCTAGCCGAATTGCACTGTAGAGGGCGAGAACGAGACTTCGAACTAGAGGCTGTCATTTTTTCGGGAATCCCGCGGGATGGGAAACAAAATCGCTACGAATTACGTGATTAGGACGGGAGAGGAAAATATTTAATCGGGAGTGGGCGGGACCGGGAATAGTAATGATACACAAATATACCTTTTATATAAATAAACTATAAACTGTATATTTTAATTCTGAACTCAATTCTAGTTGCCCTGTCTCTTTATGCTCTCCTCCTGTTTGCTTTGGTGTGGCTCAGACACGTGCAGAGGGGGGAGGCGGAGGGTGCTTGAGCACCTGCCCCTTTGCTCCATGATGCCCAAAGTGCCCTTTTGTCAAGGCAATTTTTTTATGTACTGAAAGGTTACATGATAACCTTTCACCTGACGACCTCATCCGAACGATCCCTCGCGCTCAGGCACCACTTCAATATCGTCCGCGCTACGGTTGCAGCTTAAGTAAGTGGGGTTCTCAGCGGAGTGGTATGCTTGTTTACTTATCATTCTTATTATTTTACAAGAACAACGTGAAGAGAACATGCATTGCACAGCTTTTGTTTAAATCGCTGTGTTTAGCCTGCAGCAAACGCCACTTCTAACGTTATAACGGCAGCAGCACCATAAACAAAGGTGCATGTGTTCACTTGCTCGTGCTATTTGAGGGAGAAAAGTTTCATGGGGGTGGAAGGGTCTGGTCTTTTAATGTTATTTGACTAAAATCTATTCATAATTTTACTTTTATTGTTACAGTATTTATAAAAAAATTTAGAGTGCCTTAAAGTAATTACCTCAACACTGGTAAAACAAGACTATACTGATTTTCCCATTCTCCGAATTTTACTTATCAATCCTGTTTTTAATTATCATTATCATTCAAAAATGAATAAATTCAGAATAGGATTAGAATACAATTATATTTTAAATATGACAATTTTTTTCTACAAAAGCAACAGTAGTGTTTACAATAGCAAAAACACCTTAGCCTGTAAAGTCAATAACATCTCTCTGGAAAGAAAGAAATAAATGTCAGTATAAACGAATAATATACCTGACCTGACATCACAGTGCAGAGTGAAGAAGATTTTATAGATTTCAGAGAAATGTCCCTGTGTGTGT
>CM050427.1:30851043-30878543 GCA_027564155.1 Gymnocypris eckloni scoliostomus | reverse complement strand
AAAATTCAGGCTCAGGATTTGTTTTTGTTTTAACCCCGAGTTCATTAATTTTCACAAAATGTTCAACCACACAACATTTGTGACACTTCAAAGATGTTTGTCATTGTTGTCAGATCCATCATTGTTTACTACAAGTTTGTCATCACTTATCAGTCTGTGTCCCTCTGGTCTTGGAAATGTAATTCTAATACAGAAAGGGCTCATCGTTATCTGGCTTTTCCTCTCAATATTTCCAGGCTTACGAATTATCCACCTTAACGGGGACGCAAGTTTTGCTCCTGGTTGCCAGCGAGACGGGTCACGTCTACACATTTGCCACGCGGAAACTGCAGCCCATGATCACCAGTGAAACTGGTAAAGCCCTCATCCAGACCTGCCTAAATTCCCCTGATTCTCCACCCCGTACAGACCCTTCAATAGACCAGCGGATGAGTGCCACGGGGTTCGAGGAGACGGACCTCACCTACCAGGTCTCAGAGGCTGATGGTCTCACAGAGCCAAAGGTACATACTTTCTGATCCATATTTTCAGTGAAGTAGTTGATGCTATGGTGTGGACAAGTTAGGGTGTTGTTGTTTACAAGACATGATGACAGACAAGATGTATTTCACTAAAGATGCATTCTTGTTTATGATAGTAAAATTTGAGTACAACAGGTCTCAAAACATGTTTTGAAAGTTCATAGAAAAAAGTTGAAACTTGCTAATTTTATAAAAAAAATGTAAAACTTTCAGAATGCGTGGAGTTACAAATTGAATGGACCAGATGCTTTGCTTTAGAGGTGTTCATTTAGGATCCATTCTTTTGTTCACTACCGTTAAATAGCGCACAGAAGGTTTCAAGTCATTTTTTTATTTTGAGTAACTTTGTAGAAAAAGATTGAAACTTGTTAACTTGATAGGCCTAATAAAAATAAAAACTTTCAAAATGTATGATGCAACAAATTGTGTGGTTCAAAAGCTCTTCTTTAATGGTGTTCACTTGGGACACATAATTGTTCACAATAGCTAGATGAAGCACATTGGGTCTCAATACATGATTTTAAAAAGTTTAATTTGGTAGAAAAGTTGAAACTTGTTAATTTGATGCATCCGCTTAAATTATATTCAGGACACGCAGCACAAGAAATAGTGAGAATCAAATGCGTTTCATTAGGACCACTCACTTAAGACACAGTCTTGTGTTCACAATAGCTGGCTGGAGAACAATGGGTTATGAGTCGTTTTGAAAAGTTGATAGAAAATGTGATCAAACATTTTTGAAACTTGCTAATTTGATGCATCAAAACAACTTTCAGGATACGTGTTGCAATTTTGCATGGACTAGATGTTTTTATTTTGGGGCGTTTGCAATAATTGTCTGGAGTACAACAGATTTTGAGAAGTGTTTTGGTAGAGATTCGGTAGAAATGTTTGTTGAAAAACATTGGAACTTGTTAGTTTAATGCATTATCTTAAACATTTACAGGACACATCGTGTCAGAGCCCAACCGGTCTTAATTTTTTTTTTTTTTAAGTTTAACGAAGTTGGCAGAAAAGTTTACGTAATTTGATCATTTGACATCTTAAAACTGTTCTGGACATGTGGAACAACAAATTGGTCTAACCCAGTTTAAAGCACCATTTAAAATATTGCTAAAAGAAAATTTAGATAAACTCACTACTTGACATCAATTATATAGTTGGTTTCACTAGATTATTCTCATTAGACTAGTTGGTTTATAAATTAGTCGACTGTGCCAAATAATTTTTACATCTAAATAAGAATAATTCTTAATGATTCCATAGTCCATCATTTGAGTGTAAACTTACTCCCATTCTTGAGTTTCTTGAACTTTGCAGGTCTCTGTTTTCCAGACTACAATAGCAATAGTCGAAAGAAATCATGCACGGCTTTCACACAAACCCATGTTGGACTATCTGCACACATCCTGCATACTCAAGTTTTGCCCACATTTAAGAAGTTAACATCACCCCAATCATGTCTTGTATGGCAGCGTGTCTTATTCACAATGTCCAGCTCTCATTGATAAGGATTAGATGCTGTCTGCATGTCCTTATATAGTCTGGTTTTCCCAGTACACTTTCTTGGCTCATGGCTGATAACATTCCGTGTAATATGCAGCTATTTTCAAATTTGAATAACATACCCCCTTCTCTACTGATGCGGCAAGCAGTGAGTGAGCATGCACAAATTAGAAACCTGCATCTCTGTTTAAGAAATTGCTTGAAAAAGAGCAGATCCTCGGATCTCCTTGCTGAGCTGATGGCAAGCTCATCTTATAGTACATGTTTTGAAAAGTCATCATGGGAATGGGATCCCTCCTTAGTTTGATGGCTCACAAATGCTCCAGGGCTTTATACAGTGTTTCCCCTACCATTATTTTAGGGGGGCACCAGAGACAACCCCACCCCCAACGGCCCCTCCCGCCCCTTGAAGGTAAAGTTAATTTTATTTTTATTTTCTATAGCACCAGATCACAAAATAAGTAATTTAATGTTACCTTTACTATAGAACAGGTCTATACCTTGTTCTTTTATTAAACAAACTAAATATCCTTGTCATTTATAGAGATGCACCAATTGCAATTTTCTTGGCCGATTTCCAATTTTTTTGGAAGTCTGACCTACCGATACTGATTTTTGCAAATTCCAATTTTCTTTCTAAGAACTATAATTGACAGCATATACAAACAAAAATCTATGCAAATTTCAACAAACATTTTTACATAAAATAAATTATTAAACATTACAATTCCCCCAATCTGGACTAATTTACAGATTTTCTCTCACTTAAACAACTCTCAAAATAAAGTGCTCTGTTACTGGAAAGAGGAAAAGCTATTTAACTTAAAATGAGTTGCTGTATGTAACAAGACATGTAATTTTCCACTGTTTATAAATGGTAATTTCTTTCCCCTAACCTTATTAAATGTGTCATCTTTCACATCAAATTCTTTGTTTCAATTAGAATTATAAGAAACTGTAGAGTTGTTACCATTCAAATGAAATTAGTATTAACAAACTCTATTTCCACTGCTGAGGAAACCGAAGCTGCATCTGAAGTGGTATTAGATGTATTTACACAGAAACATTTCAAATGCATAAATAATTGTATAAGATTATTGTTTTACAGATTTTTTTAAAACATAAAATAAATGTTGAAAAAATGCAATGATACTTTTAAATATGACTAAACCACCAGTAGGTGGCGGCAAATGTCTGTTTTAATGAGCAAGTCATTTATTCATTCATTCAACCGATTCATTCAAATGGCTGATTCATTGAGAAACGAGTCAATTGGCTGTCGAATGGGCCACTGAATCAATTGACTCACTCGATTCATTCAAAACGTGATTCATTCAGTAAAGAAACACCGCTGTGTGTTGCTCAGAGATGCACAACAGTTCTGCTGTGGCTTTGATCGCAACTATTTTCGGATGTGAAATTGAGCAAAAACAGTCAATATTTGTCTAAAATCTAAGTCACTTAAATTTTACTTGTCGCTTATTGAAATAATATTTTATAAAAACAGTGTCACATTGCAGTTGTGTAGAAATGTATATTCAGGGCAGCATTATGGTCGTATAATGTTGATGACATAAATCATATTTTGTAAAAAAAAAACTCACGACTCACTATACTCACGACTGTGATATCTACTGTTAGTGTGCGCGTGGCTGTGACGTCTCTGCCTGCGCTGCTGGCAACTAAAGGATCGGCTCTGAATCGGCAAGATGTGAGACTGACCAGACGATTCTGATCAATCGGTCAATCGGTGCATCTCTAGTTATTTACACGACGGCATGTTATTTCTGTCTCTACTTTACATGGTCGCGCTCTCCATTGCGCTGGAGTTCTGCCCGGTTTGCGCGTGTGCGCACACACACACACAAGTGAGCACACTCCCACTCGTATTTGTAAATGTTAAGCTGCAAAATGACTTCTATTTTCTATTTAAATATGACTTCTGCCTGCCTCTTCATTTATGGCGCAGACGTGCGTGTTTGTTTGCTACTGACAGAAGCGCGTGTGGCGCTTCTGGTGATATTAACATTAACATCTCACTAATGAGGACATAAATGCATTAACAATATCTTCAGGACGATGGAGATACGATTAATCCGATTCGCTCTGGTCTCTCAACCAAGCTAAGTTAGTACTACACAGTGATCCATTATGAATTGTGTATTTGCAGTCTGTTGAATTTCTCCCTGTACCCTTTCTTCTGGAGAACAAATCCTTCGGTGTTGCTCAGCGCGTCCGTTAAATCGGTTGCCCCTGTTTTGTAGGTTTAGTGGAGAGCTGCCTGGAATAGCAGCGCTCTCTGTGGACACCTGTTTTCCTGTGAAGGCAGCTGCCATTCTCAGGATCCTCATGACACAATTGCCTTTATCACACAGTTGTTGCCACAGGCTCTGCTGCAGTCAATCAGCCCTGCTCCACCACAGGAAAACTATGTGGAATAAATGTTATAAATCATTTTTGCTTTGTCTTAAGTTCCCAGAAAATGACATCTTAAAAGGGACAGTTGATCCGAAAATAAAATCTGCCATTTACTCGTTCCAAACACTAAATAAGATCCTGAAGTTTCAGCTGTTTTTGTTCCTAAAAAGATTTTCATTTATTATTAATGATAGTATCTTTTGGTTTCTTCATTGGGTTTCAAATAAACACATCACAAATGCTAAAATGATATGAAGTACCTTTCATTTGTGAAGTATTTAATTGACTGGATTATCAAATAGGCGTTATTGCATTATTTAATATACACTGAACAAAATTATAAACGCAACACTTTTGTTTTTGCCCACATTTTTCATGAGCTGAACTTAAAGATCTAAGACTTTTTCTATTTACACAAAAGGACCTTTTCTCTCAAATATTGTTCACAAATGTATCTAAATTTGTGTTAGTGAGCACTTCTCCTTTGTCGAGCTAATCCATCCTCCTCACAGGTGTGGCATATCAAGATGCTGATTAGACAGCATGATTATTACACCGGTGTGCCTTAGGCTGGCCACAGTTTTACTGCTGTCTGTGCTGTTGCAGGAAATGATCAAGCCGACGTTCACGGCTGCCTCTTTAGGAGGCACCAGCACCACCACACAGTCGTCAGCCTCTTCCTCTCCCTCCTCGTCCTCCATCTCCATGCACACTCAGAGCAGCGGCCTGTCGCTCTCCAGCACCAACTGCTGGCCGGTGGCCGCGGGGATGAATGCTCAGAGCGTCTCCAGTGCGAACGGGGCGGTGCTCAAGAGCTCTCCGGCAGGAGTCATGCAGCTGCCCGGCAGATTCACACTCATGCCTGGTAGGGATCTTCGTCATTCATCCGTCCGTTTGTTTGTTTGTTGCATGATGTTTGCATGCTTATTTGACTTTCCAGAGGGTTTTGCATGATGTACTGCATCAGCTTGCTTGACCTCTTTGTGTTTTAATTCACACAAACTTTTTTGCTTGCATGTCTGCATACTTTGAATTCTGATTTCAACTGATTATTCTGTGTAAAGGCCTCTTCACATCGAGTGATGCAAAAATTGCTTGATTCGTAGAGAAACACAATATATATATATATATATGTATGTATATATTTTTTAAACATGGCGTAATGCTCTTTTTTTTATTTGTCAAATTCTTGTAAAAAGTCAATTCTGTACACCTTTTCTTTTGTTTTCATTTTTTGTGAGTCTTAAAGTGGAATTGAAGCAGTCAGTATACATTTAGTAAATTGATTTCACTTTAATACAAAATATATAACAAACATGATTAATGTAACCGTTTTAAAGAAAAAAAGGATGTTTTGTTATAGCTTCTGGAGCAAGGGCACCCCCATCTTGCAGTATGTGTGATGTCACAGTGTTGGTTCGCTCACTGCCAAGTAAACTAATATAAGCATTTGTTTACCTTTTGAACACACAAATGTTATTTTAACACGCACGTTTTGGTTTTCACCATAATTTGGATGAGTTTTCAACATACAATATCTATGTCATTATCACCTCATCACAAAGTTTTTATCATTGTATCCCAAACATTGTTTTCATAAAGCGAGGAGTTGTTTTCTAGCCTGCTTTAGCAAATGCACAGAATATTATATTGAATTAAATATTATATTATATTAATAGTTTTGACGAGTATCCTTGTAAACGCAATTGGTTTCCGACCCGCTCATCACCCCAAACCAGAGCAGCTTCATGATTTCTTCCACCCGTAATGGAAGTAATGCTGTCGTATCGGCTCCAAAAGCTGTAACAAAACATTATTTATTTTTTTGAAAAAGGTTACGTTAATCGTATGTTATATATATTTTTAATTAAAGTGGAAATCACTTTACTAAATTATGTAAACTTGTCTGACTGCTTCACTTTCACTTTAAGTAAACGATGTCAGAAATGAATAAAAAGCTGTGTTAAACAAAGCAATTCTTGAAAAGAAAACCTTAAGTATTATGAAAAAATACAACCATAAAACAAGCATTTAATGAAATAAAATCTTAAATCTTTTAATTTCAGCTTGCCAAGACAAAATTTCCCATTTTAATTTAAGAAAATGTGATGTGACTAAAATAACTGAAACTGAAATTAAATGAATTCTAAAAACAATTATTCATTAAATGATTTACATTCCATTTATTATATTATTAAATTTGTTTATTAGCAAGTTATTATTATTTTTATAATAAACACTGAAAATATAAAATAAATAAAAATATTTTATTTATTTATTTTGATATTTATTATTTTAAAACCTGATACAAAATCTTACTAGAAACTATAGTAATAGTACTTCAGTGAGATGAAAATAACACTAATGGTTATAAATTAGTGGTGGGCCATTATCGGCGTTAACGTGCTGCGTTAGCGTGAGACTCTGTCGGCGATAAAAATATGGTCAATCTGCCATGGTTAATCTATTCTCAAAAGTTGGGTTGGGGCTGGGTCTATACTCGCAAGCTATGATGACTTTCACCCTGATATTTTAAGCGCGGATGTATACCTGGCGAATTGCACTGAGGCGAGCAGGTCTTGAACTAGAGGCTACTTGATCCGTGAGGACAGATTGTTAACGGCTGGTCTATGTGGTAATACAATCGGGCAGGACATCCAAACGCTCACCTATCATTCATCAACCTCAAATATGGCTTTTCATCTGAAAGATGTATGTAGTAGCAACTTTACATGGCGCTCAATATGATGTTAACCTAGAGAAATGTGCGCTATTGAAGTGTTTGTGTGGAAGCGCGTTTGCTGCAGGACAGGCTCCGTGCGCCACTTGCTCTTAAAATCTCCGTCATTTTTGGTCATACAGATAAAAGTAGCCTAATACATCTTTGAATCTGTAAAGACTCTACGTTTATTTGTGTGCACTCAGAATAACAACGAAACGTTGCGCTTTAAAGCAAACAGGATGCGCTTTAGGTCTCATGAACTTGAGCGAGAAACTTGAAACTTCGAATATATCTAAAATACAGTAGCTCACGTAATACATAAAATATATCTATAGAGAGTGAAATGTCTAAAAAAAAATAGAAGACGTGTGTGTTAGCATGGATGATTTACATGAAATTTAATCTGTGCAACACTGTGCATAAGATGGCTTTCAGTTCAATATAATAACAAAAAGCGACATTTTGGGTTGTTATTCAACTAATAAGGTGGCACGCTGTGATCTGTACTATATTTTTACTGTAATTGAAATTTATCAAAAAAAACCCGGGAGTGGGAGGGAATGGGAGTCATTCTTCCGGGAGTGGAACGGATTTTCCTCCAGTTTTTCGTGGGATTGGGACGGAAGAGATTAAAGTTTGTGATGCATTTTGGAAACAGGAGATGAGCCCTGGTCTAATGCACCACCTGGCTTGAGAAACCCGTTCTCAAAGACTTACTTTTAGTCATTATTTGGGTAGCACACATATATTCTGAATGCCTTCGGCAGAATTCAAATGAGCCATTTTAATCTAGATTAATCTAGATTAATTCCAAAATTAATCTAGATTAATCTAGATTAAAAAATGAATCTATGCCCACCTCTATTATAAATGCATTTCTTAAAATATCAGATCTAGCTCTAAAATATCAGATATTGGCTTATAACAAAGCCAGGTCAGTTTAGGTTGTAAAATGTCACCAGAATCAAATAATATTTAAGAATCTAATTATTTTATTATTATTTTTTTTAAACATTTGAAAATGTAATTGTATTGCAAAAAAGTTTACGTATTTTTAAAATCAATGTTTATACTTGCATCTATTTACTTTTGACTGGTTACACCACTTGACATTTTTCATATTTATTTAAAATAGAATAAGTTTTTTTAAAACAACATGAAACCAACGTAAATACTATTACATTTCTAATAATTTGGCATTCGTTTTAAACTAGATTTTTTAAAAATATCTTAAATTCTCATATTACGATGCAAAGATTTGTCTCGTCAAAATCTGCTCTTGCAGTGACTAGGCCTGGAAGGGGCGAGTGTTTGGTGCTCTGCTTGGCTTGCTGAGGGTGTCGCTCTGTGTCCCGCAGGCGCTTCTCTTCCTCCTGGCACGCACACTATTCCTCTCAGTCAGCTGCAGACACATTCTCTGGCCATACAGTGTCCACAGATGCAAAACAGCAGCAGCTCTGCCGCCGCCGCTGTCCCCGCGCACACACAAGCCGGCACACAGGCCACGCTCTTCCGCCTGCCTGTCTCGCTCACAGGTCAGTGCTTCTTCACACTCTTTATGATCTCTCTGTGTTCCAGGACCTGCATGCTACAGCTGTCTCAAATGTGCTTGTCATGGCGATGGCATTTCAAGGCAGTTTGTGTTACTAACACAAAAAAACAAGTGATAATTTAAATTATTATTGTTATTATTTTAAAATTAAAAGTTTATTGTATGAATTTTAACTTTGTGTGTGATTTTTACTCTAATATTACATCACCAATAATGGTTCAGATATTATGTATTTATTTATTAAATTAACAATATTTGTTACTAAAATATATAAAAATAATTTGCACACAGTTGTTTAGGGTAGTGCACAAGTCTGCCTGTATAAAAGAAAAAGTAGCATTTTATTTATTTCATATGGTCATGTTTTTAGCGCCTTTATTATTAAAATAATTCTGTTTAGCTTTATTATCATTTCATTTTTAGTCGTTTTAGTATTTCAAATTGTATTCTTATTTTAAACTATTTATGTTAGTTAGGGCAACATTTCTAATGTGTGTAGTTTTTTATCTAATATTTTAAGCATTTATTATCTTTTATTTAAATATTAGTATTTTGTTTTTTACTTCAGCTAGTTACCAAGGCAACTTTTATATTTGTTTTTATTTCTAAGTTTGTTTTTCATCAGATATTTTAAGTACACCGCAAAAGAAAAAAATAGATTTTATTAGTATTTTTTTAGTTTTCTAGTATAAATATCCAAACATTCTTGAATCAAGATGCATATACTTGACAAGTGAAATGACTTAAGATATTATGCCTTGTTTTCTGACTAAAGTAATTTCACTCGTCAAGTATATGCATCTTGATTCAAGAATGTTTGGATATTTATACTAAAAAACAAGTCAAGAATACGAAGGAAATCTATTTTTGCAGTGTATTTATTAAATGGCTTTAATTTTTATATATTCATTTAAGTTTTAGTTTTTATCAGTCATTTGTTTTGTTTGTTTTTTTGCTTAATTTTTTTATTTCAGTTTTGGTTAAGTACTTCAACTTATTCATATTAAGGTTAGTTTGCAAGGCAACATTTCATTTTTTTAAGTTTATATTTGCTACCTAATATATATTTTCATTTCAGATTTATTTCAATTGATGAAAATATTTTTTTTTACCGTGTTCCATTGATTCACGCATGTAATTATGGCCAGTATGAAGTGCACTGAGTCTGTGGTTTGTGTGTCAGGTGGTGCGATGCCTCAACAGTTACAGGCCATCCAGGTTCACCCCAGTTCTTTAAGCAGTGACAGCAGTCCAGAGATCAGACAGACCTCCTCCAGCTCCGCTGGTACTTACAGCATCACCCTTTCTTACGCTCAGATACTGCTCTGATCAGTGAATTCAGTAAGATGTCTCTTTTGTCTCTCCCAAAGCAAGTCACACCGCTACTATAGTCACTTCCTCAGTGCCTTCTTCGATGGCAAGTCACATGATGTACCCTGGAGCGCACGTCATGTATGCTACATCCACCCCTACCCTTGCTGACGGGGGTCTAACGGTGCTCAATACCTTCTCACAAGCACCTGGCACGATGCACGTGTCCCACACACCAGCCCAAGACTCAGGTCAGTCAGATGGTCAGAGCATGTGTTAATGTCTTGCTTGAACTGGCATAATTATAAGATGCATGGTTAGTCTTTAAAAAAAACACTGAAAAGTCAAGAACTTATTATGCTAATTACAAAATGTATTTCCATTGTTATGAGGCTCTTTGTTTTGGTCATGTTTAGGTGCACTTCCTCAGATGTTTCTCACTGGACCTCCTGGAACTGTACAGATCCCAGTTTCAGCCGTTCCACTACATTCGGTAATATAGCTAACAATAAAATAAATGTCAAGAAATGCTCTCCATGCTCTTCGCCTCACACGGTTTCCGCTGTAAATCTTTTGCATTGTTTTATCCAGTATTTTAATGGGTTTTGTTTGTGAGTAGCTTTTGAAACAGGCCTATTAATGTTCTAGTTAAAGTTTTTGTTTCTCATAACATTGTTTTTTTATGTTTTCTTTCTCAAAACTTCACAATATTAAGCTTTTTCTTAAAACATTGTCTTTATTCTCAGAATAGTAAAAATGTAATTCTTAAAACACTGATTTCATTCTCAGTTACAACTTTTTTCGTAGCATTTTTATTTTATTCTTGCAATGTTTTGACAAATATTGTAACGTTATGATAATATTTTTTAACTCATTTTGTTTTTATAATATTAACATTTAACAACTGTACAACTTTATTTTTCAACTATTGTGACTGTTGTTGTAATGTTCTCTTTATTCTCATAACATTAGGCCTTTGCTTTCATTTGTAATCTTATTCATATTATATTATTCCTTTGTTCTTGTGATGCTATAAGATTGTTCTCAAAACATTGTAATTTTATTTTACAAACAGTGCTGTTATTCTCAAAACATTCAACTTTATATTCTAGTAATGTTTTGACATTGTTCTTGTAACATTACTCTGACAGTTTCAAATCAGCTTTGTTCTCTTAGCGTTACAACTTCATTCTCAAAGAGTATGACTTTAAACAGTTTATTTCTATTCTTAATGTTATATCTTTAGTCTCATAACAACACCTTTATTCTTGTAAAGTTGCATCTATATTCTTTAAAAGTTAAAAAAGGCTAAATAAAAATATTGCCTTTAATCTTGTAACATTAGGCTTTTGCTCTTATGCTATAACTTTATTATGCTATTATGTTGTGATTTTATTCTTATAACATTATACTTGCCTTTGTTCTGGTAATGTTATAAGACTGTTCTTAAAACATTGCAGATTTATTCATGTCATGTTAGCATGATTCTTGTAACATTATGCTGATATTTTCAAAAGAAAATTCTCAACATTACGACTGACTTTTTTCTTGTACGGTAATGTCTTTATTCTAAAAATAACGACTTTATTATTTTAATGTAATCTTTGTTCTTTAAATATTACTGCTTTCTTGTAACACAATGGTTTTGATCTCTTAACATTAGGTTTTACTCCCATGATTACTATAACATAGGGCTGCACGACAGATGAATCACATTCGATAATGAACGCGATATTGCGTAGCTTGTCAGTGATCTACGGCTGTGTGTATTAAATGCCGCTCCATTTGAATACACGTGATGGAGATTTACTATTAATCACAGAACAGGCTTTACTGACGAGATACACATGCAATTAATCATGCAGCCCTACTATAGCATTGCACTTTTGTTTTTGTAATTTTACAAGATTGTTCTCAAAACATTGCACCTTTATTATTTTATTCTTGTAATGTTTTGACATTATTCTCACTACATAACATTTGTATTCACAACAGTTTAGTTTTCTCTAACTTCTCATAATGTTGTGACCACTATTTAAATGTGGCATTAAAACACCATTGTAGTTAATAGTATGACTGACAGTTAACGAAGTGCTGTTTATTCACTTTTAACTGCACATATTCTTATGAAGACCGATATGAGTGTGCAGTAACTCGGCTCCTCTAACATTTTTTTTGAATATTTTTTTTTAGATGTTAATAAACCAGCAGGCCACCGGTAGCAGCAGCGCCACCCTCACGGAGCTGCGGGTGGTGAATCTGGACCATCCCAAAGGAGACTGACCCGTAACGCACGAGGCCGGTGTGACCGTTTACTCACACTGATATTCCAGGGATCACTCATGCCATGAAATCAGACTGCCATTATATTTATTACTGCCTTCTCGTTGCGTGGAGTTCACAAACCATCACATTCGTCAATAATGAGGTGTAATGGGACGTTTGAAGGATGATCGCGTCTCGTCACGGACTCATTTTGGTGGGTAGTATGATAATGGATGATTTTTGTTTGCACACGCTTCTATACTTCAGGACGTCTGCACTATCGCTGCTGGGTCTTCACCTATTATTGCTGAAAGATGTACGATTGTTCAATTTCAGTAAATTCAAACCTCTTCGCTGTACAACAGTTGAAGTATCTTAAATATTTGTTTTTCTTTTGGGAATGCCTCTATTGATCTGATTTGCAATTAATTTTTATTTTGAAGTCAAACATTTTTTCTTTCCAGAATTTATGTTGTGAAATCAACTCTTTGGTTATAGTTTCAATGGCGGCTTGGGTGTTTATCACTTTAAGAAAGGTTTCGCTCAGAATAATTCTGTCATCTTGAGATGCAAAAGGAGTTATTTTGCAGAATGTCCAACCTCCTTTCAATTTAAATAAATGGTAACTGATGCGGTCGAGCTCCAAGTACCACCTTTTTAAAAATAATATGATTATTTTGGTCATTTTTAGAGCTCAATAGCACCTGTTCCCATTTATAAGCATCATTAGACTTGGAAAGACATGAGGGTGAAGAAATTGAGTGAACTTGCTCTAAAAGTAATACTGGATACTCTTGCACTGCCATCAACACTCACTAGGGGCTGTTGTACAGCTTGATGTACAGTTTGAATTTATAATTTCTTAAAAATAAATTTTTCACCCCCATCACTTTCTCTATGGCCTTTATTCAATTGACCCTTCGCTGGGAGTTTGATTGACAGTCGATCTGACCAATCATAACGCCAAATCTGCCATTTTGTCCGACAAACCAGACAGAGTAGATTAACGTCGGTAGACTTGAACTTAAAGTCTTTGCGAAGGGTGGTCAATTACAAGATATAGGATACCCTAAAATAATCAGATTATTTCTGTGCTGCTATAATTTGGATCCGTATTGCAAAAAATTTGGGAAAAGATTGCATATCATTCCGTGCCAAACTATACTGTACGTATCGATAGCTGGAGTTGAATCTAGCTGTCAGAAGTCGACATTTCTGCTTCACATGCTTTTACTTTTTATGATGCTGTAAGAGAAAAACACTGACTTGCATTTGCACTGCATGACAACGTACCGAAAACGGCGGTGCTGCGCAATCACAGGTGAATAAATGTGGGTTGTTGTCTCATGGCTTAAATTAAATACCAAAATACGAAAATATGTAATGGATCTGCCACTAGGTACTAGAATGGCACTTTTTTTCAAAACAACTTATTTTCACTGAAATAATCAAATGTAGTAAAAGTGTTTATACGTGCACCCATATATTACTATTGTAAAAGTTTTTTCTTTAATTTGTCACTCTAATTGTTTATTATTTTTAATATTTCATTTGGATTTCTTGCAACATCCAAAGGGCTGTAAATCTCAACTTGTGTATACGATTCATTTGGTTTTTCTCCACAGATTTCACTCACTCAGACTGCAAGTTTGGACCATAAAGCCTTTTTCTCGTACTGTTAAAGCGATTTAAATGGACTACGGCAATACCGAGAGTTTCAGGAATGACGTTGTATCTTCTTTTTGTGGATTTTCAGTTTGTGGATCTGAGCACATTTTGTCCTATTTAACCAGCGCAACCCAGATAACAAATGAAAACAAAAACATTGTGGGATTTATGAAGCTGCCAGAACAAAAGTATTTGACTGTTTTATTCAGTATTAATGTATTTTAAGTCCAGGGGAAGACTTTCTTGAGTTTATGTTCTTGAGTAAATTTCATGAATGCTTTCAAGAACTTGTCCAGGTCATATTTCACTCCCATCCAAAATAAATATTTTGCATGAAGTATTAAAGGAGTAGATTACCAAAAAAATGAAATTTTCTTAAAATGTACTCCTGCTCAAGCCATCCAGGATGTAGATTAATTTGTTTCTAAATTGGATTTCGAGAAATTAAGCATTGCATCACTTGCTCACCAATGGATGCTCTGCAGTGAATAGGTGCCGTCAGAATGAGAGTCCAAACAGCTGATAAACACATCACAAGTTATCCACACCAGTCCATTAATTAATGCCTTGTGAAGTGAAAGCTGTGGGGAGATTTTCATAACACTGCCCAAATGTTTACGCAAAGAAAGAGGGCGTGATATTTATTCTCGCTGTAGTATTGTTGCTGTAGCCGGCGCCATGTACTGGAGACGCTGTGTTTCGTACTGGGTTTGGGCTTCCAAAAGAGGACGAAACTAGAAATCAGTGGTTCAGTTGTATTTACAACACTGTTCCAGAACAGTTCAACCCAAATATTTGATTGTTTGCAGCACATTTGACGGAGGACTGTTTCCTGATCCTGGAAGAGTAACTTTAGCCTAGAATATCAGCTGTGCACAAAGACTGTTTCTATAAAGTGGGGCAATTACAACTTTCCAAGGACAGTCTGGCGCTTCTGACTCGCAGCCTGTAAGTATGTTTTCATATTTAAAGAATTTGCCACTAACAATTCAAATGCAGCCATATCACCCTGCAGCCCAAGACCGGTTGTCCACTGAAGCTAAGCAGGGTTGAGTCTGGTCATTGTGAGAATATTTATATTAGGAAAACACTTATTTGTCATAAAATATTTTCACAATACAAACAGATTTTTTTTAGTGGTTTTGCTTTGTGAAGTATTCTCATTTTTATTTAAAATGTTTGGAGTGAAATATGACTTGTGTGTTTGACTGTATATCGGCTGTTATAGTATGAAATTGTGTAAACACTAGAAGTGTTGAATGTACCATACTATATATGGCCCTTATTATACTTGATCTAATTTCTGACTTTAACAAACTGCAAGTAGCTCATATGGCTCCGTTTGAAATTAAAATGTTCCTGCACCCTGGATCTATTCAGTGGACTGTATATATTAGTTTTAATTCAAAGTGCTGTTTCTTCTTATTATTTCCTTTAGCACAGTGTAACCAGTCATGGATGAAACGTTTGCTTTGTTCATTATCTTCTACAGTGCCAGTTCCTGAAGAATTTGGTTTATTTTGTCAGATTGTTTGTTTTATTTTGTATTACATGCTGGGTAAATTTTTATCTGATTAAAATTTAAATTGATATTACGAACAATGAAAGCGAGATCCTGTTTGAACCACGAATGCATACTTGTAAAATAAATGATGTAATTAAGTATAGAGCTTTCTTTTCTAATAAAATAAAGATTTGCGAATAGTTTTACACAAGCTGGATATTGTGAGGGATGCATTTTAATATAGTTAAACGTTTTCATGTAAATCAACTTTTGTCAAATTGGTCTGATGCAGACATATTTCTCAAACTACACACTTGTTGCTTTTGCAGTAAGTTCACTGTGCATGCATAGTAGGCACATTTTTGCTTTAACTATATTTAACAATGTGAATACTGTATCCCAAAATGCAATGCATTTGACTTTCCATTTCAACCTTAGTTATTTTCTAAATGTTATCAAATGTATGTGTTAATGACAATACTGTTTTAAAAGGGTCATATGATCCGATTTCAAGTTTTCTTTCTCTTTGGGTCTTACAACCTGGTTGTGTATAGATAAGATCCATATAGTTGCAAAGACTAAAGTCTCAAAACAAAAGAGATATTCTTTATCAAAGTTAAGACTTGTCCACGCCCCCTGAAACGGCTCATTTAAACACACCCCCACATGTCTCCGTCACTGTGTGGAAAGATTTGCATAACGGCCCAAATGTATACACAAAGATAGAGGGCATTTCATTCTCGCTGTAATGTTGTTGCTGCCGCCTGGAGATGCTGTGTTTTGTTCTTTGTTTGGGCTTCCAAAAGAGAACACAACTAGAAATCAGTGGTTAAGTTGTGTTTACAACACTGTTCCAGAAGAGTTCAACCCAAATAGACCATTTCCTGATGCTGGGAGAGAGTACAATGCTGGCTTGCACAAAGGCTGTTTCTATAAAGTGGGGCAATTCCAACTTTGCAAGGACAGTCTTAACGTTCAGTAAAAGTATTTACTCTGTTTATGAATTGTAATCCACGCTACATGAACCTTGTCATATAAACTGGAATAAATACAAAACTAGAGCCAAACTGAAATGAGACATCAGTAATAAATAGTATAGTGAATAAATAAAATAATCATAACAGAAGGACATCTGAAAGCACGTATTTCTGTACATTTAGAAATAAGGTGCATAAAAAGTCCATACATCCTTTATTAATAGGAATTAAAAACTGTATATACGTATTTAATCTTTTAAATAACAGCAGAGTGAGTGAGTTTTTGAATATGGTAAGATTAAACTTATTTCTGTGAACAAAGCACCACATTTTAGCTCTTATTTTGTTAGGGGGGTCACCAGTGTTGTGCAGGTTACTTCCTAACTGTAATACATTATATATTACTTGTTACAGTTATTTAAAAGTTATTCATTACCTTACAATATTACTGTATCAGAATTGTAATGCGCTACATGACTCCTGTCTTACTTTTGATTTACTTTCACCTAAATAACTACAGAAGTAGATCTTAACATTCTAAAATTACAAAATGTACTGGAGTCCTGCACGGGCCTCAAATTTAGGCCCGAGACGCTCAGGCCCTCGCCTGGCCCATGTCCGACAGCTTATCAGAGTTACTGACCCGAGTCCAACCCGAGCCCGTCTGCCCACCTACTCCCAAAACAACTAATTTTTCAGCTATTAAAATAGTTCAATTTTGCATGTAATGGCAAAGTGTTCATATTTTGTTTCTTTTTTTATATTAAGTTCATTTAGAAACACGTTTGGAGCATTTTTTGTTCATTAAATATGTTTTTTTCTTTCTTAAAGTAACGACCAAGCGGCAGACCGGCAGGCTGATCATAGCTTATGTTTGATCACTTTAGCCTTCTCAAATCATCACGACTTACCTAAAATAAAATCTATAGATATACTAAAACAGTTCAAGCATATTACAATGTTTAAACATTAAACCTAGATAATTGTGCACTGCATCTAATAGTTTGTGCTGAGAGTGGAAGCTAAAGTGCAGGACGTGGAGGCACCAGCGAAATCAATTGCAATTTTTTTCAATGGAAACTACTTACGCTGTAATTTTTGCTCAAAAAGGTAAGAGTAATATATCATTCGGATCTGTAAAGTGCCTACTTGTATTTGTGTGCACTCACAATATCAACAAAACTTTGTGCTTTTATCTTGAACAGGAGCGCTGTTTACATTTCTCAAATATATACATGCCTCACAAACATGATAAATATATCTATAGAAAGCTTTAAATTACTACTTAAGTAAATAAAACAAAACTCTTTAATATAATCATTACCCATGAAGATGCACTTCTCTAAAAGCGCATCTAATAAGGAGATGGCAAATCCTTACTAATTCCCCGGACACATTCATGGTAATTACTTTTGCTGGAGCTTTAAGGCAAGCTTTATTGCGTGTATTTCAAAGCATAACTCTTAGCTGTGCTGAATAAGAATAAGGAGAAACCTAAAACAGGCCCGAAGCCTGGCCCGCATCTGAAATATGACGTAAATATTGGCCCGAAGCCCAAACCTAGGGACGTAAAAAAGTCGGAGCCCGACTTTATATTAATATATATATTTTTAAGTGTGTTGTAACGCAAGCGTTATTGAACATGTACAGAGTAAAATATTACTGAAAATTGATTAGTAATACCTTACACTACTGCAGTGCATTATATCAAAAAGTAATCTGGTACTATAATGTACTACTTTCGTAATGCGTTACTCCCAACACTGGTGGTCACCCAAAATGTTATTTTATCCTTGCTTCTAGGAAATCCTCAATGTGCATTCTAACAGCTTCATGTGGCCGTGAACATTTAATTTTAACGTGGCTTTCAGCTCTATGGATCAGCCGTTCGAACGAATCAATTGAATTAATGATTCAGTGATAGAATCAGTAACTTGCCGCCACCTAACAGCAGTCTTGGTTTAATTTTTTAAGTATAATTTCAGTTATTTAAATCATTGAATATTTCTATATTCAAAATTGTATATTTAAAACATTAATCGCAACATGAATTTATGAAGTTAATTGTACTCATGCCACCTTAGAGCCTCATTAAATGTCTGTAAATACATACAAGCCACTTTTGTGTTCTTCTGTGCCTCTTCTGTAATGCAAATACCTTTTGTTAATAATGATTTTATTTGATCGGTAATCTATTCTTCTTATTGCATTGTTTTAATTAGAAATTTAGAAATAAAAGCTTATAAAATACACTTTTGAATTAGACATGAAAGCTAACACTTCAAAGAAAGTTAGAAAAAAATGCCCCTGTAAATCACTTTAAGGAGTCCAATATTACTTCGTAATGGGAAGGCTAATTCTTGTTATTGAGGAGAAGGTGCTCCTGAATTTATTTTACTTTGCCCCTAATTCTTTTTTAATTAGCAGCACAAGAGCTCCTAAAAATAAATGTAAGCATAGATCCCTATTTAGTGAGTGTGGGGGTGATTATGAGAGGCTTTACGGATGAGTATGAGGCTGGGAAGGAAAAAGTATACTCGCTACAACAAGCTAGACTACACCACTGGCTCCAACCCTAATTAAACACCTGATCCAGCTAATAAAGTCCTTTAGGCTCAATTGAAACCTACATGGTTTGTGTGTTGGAGCAGGGTTGCAGCCCTCCAGGGACTGCGTTTGACACCCCTGATTTAAACCGAGGTGTCATGCCCATTCAAACTGAGGGGCACGTGCCCCCTCAGATTTTTGAGCCATGTGGATTTTGAATGCAGTTTTCAAAGACAAAAATATCCAAATAATATTTATTTGAATATTTGTTATGATCATACATGGGTGATTAGAACGCGTTCAATGCAGCACATCACCAGCTGCTAAATTACATTCTGGCTGACGCTGAGCCAGAGACAGACACTCTTTACAGCACTGCACATTATAATCAATCACATACGATTCTGTTAAGCTTTATGAATGCAATGACCAATCAGAGGCATTCAGATTAGTCATCACTGAAATGTCTGTGTTTTGTCAGTGCGCTCACTGACTAAATTCTACACTCTGGTGTATTCTGAGATGCTGTATTAACATTAACGGCCAGATGTAATAAACAGTGCAAATTAGCGTTAGAGTGCAGTTTTATAAAAGCACCGATGGGAGGGGAAATTCTACAAGTGATTTACTGACAAATGCGCACATTTGATAATTTCCATCAGTCAAATTAAAAAATGTGTTTATAAGCTATTTAAATTAATATAATAAGAAGTAGAATAAGACAAATAAGTTACCAGTCATATGAAATTAGTATTAACAAAAAAATGATTTGTACTACAGAGGTGGTACAGAAGAATACAAAGTGGCTTGTAGGTACATTTTCAGACGTTTAATGAGGCTCAGAGGTTGCATGAGTGCAATTAAATTCATATTCATGTTGAGATTAATGTTTTAAATACACAATTTTGAATACAGTAAGATTAAATGACTTAACTGAAATGGTACGCTGAAAATTAAACCGCAAGCAGGTAACGCCAAGTCACTGATTTTATCTCTGAATCATTCATTCATTTGATTTGTTCAAAAAGCTGATTCATTCAGGAATGAAGCAAGTAACTGTCTTTATGAATGGGTAATCATGAATCACTGACTGTAACGAGCCAGTCCACTGAAGGTGAGTTTAAGATGAACCCAAACCCAAAGTAATCCAAACATCCAAACAAAAACTTGAATTGAACAGACTTGACTCACAGACAGCAGATTACAACATCAATTCACGACAAGGATCAATGGCAGCATGATGGCTACTTTTAACAAACAATCAGGGTCACATGACAATAAACAACCAATGAGGAAACAAGACCCATGAATAGGTCAAACAATCAGAACATGACACAATGAATAAGAGACCCAATAGCATGAATACATGAGGGCAAGGGAAGCATGAAACAAACAGGAACCGTGACTAAACTTCTAAATAAAAGACATGAAAACATGAACATGACACAGTACCTTAAAACCCCATATTACACTGACTCTCTAGATTCGTTCAAAAACGCATTTTCATTCATGAAAGAAACATCACTGTGTTTGCTTTTAGAGCGGCTGAGCTGTGACTTTATTTGGAACTATTTTCGTTGCCAAAATAGAGCAAAATCAGGCAGTACTTGTTTATTGAACTGTTGTATTAAATCAATATTACATTGGCAAACTCCCTTAATAATTATTAAAATCTCTTATTTTTAATTAATAAAAAAGTATTATTTTCACAGCTGAAAATAATTCTGAAGGGACATTTCAAGGAGGACAGTTCTACTTACCTGTACTAAAAATTGGTGAACGTTACACAAAATGCCAATGAGTCTCCACAAGCCTTCCTATTCAGAACCATTGAGTTAGAAGAGAAGCTGCTGTGCACGTGTGAAGAAGGTGGTGAATATTTTATTACAGAGCACATTCTGAAGAAGTTCTTCTGCTCTGTGGGCACACTTTTGATCAGTGATCATAAAAAAAATTGAGCTGAGGCTGTACCTGGATGATTAAAAGATCTCAGATGAAATGCTGATAAACAAAATGAATGAAGCAGCTGGTTATGGTACAGACAGACTAAATAAACAAAAGAAGAACACAGAGAGTAAAGTAGGGTTGGGTATCATTTGGGTTTTTTCGATACGGGTGCCAAATCAATACTTTTAAAATGGTATCGGTGCCTAAACCGATACTATATGTGTGTGTATGTGTGTATGTGTGTATATATATATATATATATAAAATACCAATTAATAATTTGATTGTCCATTAGCACTAAACACATGGGCTATGTAAAACCATGGGCTAGGGAAAACTTTCCCCTGCCGCTCCAGTGTAAGATGGTTGATTGACACTGGTGGGTTCCACAGCTTTTTGTTAGCACCCTGGCCTGTATTGTCAATACTGTGCACACTTGTCACATCCTTACTTTCTGTGGCCACTATACTCCTGCCACCACACCACCACCACTGGCATTCCAGTCTGATATTACAATAGCAGGTTGGGTGTCTGCTGGATAAATGGCTCTGACTTGATGTGTGGATAACAGGCTGAAGCATTGGCTTGGTCACCGGGAGGAAGGTCCGAGTTTGCCTAGAAAACAGGCATTGTGCAGACGATGGTAAACCATCCCGGGGAAGATTGCGGACATGGAGAAGAGCAGCACGGATGTCAGTATGGTCACGGTAGCACTTTTCCAAAAGGTGCTTGGCAGATCTGACTGCACGCTCTGCAAGCCTATTGGATTGGGGATAGTGAGGGCTGCTGCGAACATGCTTAAAGTCCCATGTGTGTGCAAAATCTGCAAAATCCTTGCACACAAATTGAGTAGCGTTATCAGTCATTAGAGTATGAGGAATACCATGTACTGAAAAATGTATTTTCAACTTCGCAATGGAAGTTGCTTCTCATGTCAGAAAGGTAGTCCAGCTCGAACCACCCAGAGAAGGAATCGACAAGGACTAAATGTGTTTTTCCATGCCAATCAAATAGGTCAGCAGCCGTGAAAGACCAGGGAAGATCCGGGATGTCATGCAGCTGCAGTGGTTCTTTCGCCTGATAAGGTTTGAGTGCATTGCAGGGTGCACAGCGAGATATTTCAGTATCAATATCAGTGTACATTGATGGCCAGTACATAGTTTCCTTAGCCCTGCGCTTTGTTGCTGCAATGCCAGGATGGCCCTGATGTAGCTGGCCTACATAAAATGTTTGTAGTACAGGAGGGATAATAAATCTCTCCCCACGAAGCAGCAAGTCATCCTGAATGGTCAGCTCATCTCTCATTGAGAAGAAGGGACGCAAGGAATACGGAAGGTCTTTTGAGGTGGCTGGCCAGCCGTTCCTAATCATATCAGCAAGCTGTTGGCATGTGACATCTTTTTGTACAGCAGCCCTGATTTTATCTATGTGACGAGAGGAGAGTACCTGAACAGTCATGACCTCCAGTAGGTCCTCTGTGAGTTGTGGGTCAGATGTGGAGAGGTGGGCTCGGGACAAGGCATCAGCCACAAACAGCTCCTTGCCACGTTTGAAGATCACATCCAGATGGTAACGATGCAGTTTCATCATCATACCCTGTAAGCGGGGTGAGGCCGTGTGAAGTGGCTTCCTTAATATGGTTATCAAGGGCTGATGATCAGTTTCTACAGTAACTGGGCGGCCGTAGATGAAGTCATGGAATTTTATTGTCGCAAACACGAGTGCCAACATTTCTTTTTTGATCTGAGCGTAGCGTGATTCAGTGGGTGTGAGGGCTCGTGATGCAAATGCTACAGGCCGTCCTCGCTGTAAGCATACTGCACCAAGGCCATGTTGAGAGGCGTCTGCTGAGAGGACCACTGGTATGGACGTATCAAAATACTGCAAAACTGGGGGATTTGTCAAAGCTTGTTTCAGTCTTGCAAAAGCCTCCTCATGAGTCTCATGCCAGCACCACTCCACATCCTGATGAATCAGCGGTCTCAGAGGACCAGTGATGTCACTGTACTGGGGAATGAATTTTGATAGGTAATTTGTCATGCCTAAGAACTGCTGAAGTGCATGTTTGTCCTGAGGTGTTGGCATGTCACATACAGCTTTAGTTTTTTCAGGGTCAGGTTTGACACCATCAGCAGTTAGCAGATGACCAACGTATTGGACCGAATTTACTCTGAATTTGCATTTGCCAGGGTTGAGTTTCATGTTAATGGCACGAATTTTGTTCAGTACCTGCCGCAAGCGATCGTCATGTTCCTCATGCGTCCGGCCCCAGATGAGAATATCATCAACTACAATTTCACAAGGCAGTCCAGCAAACAGTTGCGCCATTGATCTCTGAAATACCTCACTGCCTGTTGAGATTCCATATGGCATCCTCAAGAACCTGTAACGACCAAAACGGGGACATAAATGTGGTTAATTTGGTTGAAGCTTCATCAAGGGGATTTGCCAGAAGCCACATTTAGCGTCAAAATAGTAAACACCTTGGCACCGGGATATCTGCAATAATCTGTTCAATTGTTTTAGGGGATGTGGTCTGAGGAGGGCTTTGTTAAGATGAACTGGATCTATGCAAATCCTCACTGAGCCATCTTTTTTTTTTGCTGCAACCATGGCTGATACCCACTCTGTTGCCTCGGTTACAGGTGTTATCACACTCAGCTCAGTCATGTGGTCCAGTTCTGCTTTGACTTTTTCCTTCATAGCTATTGGTATTTTTCGGGGTGCACAGACTACAGGGGTCACTGTATTATCCAGTCTCATATGATACACAACTGGCAGGCTGCCAATGACATCACAATCAAAAAGATCTCTGTATTCCCGTACCTCGGGTGCTTCATGATGTAGCATGTGAACATCAGGTCCCAGCTGAATGAGTCCCATAGCGATGTTATCCTGCAGGCCGAGAAGGGGTTTTACATCCCAATCCACTACATGGAACATAAATTCCCCATGGATGCACTGCAACACTGTGGTTCCTTCAGTGTCAATTGTCTCTCCTCCATAAGCCACAAGATTGAATCTCTCTGCTGTGTTGATAGGGATTGTCTGATTCAAACTATTCAGCATTCGTTTGGATACAACATTACATTTAGCGCCTGTATCAACTTTAACTTTCAGTTGGCCATGTCCATTTTTCAATTTTAGTGCAGTGAAAATCTCACCCTTTTGACTGCTGAGATCAACAGGGTCACAGTAGAAAGTGTCCTGCAGATTGCTATCTGGTTGTGCATCCAGCTCATGTATTTTACCCATTTGCTGGGTCCTAGGCTGGTAGTAAGTTTTAGCAGCTGTTGGCTGTGCTGTTGACCTGCAGCATCTTGCGAAATGGTTTAGTTTGCCACAGTTGTTGCAGCGTTTGTTGTATGCAAAACATTAAATTTTCTCTGCAGAATGTTGGCCATTGCAGTTTACGCAACGTGTTTGCTGCAGAGCACATACCTCTGTGTCTTTTCTCAGCTCTCTCATGCTCCTCTCTGACTGTTCGTGCAGCAAGCATATGTTAATAGCCAAGTCCAGAGTGAGTTTCTTTTCACGGAGTAACTGTTTGCGAACAGTGCCATTTTCTATACCACAAACTATCTCTATGAGATCATCTTGCAGAGATCCGAATTCACATTTCTTTGCCAGTATTTTCAGCGTTGAGACGTAGGCTTGTACAGATTCGCCAGGTTTTTGAACAGCGGAATTAAACGCGTCTATCCATGATGACGTTTTTTGCGGGTAAACACAGTTCAGAGAATTTAGTTAAAAGTACCTCTGGATCCTCATGATCTTCCTCGTCCACATACACAAATGTTTCAGCTTTATCAACCGCTTCAGGACCGGCTAGGTTTAACAGCGTGTATGCTTGTACTTTCTTTGATTTATCTGACAGTCCAGCATAGCAGTAGATGCGCCACTCCTTTTCAAACTTCCTCCAGTTATCGGCGATGTTCTCATCAAAAACCAACGGGTATATACGGTGAAGTCCCTGGGCCATTTTATCCCACTTCTGACACCATGTAAACTTTGATGGAACTGACAAAACAGACGAGCACTGACTAGCTTGATTCGTCTTTATTTACCACACCATACCCCGGACTCCCCCACGTCCACTTCCGGAAGTACATAATTAAAGGAAACATACCACTTAACTCTACAAACACAAAAGAAGATATTTTGAAAAACGTGGGTAACCAAACAGTAGCTGGTCCACAGTGAGCCCTTTCACACATACAGACTTTTCCGGAAAATTACAGGTAAATTGTTGTAAAGAGATCAAGTGTGAACAGGACCTTTTCAAAAATACCAGTAAATTTGGTCTGGCAATTTACCGGTATGAGAAGATGTAACATTACCAGTAAATTGGCATAATTCTGCTGTGTGTGAACGCAGAAGGAAAATCACCGGTATGAGCATGTACGAGTTCAGAATGCGCTGACATAATACGTCTACTCCGGGCCAATCATAACATCCTGACGCAGATCACGCATTCACTCCGCACTGTTTACGGAAATAAAATAAATGTCATCCAACTGGAACGATAATGAAATTAAAGCACTTCTCCTTATCCGAGCGGATGAAGTGATTTGTCGTCATCTTAGTGTATGACTTCTCTTATTTTATGTGGCCCAGGTCTGGCCCAGACACTTTAAGCCAGATCCGGCTGAGACTCGGCTTGGTTTTAATTTACAAGAAAATATCTGAGTTACTTTTTTCCCCATTTATTGACTGACAGTTCGCTCTGTGAACATGACCTTACTGTAGTTTTAGACTAAATGTGAACGTGCATTAATTCATCCCACTCACAAAAAACTAATTCAGTATTCGTCAAAATGAATTAAAACTCATTCAACTATTGCAGGTTTGCATAATATTATATGTTATGCAACACAAATGTATCTAATCCCATTTTATTAACTAATTTCTTTGCTGCTGACCTTTGATGATCCAGATCAAACATACTAATAAGCAAAAATGACTTTAGATAAACTAACAATTGTGCTTCATTGTTTTTTTATTGCTGAAGAGTGTTGAACCTTCTTCTCCTGTGTTCTACTGTACAGACGTGATTTACGTCTGTACTGTCTTCCGCCTGAGGTATCATTAAAAAAATTTGTGTGAAAGGGCTTTTATATTCGCTATAAATATAACTTTTGTATTAAAAACCAACAATCAAGCCCTGCTCATATTTAAAAGTAACGCAAAATAACGCAAAATTAATGTAACGCATTACTTTCCATAAAAAGTAACTCAGTAACGTAATTAGTTACTTTTTTAGGGAGTGACGCAATATTGTAATGCATTACTTTTAAAAGTAACTTTCCCCAACCTGGGTGCAGGTCCACCATCTGGTCTGGATACCGGCTGGATCAGCTGATTACTGTAAACTAGGGATAAGGGTAGTATATAAGCGACTAATATAAGTATTGATGTAATTCTTCTCACAAATTAACGGGTATTAGATATTATGGGAAGTGTTGCTGCTTACCCTAATTAGTGCAGCATAAAAATCCGTTAAGAGATTTGAAATATAGAAATGTGATAGTGTGTCATGTGTATGGAAGGTTAAAGAGAAGGGAACATTTAAGTTTGTTTGCTCACAATAATTCCCACCACAGTAAAATAAGTAAAAACATTAATTCACTCAAAAAACTTAACCTGCTCTTGTGCAGCAGACAGTTTAGGCCTCCATTCAAGAACAAATTATGATGTGCTTACATTTTATAGCATTCTCTTATAAAAACGAAACAAGGTTTATTTGCAATACTAATATTCTAACATACGTAATAACACACAAACATACACACATGCATACGGGAGTTTTGAGGTTAAGGTTGAAAGAATAACATTCTTTCCTATTTCATAACTTAAGGAACCAGCAAAGATCACGAAAAACGCCTAGGCTTTTACTGCATTCAGATCAAATTTACCAGTTCAATCAGAAATAGAGATGATACTTGCTTTCTGTTGGTTTAAGCAGGCTGTTGCTTTAGTTTCGTTTCCACGCGTTGCTCTGGGAACCTTTGTCTCGTCTCGCACGTGGGTTTCCACGCGTTGCTCTGGGAAAACTCTGCTGCGTGACGTCACCGGGGAGCCGTGTTGAAATCTCGGAGGCTATTTGATGCTGGTTTTGCGTTGAGATGGAAGCGTCGTTACGCTGCTGGTTCTGCGACGTTACGGCGTTTACACAGTCTTTGATTCACGCGTGCGTTATTTGTCTCAGCCGGTCTTAAGGCGAGAGTCCAGCGGGCCGTCCTTCCGGCGTTGGAGAGCGAGCTTCGAGAGCAGGAAGAGTTACAAGAGAGGTTCGAGAGCGAGCGCACACTGGCGCGTCGTTTTAAACCGTCTGGTTTGGACATCGCCCACAGGCGGCTGGTCCAATCAGTGTCCGTATGGGGCGGAGCCCCGCCTGCACGGCTACTTTTGCAAGGCACATGATCACTCGTCATCTGATATTTAATTCATTCCGTGAAAGATATACACAGGCCTTTATATCTGTTATAAACATGCAGGATGCTAAAGTTTAACGGTTATCAACACCATTTGTGGCTTACGACGCCAGCTTCTTTTAGAGACT
>CM050427.1:30779837-30850943 GCA_027564155.1 Gymnocypris eckloni scoliostomus | reverse complement strand
TCTGTGCTACCTTTATGTGTGCTCAATAATTTCTACGCAGAAACTACAAATTTCAAGCACCCCACCAGAGGACCACAGACGCAGAGAATCACACTCAACACTAGCATACACTACACTTTGCACATTTACACCCCTGTTTGTTTTGCTTTGTTTTGTTTTGTTTTGTTTTGCTTCCCATTCAAGGTCTGTGTCAGTTCGGTTCGAGATCTCCCTCACCCCGCCAAAACATGTCTCACAAAACAGAACATGTTGGTCACTGGGAAGATCTGGAAACATGGCTAAGTGTTGTGACAGTCAGCCTCCTCCCTAAAGCTGCTGAAACCCTCAAACATCAGACACAGGACCAGCTGGATGACAACATAACAGGCCTTATGAGACAGGACCCAAGTCAAAGCTACAGCCAAAATGAGTTAGCCAAGATCACCGGCTCCTTAAGTCACACACTCATCGCCACCCTCAAACTGAGCGACAAGCACGCTGCACAACGCCAGCAGGAGCTGACAAGCGCACAACAACGCATAGAGCAGCTGGAACGTGAAGCTCAGGAATGACAGGAAGGGACCGATGAGGTGGAACAAGGTGCTGAGGAGGAGATCAACAGGCTAAAAGGGACTCTAGCAGCTACCAGCCACAAAATGGAGCAAATCAAAGAGGACTTCGCTGATCGTGCTGACAAATTATAGTATGCAGAGCAGCTACTAGATAAGGCGAAGGTTGACTTCAGGGACAAAAACAGCAGAATCAAAGCCCTTGAAGCTCATCTGGCTGAGTCAAGAAACGAAATCAGCCGCCTAACACGACAGCTCGACTACTTCAAAGAGGAGTCTGAAAGTTTCCAAGAGGAACTCAAGCACGCTTACGAATTACGTTATAAGCCGTCAAGGACAGGACATGTAACGACCGCACCCCTGCCAAGCAGGACCGGGTCACCTGTTCCTGGACTGACACGTGAACAAAAGACAGAGGGGGGTGGTGTTAAAACATTCACCAGCACATTCTGAAGAACTTTATATCACGACAAAGCCAAAAGAATCTGCTGCAGCCAGCCGCAGATCGTCGCATGGCTTGGACCTAAAAGACCTTGACAAGCTCGCCAGAAACATTGGCAAATTCAACCCCAGCGTGCCAAACAGACAAAACGTCCAAGCTTATCTACAAGATATTGATTTCCATTTGGAAATGCGACCTAATAAAGCATACTTTGGAATTTGCAATTAATCTGACATGGAAGGTGAACTGAACTTTAAAACTCTCTTCCTGAGGAACCTTCATCCTGGCATAAGCCACCATCTTGGCGTTCTCGCATGCCCACGAACAATGAACATACAGCAGTTGCAAGACTTGGTGCAGAAAGCCTACGGCAAACAAAAGATGGCCTCAGAAAAGAGCGCCAAAACCCCAGCAGTTCTTGATTTCAACACTCAAAGTCACGGACTGGCTCTAGAGGGCACCCAACGCCAAGACAGTGCTAAGCCGCCACACAGAGAGTGGAATGCACCCCCATCCAACAGAGAACGAGACTCACACACTGGCACCCGACCTAAACAGAGGTATGACCGCTGGGATGGACCGCGTGGACGTCAACGCTCACCTGGACGACACTGGGATAAGTCATGGGACCAAGCAAGGCCTCATGAGAGTCAGGGGGAAAAGAAAGAGGAACCAGATTCAGCCTGACAAGCTGTCGGACGAGAAGGCAGTGACAAGCTGAACAAATCAGCCACAGAAAACAGCACTGCTTCACCTCACTCTCAGAAAACAGTAAACACCCTAATTTTAATGTGTAATTTAATGTACAAGTAAATGTGAGCATAGTGCGCTTATACTAGAAAACATGCACTGTTTTTTCATTAATTTTAAAAGTGCAAAGGAAAATAAAACCATTTAAATGCATAAAACAACTAATTTTACAATCGGGCATTTACTGTATGTGCTGTTGTCTTCCGGCCTTTTTCACATTCGTATCACTAACATGTCTCAAGTCTCATCCATGAGTATGTAGTGTTAAAGAACACGTTTTTGGGGGGTTTTGAGAGCCAGAACCAAACTAACAGAGCAATTAAGCTATAGCAATTAACCCCCTTTATTAAAATACCTGGAGGTGAGGAATAATACAAAAGTTGTCATATTCACTCAGTATTACTTGACATAATAATTTACAAATATCTCAATTACAATTAAGTAGAAATTAATGTTTTAATGTTTTTAAATGTTTTAGGCACTTAAATCGTCTAGTATTTTATAGTCAACCACATTTATATATTTGAAATAATGTAGATTTCTGTGTCACCCCAGGCTGGTTGCTGGCCCCTCCCTGGCCCCCCTATGAACACATCCTGGCTCCACCACAAACATGGACATTTCTCAGTTCATACCATAAGCAAATAACCCAATCAAACCATGGAACATGAATATAAACTGAAAAAAATATACAAATAAATACAACATTACATTAGTGATTATATATTGGCCAATTTTATGTTTTTAAATTAATAAAACAAAGAACTTTATAAAATATACAAATTGTATGTATATATATATATATATGATGAATTTCTGGCTCAAGGTCTGCATTTAAAGTCACACCAGAGGTGTTCAGCTGGGATTAGGACTTGTCTTTCTGCAGACCAGTCAAGTTCTTCCACACCGACTGAATCATCATTTCTCTTTGATCCTTGTCTTATACACAGAGGCGCTGTCATGTTAGAATATAAAATGTCCTGTCCAAACTGCTATAAAGTTAAAAACACACAATTCCCTAGAATATCATTATATGCTTAAACATTAAGATTTGTACTCATGGAATTTACTAAAGTAGTCAAACCTTTCAGTAGAAGGGGGTGACCCAATACTTTTGGCAATATGTATATGTATGTATATATATATTATATATTTAATGTAAACAAATATTTACCCTCTATGATTTATATTTAAATGTACAATATAAATATCGTTATACATGTACACATATATGTGTGTGTGTTTATTTATTATATATATTTCGATAAAGCATTATACATTTTGAATTTACCTTTACTATATATTATATATATGTGACCCTGGACCACAAATCCACTCATAAAGGTAATTTTTCATTTAGATATATACACTATACAATATAGTGACCATGTTTACTTACAACGACCAAACTAGACATTTTTGAAGGCAATTAACTGTACTTGTTTTTTAAATCTGATTAGTTAATTATGCTGTCGCTTTGCCAAACTCTGAATATAAAACCCCCTAATTAATGAGTTAATTATTTATTTATGTCTTCGACATAAACATTTCCTAAATTTGTTCTAAGTACGTCAAATAACAGATGAGCAGAACAGGTTAAAACGATTAAAATAGTCCTGATCCTTCATCACAAACTTGAAGGCTGCCAAACCGATAACCCTGCATTTGTAGTCCAACTCGAAGTATAGGCGAATCTCTGCCAACTGACACGGGAAATCTTTATTTTTATGACTTACAGTAGCCTACACTTGTGTGATTATTAAATCATCCTGAAATCCTTCGCATCGTGACACGATTCCGTCAATGCGGCCGAGCGCGGAAGGAATATTAGCTGTGCGGCAGCGCCCTATAGTGGACATCCGCGCAAACTGACCATCAACACAAGACAAATCAGTCACTATACATTACAGATCAACACACGAGAAACAAGTCCACTGGTCAAATTTAATACAAAAAAAATCTTAATACACAGAAGCGCTTGTTGTACTAGAGCAGATCAAGTACAAATACACATTTTTCACAGATCAAATACAAAAATATATTTTTAAAGAGTTGAAAAAAACTCGTTTTAATTGCTGTAACAAAAAAATATATATATAAAGTTAATTGAAAAAAACCCAAAGATTTCCCAAATTTGTTACATCACATTCCAACAGATAACATCCCCAATCTCGACATGTACCATCTGTACACACACACACTAATTAGTATTATTAATGCTAATTACACGTTTGCAAATAGCACCCATATCTACAATTGAAAACAATACAATTCAGCTCTTCTTACCTTAAACACTTCAGCAATTGCTGCTTATTGTGAAAATGCATTTGAATTTGTGAATTGTTAATGCCATTTCACACTTGAAAGCTTGCATGCTTACATCTTTACTGGTGTGAAAGAAGTTTTATTTAATATTTCCAGTTTTTAAACAAGTTAACCACCCACCTTTTTTTTAACATTGCAGACTTAAAATATAGATTTAGAAAGTCTACATGTGAGTTAATGCATTAAAAAGAGAAAAAAAATTAAAAAGCAACACATCGGTCGAGGGAATGTTCATTTGGATTGTGCTTGTGACTAAAAACATATGAAAGGGCTATATATATATATATATATATATATATGAAGACAATGAAAGGAAGTGACTTCACAGCGCTCTCCAGGAACATAAAAAACACATAAAAAAGACAGGAGACGTTCGGGATCAAAGCCAAAACAGCATTAACAGCAATTCCTTTCACACCATCCTTTAATACCCACTCGAGTTCACACAAACACTTACACTCCCGCCTCTGCACCTTCATCCATCTCAGCTGTAACATACGAAAACCTTCGAAACACCTCGCCAAGCCCCTGACACACACCCAAAACCCCTTAAAATAACACCTAACAGTGTTAAATATCAATTTTTATTTTAAAATACAGGAACCTATGCAACTTAGTGGTTAAAATACGTGGAAAAAAACAACATTTGTCTTGTTCTGGTTACAAAATACCAGATAAAATAAAATGTTTGAATGTTCACAGTGTTATATTGTTAAGACAATATCTCTCTCTCTCTCTCTATATATATATATATGAAAACAAACACCAGTTTATATTCTCACAGATCTCAAAATAACAGTAATACACTTTTGTGAGTAAATGTTGTCTATTGTTCCCTTAAAATCTGATTACAGCATAAATTAAGCAATTAATGTGAGATACGTACTGCCCAGTTATCAGAAAATGCTTCCACACGAAAATATATTTACACTAATATACACTGGCAACATGAATGAGTTGAGCAAGTTAATCTTATCATGGGTCAGCCTAAAAGGCCCAGTGTAACTGACAAGTGGTTTACCCATTAAACCTGATGTAACAGTTTAAAACCATACAGCAAATTAAAATAAAATGTAAAAAAATTCACATTAAATGAAAATTAGTCTCAACATTTAGTATGTTAAAACAACACAGAATATAAAGAAATAAATAATTAAAATAAAAACGATCTCCTCTGGTCGTCTAGAGTGAAGTCTTCTATTCGGCAGAATTCACAATATAGACAAAGACCGGCCGCGCTGGAAAATAAGCAGAGATTTATACATTGAGCCTTGTTCAACAAGTTCAAAACTGCATTTAAGAAGATATTAAAATGTTATTTAAAATGGATTCATACTTTTGAAATAAAAAACAAATATAGAAAACAAGTAAACATTAAACACACTTTGAAACAAATACAACTAAACATAATAAACACAAAAGACAAATAACATTTAATAAAATACAAAACATGTAAACTACAAACACAAAACACACAAAGAAAACAAAAAGTAAAGTAATATAATCCAAACAAAAAGAAAGCAAAACAAATCAAATAAAAACAAATGAACTAAAAAAAACAAAAACAAAAAACAATGAAAAGCAAAAAAAAAATAAGAAAAATTTAAACAGTTAAACTAAACAAAAACAACAAAAAACCTAAGCCAAATCACATAAATGAACACGAGTAGCTGATGCCATGCTCTCAGTGTGTTGGTTGTGATGGTTAAATTGCTGCTGACCTGATGTTGTTCAGCTCGCCGGATCACAGCTGATGTTCTCCTTCCCCGGAGGAGACACGTGCCGCCCCCTCCTGTCTGCGCCGGGCTGACTCCCCAAAACCTTCTTCTGCAGTCAAACACAGTAACACTCACTACACACACTCGGTCAAACACTGCCCAACAAACACAGAACGTTCCCCTAATTTTCCCATATGATTATATTTGGGAACCAAATAAGAATGTTCCCTGTAGGTTATGTTTTTAATAACCTAAAGACAGCCTTCCCAGAATGTTCCCTCCAGGTTATTTTTAGGTTTAATTTTATAACCTAGAGCTGTGGTTCTCAAGCTGGGGTACATGAGGTGACAGAGGAGGTACGCCAAGAAAAATAATGCTGAGCTTTCACATTCATTTAATTCTACCCCAACTTAAAGTAACATTAAAACAGAGTATGTTTTTCTGACAAGCAAAATACCGCTTATAGTATAAAACAGGAAAATAGGAAGGCTTCAAAAACTCGTTTATTGATCTCTTTATTAAATAATTACTTATAATTAATATATATCCCAGAGTAAATATTGTGATTTCAGAGAGATTTGACATGTCTAAATGAAGAGAACATGGTATTAACTGAGAAGTTTTTGTTTACGGACCAAAAGACAGAACATCATCGTTAATTCAGTGGTAACAAATTAATGTAATGTTATCCTAGTTAAAGTCAAATAAAGGTTACTCATTTCTGTAAAAATAAAATTTACATTTTAAAAACATTTTGTTGAAGCCACTGTTATCTGGTGCTTACGAAATGTAATATCTGGATTATTATATGGTACATGGTAGTTATAATACAGAAATCGTAAATATTAATGGATAATTCAGTGTCATTTAATGCTGCTTATGATGATTAAATGTGCTCTGATTATCCTTAAAAATCAAAAATAGTTTAAAACAAGATATGGCTTATAGTACTGATTATTGAGGTTCATTTCCATCCGTCTTCCATGCCTCTTATACTCTACGAGATGCAGGGGTGCTGCATGATTACTGTCCTATAGCAGCGGTGTCAAAGAGGTTAAGAGAACGTTCTGGGAACCTTCTAGGAAACAGAATATTCCCTTCAGGTTAGGAGAACGTTCCAAGAACCTGCAGAGAACTTTCTGGGAACACAAATAGAATCCCTTTAGGTTTGGGGAATGTTCCGAGAAACTACAGAGAACGTACCATTTACATTAAGAGAACTTTCCTGGCTTACCAAAAGGGAACGTTCTTGGGATCTAATTAACTTGGCATAATTTTTGCATTATTGACACACTGCTTTCCTATTTGATACTGTAAAGCTACTTTGACAATCTGTATTGTTAAAAGCACAAAATAAATAAGGTGACTTGACTTGGGAATGTTCTGGGAACCAAAAATTGTTAGCTGGGTGAACTTTTACAGTGTGTTTTCACAGTACAGCTGTTTATATCTGCCAGCAGACTGATGACTAAACTAAAGGACACGCAGCTGCACTTGGAGAGACGCCATCATCACCTTTAATAACTTCTGTGAATATCATAGAGGTCTCGGATGTGGTTTGATTAAAGCAGAGATCGAGAGATCTGACCTTGATGAGTCCGCTG
This sequence comes from Gymnocypris eckloni scoliostomus, assembly GCA_027564155.1. NCBI lineage: Eukaryota > Metazoa > Chordata > Actinopteri > Cypriniformes > Cyprinidae > Gymnocypris > Gymnocypris eckloni. The sequence goes on along the minus strand of CM050427.1, from coordinate 30,843,556 downwards.
AAGGAGCGCGAGCGCGGGTGTTTTTTACTGGTCGGAGTCGTGTTCTCACTCACAGGAGTGCCAGGACTCGACTGCTTGCCGAGCTGAAACCACCAACAACCACACAATAATTACAGCACAAATCACATACGCGAATAATAGAATAAAAGTGACACTTCATACATTTTTAAACAAAATAAATAGCAAAAACGCACACTAATTTGTAAAAAGACATCTGCTGCCTTTGGTATTATATTAATAACGCGTATTTCAATAGTCTCAACAGCAAGTTATGAATAAATTACTTTAATTATAGCTAAAATAGCATGTATGTAGTGTATTATTGTAGTAGTGGAACTAAACAAAAGTGGAATAAAGTGTGTTAGCTGAATAAAAGTCGCGTTTTATTTAATTTAACAGAAAGAAGAGGAAGCATGATTTTTTTTTCAATAATGATTAAATTATTTGGAAAATTAAAGCTAACAAAATTTTAAGAATAATACTAATATATTTTAATAATAATAAACAGATTTGTAATTGTATTTAAATTAAATGATAGGTGAATATGTAGAAAAACAAGATCAATGTTCTGCTGCTATTAATAATAATGGTAACACTTTACAATAAGGTGTCATTAGTTAATGTATTAATTAACACAAACGAACAATGCATTTATTACAAGACTGAACTCATGAAATGGGCTGCTGTGTGCTCTCACCTGTCGGATGAGTTTTTTCTTCTTGGCGGAGTATGGCATGTGATCGGTGACATGTCGATAGAGCTCTCTGAGCGCCTCTTCTGTGTGATTGTCCGAGTCTAAGCGCACTCGCGCTTCACTCCTCTTACACACCGATGTGAATGGAGAATCGCTGACCGACAGCAACTCCAGATCATCCTGACAGCAGACACAAGAGCATTAGCACATTAGCTCAAGAACAACTCAATCAATGAAGAATGAGCACCAACACCACAAACCTTGGAGTGAATAATTTTGGTGTTTGCAAACTGAAGTCTGGCATGTTCCCTCAGATACGCCGGCGCCTTCGCAAAAGAGAAAACTGTTATTAACTGTTATTAGTGCCAACTAAAACTATTACATTCAGTTTTGTTACCTGAAATAAATCAAAATAGATTTAGATTAGTACTAAAAGTACTAAAACTAAATAAAAACAAAGGTCAATACAAATAAAACAACATAAAAATGACAAATGCAAATAGTAAATTTACTCAAACTAAAGGTGAAATAAAAATAAATTAAAAGTTAAACAGATTTTTTTCATTCTTTTTTTTATAAAAATCTAAATTAGAAATGTTTATTTGGCAAGTAACAAAAATAAATAAATAAATAAATAACATTGAAGTACTAAAATTACTAAACCTAAAGCTGGAATAAAAATAAAGATAAACATAATTATAGGAAAAATTTGATTAATAAAACAATTGGAAATGTTTTCTTGGGAAGTAATTGATTTTTTTTTTTTTAAATACTAAAATAACTAAATCTGAAATAAAACTAAATGAAAGTTAAACAAATATATTCTTTACTTTTTTGATCCACTTCAAATGTTGACTACGGTGTGTATATACAGTGGGGCAAAAAAAGTATTTAGTCAGCCACCAATTGTGCAAGTTCTCCCACTTAAAAAGATGAGAGAGGCCTGTAATTTTCATCATAGGTATACCTCAACTATGAGAGACAAAATAAGAAGAAAAAATCCAGAAAATCACATTGTAGGATTTTTAAAGAATTTATTTGCTAATTATTGTGGAAAATAAGTATTTGGTCAATAACAAAATTTCATCTCAATACTTTGTTATATACCCTTTGTTGGCAATGACAGAGGTCAAACGTTTTCTGTAAGTCTTCACAAGGTTTTCACACACTGTTGCTGGTATTTTGGCCCATTCCTCCATGCAGATCTCCTCTAGAGCAGTGATGTTTTGGGGCTGTCGCTGGGCAACACGGACTTTCAACTCCCTCCGAAGATTTTCTATGGGGTTGAGATCTGGAGACTGGCTAGGCCACTCCAGGACCTTGAAATGCTTCTTCTGAAGCCACTCCTTCATTGCCAGGCGGTGTGTTTGGGATCATTGTCATGCTGAAAGACCCAGCCACGTTTCATCTTCAATGCCCTTGCTGATGGAAGGAGGTTTTCACTCAAAATCTCACGATACATGGCCCCATTCATTCTTTCCTTTACACAGATCAGTCATCCTGGTCCCTTTGCAGAAAAACACAAAGCATGATGTTTCCACCCCCATGCTTCACAGTAGGTATGGTGTTCTTTGGATGCAACTCAGCATTCTTACTCCTCCAAACACGACAAGTTGAGTTTTACCAAAAGTTATATTTTGGTTTCATCTGACCATATGACATTCTCCCAATCCTCTTCTGGATCATTCAAATGCTCTCTAGCAAGCTTCAGGACGGGCCTGGACATGTACTGGCTTAAGCAGGGGACACGTCTGGCACTGCAGGATTTGAGTCCCTAGTGTGTTACTGATGGTAGCCTTTGTTACTTTGGTCCCAGCTCTCTGCAGGTCATTCACTAGGTCCCCCCCGTGTGGTTCTGGGATTTTTGCTCACAGTTCTTGTGATCATTTTGACCCACGGGGTGAGATCTTCGTGGAGCCCCAGATCGAGGGAGATTATCAGTGGTCTTGTATGTCTTCCATTTTCTAATAATTGCTCCCACAGTTGATTTCTTCACACCAAGCTGCTTACCTATTGCAGATTCAGTCTTCCCAACCTGGTGCAGGTCTACAATTTTGTTTCTGGTGTCCTTTGACAGCTCTTTGGTCTTAGCCATAGTGGAGTTTGGAGTGTGACTGTTTGAGGTTGTGGACAGGTGTCTTTTATACTGATAACGAGTTCAAACAGATGCCATTAATACAGGTAACGAGTGGAGGACAGAGGAGCCTCTTAAAGAAGAAGTTACAGGTCTGTGAGAGCCAGCAATCTTGCTTGTTTGTAGGTGACCAAATAATTATTTTCCACTATAATTTGCAAATAAATTCTTTAAAAATCCTACAATGTGATTTTCTGGATTTTTTTTCTTCTTATTTTGTCTCTCATAGTTGAGGTATAGCTATGATGAAAATTACAAGCCTCTCTCATCTTTTTAAGTGGGAGAACTTGCACAATTGGTGGCTGACTAAATACTTTTTTGCCCCACTGTATATGTATGCATTTATGACAAAATTAAGAAAATACTAGTGCTGTCAAACGATTAATCGCTAAAATTACTGAAATTAAATCAAAATGTACAAACTAATAATAAAGCTATAAAATTGTTATAAATATTTGTGTGTCAAGTCAATTAAATCCCCTTTCTTCCCCATTCTGATGCTCGGTTTGAACTTTAGCAAGTCGTCTTCACCACATCTAGATGCCTAAATGCATTGAGTTGCTGCCACTTGATTGGATGATTAGCAATTTGTGTTACCAAGCAATTGAACAAGTGTACCTAATAAAGTGGCTGGTGAGTGTGTGTGTGTGTGTGTGTGTGTGTGTGTGTGTGTGTGTGTGTGTGTGTGTGAAAACTAAAACCTACACACACTAGGGGTTGAACGACTTCTGTTTTTTTAAAGTCGACTTTTATGTGATGAAAGTCGAAGTCGACTAGTCGCTGATGACGTCATTAATGAACAAATACGTCTGGAGCTGTAACAAACACTTTGTGCACAGCTATGAAATATGACACAGGACTGCCCACATGACTATTGCACCTATAACAGCTTATTTTGATCAGTTCTTTAGTTTTTGGGTCATCATATTTCTCACCGATTCCTGCTCGTTCTAAATCAGATACAGATAAGTAGTACAGTAAAGATTACATTCATATGAATGCATGCATTAGTGAGAGCGGTTGTGTGTATGAATTAATTCTACCTGGCTAACTGCAAGTATGTCTAATAGTACACTGTGTGTACTGAGTATATGTATTCTGCACATTGTCTTCTGTACAGTCTGTAAGTATGTACTGTCTATATGTAAATTGTTTCTGCACTGTCTGGAGCACGCTCTCAAGAATTTCACTCACCAAGGCACATGTGCTGTGGTGATGTGACAGTAAAAGTGATTTGATTTGAACACAGTGCCATGTTACTATAATATTACTTTCTGTCCCATCAGTTATGTGAAAATAAAACTGCATTTGTAGAAGGTGAGGTGGGATAAATACCCGAAAGATCTTCTGGGAGTGTTTGATGAGAAACGCCATGCTGATATGCAGTTTCTTCAGGTTCTCCTGAAGGTCACTGGCATTCATCTGAAGAAAGCAGCACATGACACATGACGCCTGAACCAGGGGCGTTACAACTAACTAAAACCATAAAAACATTTTACCTAAATTAGCTTTTATTTCAGCTGGTTAAAAGTTAGTACAGCAACATTTGGTATTATCATTTAGCTTTAGGGATGCACCGAATGTTCGGCCACCAAAATTGTTTGGCCGAAAATAACAAATAAAGCATTTTTTTAGCACTGAATGTGAAAAGACAGAATAAATTGTACTGAGCAAAGACGTGACGCAATCAAATAGAGTAACGCACTAATGCAGCAAACATTTCAGCAGTGTGAAAGCATGTAAAACTGTCAGAGAAAGATGAAAAAAATCATTATAAGCACCGACAGCGAGAGACTGTTTAGTGCTGCATCGCATGTCTCCGATGAGAAGACGAAGGGGTGGTTGATGCTGGTTACTGTTAGGGATGGGTCACGATTTTCGAATATTCGAATATTCTATTTAATTATAGAATATCGATTAGGTTGTGCGATTATTTTCTAAAGGTGTACCAGGGCTTGACAATAAAGACTGTCCGATGGCGTGAAGGGCGGCTCGGATTTGTCACTTGCCAGATCGGGCCACTGCAGGTGGTCACTAAATTGTATCATTTGCATGTGATTTTAAGCCTTGTTTGTTTAAAAATGTAAGCGATTAAAAAGCATTTGGGCGCGAAAGACAACTCCTTTCAGTACATGCGCGCTGTGTTCTGTTCTGTGTGAACAGCGCGAGCACCGACAGCCGCGTCTCTGACACGCGCGAGCCGCCTGAACGGGCAAATACATGAAGTATGTCAAACTACCCCTCTTGGCAAGTAACTTTAGCAATAATTCATCTATATTGAATTTATATACTGAAGTACAGATGCACAGATTTATTTTAGAGCATGCGTGCTTGAACACAAACTGCACTGTCGGCACTCGGGCGTGGCACACATAGTGTGAACACTAACCACGCCGGAGAACGGACTTCTGATACGTGCAGACTGATTGCGTGAACAATAGACCTGTTAAGCATTATATTGTGAGGGGGCCGTTTGTTACAGCGTCCCAAACAACTCAAAATAACAAACCAAAGTTAACAAAAGCGATGCACTCCACAGAGTGCTTCTCTGCCGCCTTCACGTCCTGTTTCCCATTAATGAAGCCGTGTGAGCTCCCTGCATTCAAATTATTCGTTTTTGCTGAAATAATAACGTAATATTCCACTGGTTGATATATTATATTTATATGCAAAATATTTGTGTTGTTTTTCGTGTTAAATGTGAAGAATGACAGGTTGGATGCCACAAGTATTATTATTTTTTTGGCTGAGTATACAGGTGTAATTTTCACTTTAACTTCAGGCAATGTAACATGATTTTATGATCGTAATTTAGAGTTTATTCTTAAAATATTATGACGTTAATTATTTAGTTATTTATTTGAGAAGGATAAACTGATCAAACGTGCACTGGCCGCTTGGTATTTTAAAAAAACAAAAACTTGAATTTAACAAAAATAAGATGTTCCAATCATATTTCTGAATTAAATTAATAAAGAAAGGAAACAAAATAATGACCAATTTGCTATTAAAAACCAAAACTGAACTATTTAAATGGCTCAGCTAGAGAGAGAGAGAGAGAGAGAGAGAGAGAGACACAGGCTCAGACTCAGGCGGAGAATTCTGAGAAGCTGCAGGGATCTATATTCCTTCCCTTGTTTCAATTCAAAGTTCACTGAACTAATTGTGAACAACACTCCCGTCTTCTTCCCGAGCATGTGAACATGTTCATTTAATATATTTATATATATGAAATAGGTTATTGTTATGAAGACAGATGTTAAAATTAATGTTCACATAATAAGTGCGTCATTCAGGCGGTTCACAATATGTTTTAGCGCAAAATATGTTTTAAGAATGATATTCTGTTTAGCGCGCAATATGTTTTACGCTTAATATTCATTGATGCATTAATCAGATTTAAGATTTTCTTTTTAATAATATGTTCATGCTCATTTTTAAAGTAGAAATGTCCTAGCCTTATGAGCAGTTGATAATCGACGGACTGTTCTGTTAATAAATGCCGTTATTAGGTTAAGTTATATTAATTTGTTTCAGCACTCATACTTTACAACCATTCATTTTCTTGGGTTAAGATAGACTATTCTCTAATTAATTCAACAGTTTATCATACAGATTGAAAGCCTGGATGGTCTCTCTCCCCCTCTCTCTCTGTGTGTGTGTGTGTGTGTGTGCGTGTGTGTGTTTGTGCGCGTGGGTGGGTGGGCGTGTGCATGCGTGGGAGGGGAGCGATTTTCGAATAGTAATCGAATAATACCCAGCGATTATCGAATATTACTTTTGCTTAAAATGCCCATCCCTAGTTACTGTGTGAGGATTCAAATCACGAAATGGCCTCAAACAACTAGTAAATAAATTGCAGAACGTTATGTTTTGAAATACACAACCGCGACGCCAGGATTCAAAGCGTGAAGAAAATCTGAGCTGAAACAGTGTTTCTCTTCAGCTGCTCAGTAAAATGTTTATACATTTTTTAAATAATATAAAAGACAATTAAAAAGTAATAATTACAACAGCTGTATTTATATATTTATTATAACACACATAGTGTTCAAATTGGGATCTGTAGTATTTTCTAATATTTTAAAAGAAGTCTCTTCTGCAGCAAGGCTGCATTTATTTGTACAGTACAAAAATACATAACTGATTCAAGAAGGAAGTCTCAAAAATGGCCCAAAAATTTTTTTTACTGACTTATTAGAAAATACAAAAATTCTTTGCTAAGTAAATATTTGTAAATTGACGATTTGTAATAACCGTAAAAAGCATCGTTTGGCTATTTAATTTATGCAATGGTGAATTTGTTTTGCAAAATGCATGGGGAAAAAAACGTGTTTGGTATTCAGCCCAGTGTTTCATTTTGTTCGGCTTCGGTCAAGAATTTTCATTTTGGTGCATCCCTATTTAGCTTAACTTGATGTTAATATCTAAAACAGAAATAAAAAGTACAAAAAAACGCACAGAATTACTAGAACTTTAATCTAACAACAAAGCCTATTAGTAAACCAATATTATAATCTGAAAGACACGAAAACAACAGGTCTAATAACGTAAAAAGAAAGAAGCGAATGGCATACGTTCTTGGGCCAGATGACGTCTTGACGAGGTTATGTGCGGACATCTTGTTCTTATCCTGCTGTTTGGCGGTGGTAGAGCAGGTCAGCAGCAGCTTGAGCAGGGTTCGGTTGGCGACGCTGCATTGCTGTGGACTGCGTTGTCTGATGAATGTGGTGGTGAAAAATTCGCCCGTTTATTAGCTACATTGTGCATGGTATATGGTGGTTAATATTTAATCTTTAATATAGTAAATGGAAAAACTTTTAAAATATGATCATATATAATGCTAAATAATTAGTTCAATATCAATGTTTCTTTCTGGTTCTTTTGCAAAAATGTTGGTCATCTGTGTTGTATACACTAAGAGATACTGATTGTATATTTTGTTAAATTCAATTATATTATAATGTAGTTTTCATATTATTCATCTTCTTTAACTAATAAATCTTAGTTTTATATAAATCATTTAATAAATAATCATTCTAAAATATAAATATTAATATTAATTCATTATTATATTATATAAATAAATATTAAATATATTATTATTAAATCATTGAAATATCATTGGTTTAGAATTAGTGGTTGATCATTATTCAGCAATTAATATTTGCATTATATTTATATTTAAAATGATAACATTTTGATTTTGCTCACAGTTACATGTAAAAATCTTAATTTGTAAAAATACGTTGATATTTCATTCAAACATATTAAATAATTATTTTATTTTAATTTGATCATTTAAATATATAATCAATTATATATAAATCATTATTATGGACCATTTTATATTAATTATCTCTCTTTCAATATATAATTCTGTTACATACATTAATTTATATTTATTAATATAATATTCTGTGGTATGGGATGGTTAAACTATTAGTTTTTATTGCAGAATATTCCATTCATATAAATATTATTAAACAATAGTATATATATTCTTCAATATTATGTTTAACGCAAAATTTATTATATTAATATTATTATTAATAACATTCAGATTTTATGTGTTTATGTCAGTAATTAGAAATATCATTAATCTTGTCTGAACAATATTTTCCCTTTAATATTAACTGTATGTGATTTGATCTAAATACAAAAAATAGTTTTCATTAATATATTTTTAATATTTATTTAGCACTTTGATATTATATGGTAATAACGGCTCATTTTTGTTCTCTGCATTGAGCCTGTCCATGGTACACTGGCACATCTAATGCAAGCATGTAAGCGGTTTCAGTTTTCAGTTTCAGTGTGTCAGAACATTGCATCCGTGCATTCAGTTTTAAAGGTATTAAAGGTCCCCTGAAGTGCTGTGAAACATGCAGCTTTATTCTATGTGGTGATTTAATTTCAACTGAAACAGGAAGAGAGGGCGGGACATATTGAGCAGCCCGCCTCCTTTTTAAAATAGCCAATAGCACTTTGTTTATATCTGCTCGGGCCAGAGCCGTACTTGAGCTCGGTAAAGCCGCATTTGACCGCCATAGTCTAATAGATTACCCCCTAGATTCCATATGAAACTCTTAGTAAAACAAAATTGTAATCACAATCATGCTGAGGCTGTGTAGTTTTAAAAGTGTTTAATATATGCAGACTCGCGCATATGATCCGCTGCGTGCAATCGCATCTCTGGACCGGAGCCAAAGTCCGAATTAAGACTGAGCACAGCCGCAATGACAACATGAAACCAAAACTCATTTGTCCCAATTGAAAGCATATTTACACTTAATCGTTTTGGTAAATTTCCCCACCGGTTAATCGACGTGTTGTCACACCGTTTATAACGGTATCACCGTGGTGGGGGGGTCATTTGAGTTTTCCCTCTTTTCCTCGCTTTCCTTAGGTTTTAAATACCCTGTAAGAGCCGTGCGCGTTTTACTTTGACTTTAATATCAGCGGCAATTCGGCGTCAAGCAGTGTTTAAATAAAATAAAAGTCAGCAAATACTGTGGAACCAAATGTTTTTTTTTTTAAACATCACATAGATCAGGGATGCCTAATAGCTCGATCGCGAAGGCAATGCTGGAAGATCGCCCTTTAGGTCAGTGTTTCTCAACCAGGGGGGCGAGAGATAAAACTCAAATATAATACATTCACTAATATAATTACTTGCATGTTAAGTCATGTAAAAAAACATATAGCCTATAAATAACAGTACCACCACCTCTCTAAGCATTCTGTGTTTCGGAACAGCACATGTTTCTCATCGTGTGTAATACAGACTGAACGGTTGCTCAAAACAGCTGTATGAGCAAACTACAGCTCTCGGCTGGATAAAAGAAGCCAGTGTCACATTAGTAGCCTAAAGTTTTGATGGACGACTACTGTAATCAAGGTAAAGCTGATTACAGTGACATGATCGTGCATTAGGCGTGCGTTATGTCCATTATAAATGACGTGCAAACGAACCGTGATGTGTGCTCTCGATCACTATAACATCATATTTCTGCTTGAATACAGCTCAGTATATTCACGTAGTTGAATACAGCGAGTGGTTTATAACGGATGCTCACGTGTGTTGAAGTTTGTGAGGATCAGTGGTGTTTATGTGCACACAGGCATCAGACGCTCCAAACAGCTTGTTCTTACAGGGGAACTACTGATGGTGTCGTGAATAGTGAATAATACTAAAACAAATATTTAATTTTTTATTATTAAATGAATGCAACAAAGATACATCCCAACAAGCCTTTTAATTATTTATTTTATTTAATATGTATTTGATAATTTATTTACTTTTCACTTGGTAGATCTCAGTGAGTTTCTCATTTGAAGGTAGATCCGCACACAAAAGTGTGGCCACCCCTGACTTAGATTAATGTCAGACTCAGAAGTCAACAGGCTTAAAACGGGCGCTTTTACATTTCGTTTAGAAACTCTTCCACCATCGCCTTGTCTGTCTCACCTCACTCTTCTTGTCAGTCATCTCTCTTTTACGTGATAAATGAAAACTGATCTGTGATGTAGAGTTCTGCGCGGGACTGTTTTGTTAGGTTTTATTCCGCACTCACCCGCTCCCGCGATATATTCATTGTTTGTTCACATTTCTGATGAAAAACAGACAGATAGGCTAACAAATGAAAGTCTAAATTCTAGTCTAAAGTCTAAAAAAAACTAAATCGTATTTATTTTATTCGTCTTGTCAAGAGTCTTGAATTTATTGACAGAAAAATGTCAATAACATTTTGCTGCCAACACGGAATAAAGTTTCACAGAGAAAAAAAAAAGTTATACAAAAATTGCAATCCTTATTTTTATTCATCTTGTCTGGATATAATTAGTTTATGCTAACATTCAGCCTACAACACAATAGGAAAAAATGTAGGTTTAGCCTAATAGCCATTTTATTAGTCTTTTCAAATTACTAAATTAATTTAACATCTTGCTGTTAACACAGTGAAAAGTGCAGCAGAGAAAAATAAATAAATTCGACACAGTCTGTCATTTAAAATGATAGGATAAGCATAATACAAAAAAATGAAAAAAGGAAAGATGAGTTGAACGTCCTTCAAGGACATCGCATCATCACTTTGCTCCATCCTTATTCTGCTCGGTCACTCATCACAACCTGCCTGTTCTGTTTGAGAGCCGTATATTATATCTGCTAGCCTGCTCTGAGCATCGTTGCACATGCTGTGCACAGACAATAAAACGAAGCACTGGTTCATACATGTCATGCAGCGCGCGCATAACGGTCCGAGTGCAGGCTGTACCGGTGCACGATAAGAATAAAACACAGAAATTCTGTTCTGAAAGGACGTCGGGAACGGGATATTGTTAGACCGCCCGCTCCCGTTCAAATTGCACTAGAGTTACCGACCGTTATATTCGGTGAAATGAATCCCACGGCGCAAGAAATCTGGTCGGGCCGATTGCAATCGGATTACAATGCAGACTCTCGTTCGTTCAGTGCGCTGCATTGAGCAGCAGCGTTCAGTTTTTAATTGTAGTGTCTCTAACTGAACAAAATAATTTTTCTTACTATTAATACAATCTAAACGACGGTGGGGGACGGTGCCACGGTGGGCAAGTGACATAACGGTGTTGCGGCTTAACACCGGCATAACCGCCATCACCGTCTATCGCGGCAAGTCTAGTGTAGGGGCGGGCGCTTCGAGTTCTAGAGAGCATTTGATTGGACAGAAAGTTTAATGAGAAGATGAAGTACGATGTGATGACAAAAAAATAGTTGATCCGGTTTGGCAGAAGTACCGTATTTGTAGACTTTGAATGCTCATATCTTCAAAATGCAAATTTTGTCACTGTTTTGGAGCACACTGGCTTGTAGATTACAGTCTAACACTCTAACACTGAGACTAACATATTGATACTAACACCCAAAAAACTTAAATTTCATGGGACCTTTAAAGGGAAGGTAGCCTAATTTACTTGCTAAAGTGGTTTCATTTAATTTTAATATAAAGGCATGTTGCGTCACAACAGTTAAATCTGTGTCTATCATGATGAAACCACAGGGCCAGTTTTACTAAAAGCTTGCATCAGCGCAAACCATCTTTTGATGTTAAAATTGTACTGTCAGGTTTTACAAAAGATGCAGTGTGAAGAATTAGCACTGAAAAGTCGTGGACAGTTATTTTGCACCTGACTTTATTAAATATGCATTTGCATATTTATTGAATTTATTGAATATGCATCCCTTTCAGACACAAAATTTATGGGAGGAGAGTATTCAAATGAATCACACAACACAATTTACTAACGTTTGCACTCGTCATATTAGTTTGGTAATTTTAGAGAAATGCTTAATAAATGCATTGCATTGTAACTAAACCCATTAGATTTTAGCTGACTAAATCTACTGTAGATTTAGTCAACTAAATTCTTATGGTATTTAGTCAACAAACAAATCAGATTACTAAAATATGACTAAAACTAAATGGTATTTTAGGCCAAAGGCTACGACTTAAACTAAATCAAAATTTGGTCTCAAAATGAACAGTGGAGAGGGGAGGGATGGGTGAGGTGTGACTGATCTGCCAGACCTGTGATCTTCAGATGAGCGTGCAGGTGCCGCTTGGTCAGCAGGGGCTCGGGCAGCTCCCCCAGGAAGCTCTTGAGGAGCGTAGCAACATCATTGGGGTGGAAGTCACCGGAGGAGAAGTCGATGTCGGCGCCGCTGTTGAGCTGCTCTCTCAGCGTCTGCTGTCTCAGGGTGTTCCCAGGAACCCGAAACAGACCCTCCACATGCAGATCTGCACAACAACAACCAGCTCTTTACTTTGTTAACTCAACAAAGGCAAAATATAGGTGAATATTGAATACAAAAGACACCGTCACATTCGGTTTGGCAACATTTAGCCAACAAAATCAAATCATTTCAATAGAAATCCAGACAATCAGGAAATTTGATATTTTATTTGATATTAATAATAATATTTATCACAATAACGTCAAAACCAACGACAGTAATAAGCATGATTTATTACAAATAAATTGGACACATAAATAGTGGTCGACCGATATATCGCCAAGGTCGATATATATCGGTCGATATCTGGCTTTTTTTTTATATCGGCCGATAAGTTTTTCTATTTGGCCGATGCGTTCTGCTTTCCAAGACATCAGCAGTAAAAAAAACAATATCGTCAACCACTAATAATAAATAATATTAAATCTCACTAAATACATTTTTAAAGTTAAAATAAATTATCTGTTTTAAACAAGCAAAAATATGGATTTAATAAAACATGATTCCCATTAAGGAACATTATTTATTATACATTACTTCCACACATCCACAACTTCAGTACTCAAGTGTCAGATGTTTAACTTCTAAAAGCTGGCAAATATTGACCTTTCATTGAAAAAAACTATAAGATTGTGTAAACAGACAAATTATATCTATATAATTCACACAAATTTTTTTTACTTTATTCACCATAAATCAGGGGTGTCAAACTCAGTTCCTGGAGGGCCGCAGCCCTGCAGAGTTTAGTTCCAACCCTGCTCCAACACACGAGCCATGAAGTTTTCAAATAAGCCTTAATGACTTGATTAGCGGGATCAGATGTGTTTAATTAAGGTTATATCTAGAGATGCACCGATTGACCAGCCCGGATCGGTTACCGGCCGGTTAGTCTCACCTCTAGCCAGCGGTGCAAGCAAAGACGTCACAGCCACATGCACACTCACAGCCATGTGTAAACCCTTTGTTTCACGTGAGAATGATTCTAATTTTAACAGCGACTGATAATGTATTTATGTCGTGCCAGATGAGGCTTGAACAGCCTGAGTGAGTGTGTGAGAGAGACAGCACACACAAAGTAACTCTCAGAAATGTATAGATGCATACTGCGGTAGAAAAAAATATATTTACAAAATATGATTTAGGTAAGCAACATAAGACGGCCATGTTTCCCTGAATAACAATATCAGCCCGATTGCAATGTGACACTGATTTTATACAATCGTATTGCAATAAACAAGAGATTGACATGAAGTGACTTAGATTTTAGACAAAATATTGACTGTTTTTGCTCAATTTCGCTGACAAAAATAGTCGCGACCAGAGCCACAGCAGAACTGTTGTGTGTCTCTGAGCAACACACAGCGGTGTTTCGTTACTGAACGAATCTACGTGTTCAAATGAATCGAGTGAGTGAATTTATTCAGTGGTCCATTCATAAGGACAGCCAATTGACTCGTTTCTGAATGAATCAGCAGTTTGAATGAATCGGTTGAATTAATTAATAAATGACTCGCTCATTAAAACAGACATTTGCCGCCACCTATATTTAGTCATATTGAAAAGTATCATTGCATTTTTTCAACATTTGTTTGTATGTTTACAAAATATGTAAAACATTAATCTTATAAAATTATTTATGCATTTGAAATGTTGCCGTTTAAATGCATTTATGGCACCTAAGCTTCATCAAACTTTGTGTAAATGCATCTAATACCACTTCAGATGCAGCCTCTGTTTCCTCAGCAGTGGAAAGATAGAGGCCGCGTACACACTTTAGCTAAATTCGGTTGTCAGTTCACCTTTTACTCCTTAATCGTGTTCTGTACACACACAATTCACTAAAATATGGGAGTGACTACCGCATTCGACAACAGGGCTAGTTGCGCTCATGAGCCGTGCGGTAAAGTGTCAGTGTTGCCAAATCGTCACAGAAAAAAAACAAGAAGCAGCAAGGACAAGCACAAAAAAACACTAAAACGCTTTGTTTTATAACACCAAAACAAAAATGTATATATCTCATATCCGCGACAGACCACTTTATTAACTCCATAAAGTGCCTGTCTTTATGAGCTAAGACCAAACAACATGCCTGAAAGCGCTTGTCGATGGACAAAAACAGTCTTTAGTCAAAAAATGGCATATAACGAACGGCTACATTTTTATTCACTGCTGCAAGACGACGAGATGTTGTCATACAACTCTCGCATACAAATGCGAGAGTTAGTACTGTTCTGTACACACATGGAACGATAATACTGGACTCACTCAAGCATTTAAATGCAGTTGTCACTCCTGAAACTTGCAGTGTGTACTAGGGGTGTAAATCGGATGGTTCGTCACAATTCGATATCGATTCTCATACCCTCTCAAAATCTTATATCACGATATGATCAATTTTATATCACGATAACGACATATCACGATATAGTGATTTTTTTTCTTTTACAAAGGTTTTTATTATATTAAAATCTTTGATAACATAGAATTGTCTTAATCCTTGTCACCAATGTCAATATCAAATACAAGCCTAAAGAGAGAAACTCAACCTCACTGAAGATAAATAAACAGTCAGTGATGAAATAAGGATAAGAAACTAATTGCAAGTAATAGGACAAAAACTACAATAAATAAGCAACGCTACATACATTGTGTAAATTAATTAGTCTTCACTGTATTAATTATATCTATCTATGATAGATATAATTAACACGTGTGTTATGTATAGATTCTATATATATTATAAATATATCATTATTTATTCTGATTAAAGTCACAAAAGTGATTTAGTGGAGATCAGCGAGAGATTTTCTAGCAGTGTGCTGTGATTAACATGAATGGCAGACAGAACAAATATTGGACAGCTTCCCCTTTAAGACCGAAGTCTGGATCCAATATAGCTAAGTTACTGCTACATATGCGTTTTCTCTTTCTGCCATTTATTATCTCTTAAGACCTAAATCGCTGTGTTTATGAGGACACTTGCAAAGACGGGGATTCTGACGCATATAAGTGTGTTTATGTAATTGTTCAAAGTCGGCAAAAAAGAAAAAGTGCGCTCCTCTTACACAGAAAGAGACGGAGCATGCATATAGCTCTGTTGTTTGTGTTTCAACGGCTTAAAATCGGTTCTTTTAAAATTGCAGTGCTTAAACGCGTGAACATTCTACAGATGTAGTCCCTCGTTTAGGAACGAGCTCCTTGTTTTGTCCTGGCTGGTCGTTCTGTCTCCCCTTCACGCGCCGTGGTGGGCGGCGTATAAAGATCGCAGTCACTCAATGAAAATGACGAAAATGTATTACAGTAAACAATGTATTTTGCGACACCACGAAATAAACGATAGAACATAATATGAAACGATAGACTTTTTATTTCGTCAATCCGATACATATCGTCATATCGCTCAGCCCTACTGATACACATGCCTCTTTTCTCCACTGTTTACATTAGACATATGCTTTTCTTAACCTACTGTTTACAAGGATATTAGCTAATATATGCATTTTGATGTAGTTTTGTCTGAATTTATTCATCCATGCTCAAAAAAGTGGAGGAGAGCTCAATTTAGTATTCGCGCAGAGTTGACGCGGCTGTCTGACTGCGCGCGAAGCAGATGCATTCATTTGAATGGTAACAACTCTATATACGTTCTGTATATGCGCGCGCGCTTCAGACATGTGTGCAGAAATCTTCTCACACAGCGCATGACTGTGCCACCAACAATCCCGAGTGTCTTAAATGCTCGCCTTGTGCCTTTTGGGCAGTCCTTTTATCGAGTCCTGATACGTGAGATTGAACGAGAATGCACGCGTTGGTGGTAATGCATAGACGGACATTATGTGAAAATGTGGATAGTGCCAAAATAAAGGTGCCTTTTTATACTACAGATATCGATATTTTACACGTGACATCGATGTATCGTCATACATTGTATCGAAATATCGATCCATATCGATGAATCGTTACACCCCTAGTGTGTACGTGGCCAGAGTTTGTTAATACTAATTTCATTTGAATGGTAACAACTCTATATACGTTCTGTAGATGAACAGTGTTCCTGTGGCTCAGTGGTAGAGCATTGCGTTAACAGCGCAAAGGTTGTGGGTTCAATTCTCAGGGAACACACATGTAATGTAAGTGGCTTTGGATAAAAGCGTCTGCTAAATGCATAAATGTAACTACACTTTCTTATTATGCTAATTGAATTAATTGAAACAAAGTAAGAATTTGATGTGAAAGATGAAATTTAATAAGGTTAGGGAAAATAAATTACCATTTATAAACAGTGGGAAATAACATCTGTTTGGTTACATACAGCAACTCATTTTAAGTTAACTATATCTTCCTCTTTCCAGTCACAGAGCACTTTATTTTGAGAGTTTTTAAATGAGAGAAAATCTGTAAATTAGTCCAGATTAGGGGAATTGTAATGTTTAATAAAAAATTGTATTATCTAAATTTTTTGTTGAATTTTGCATAGATGTTTGTTTGTATAGACAGATTTAGACTGTCTACACAAACATATAACATATATAACAAACATATATAGTTCTTAGAAATAAAACTGGAATCGGCAAAAATTGGTATTGACAGCTCACACTTCCAAAAAATCGGAATCGGACAAGAAAATTGATGGAGATCAGTGTTTGCTTTAGTTGGGCTCTTGACCCTTGACTTTTTAACATCAGTGTTTCTTTGGCTGCTATAAAAATGTGTTTTGCAAAAAAAAAAACACGGTAAAATATGTAGTATTATTGATTATGTTTTGCTAATGACATAATCATCATTAAACACCAGGCTCACTGATTTTATCCAGAGTCTCTGCTCTTACCAAAACAATGTTACGATGTTGTAACTCACTTTTGCTGAGGTACACGATGAGTTGATATATCTGGGCTATTCCTTCCTCTGTGAGAGGCATGCCAAACACGACACCTTTGTCTGGGAAACAAGAGACATAAACCAGTTAACAATTAAACATATTTTCTAGAGCTGTCAAAGAATTAATCGCATCCAAAATAAAAGTTTTTTTTTTTAAATAATATATGTGTGTGTACTGTGTATATATATATACACAGGGTGCGATTTTTGAAAAAAGCAGAGGGGGGATGCTTTTGAAAACTTTTTTTTCTCTCCGGGGCTCTCCGGGAGATCCTCCCCACTCTCTTTCCCTTAACCTCTCACTGTCTGGCTAGAATTAGCTCTGAACAATTCCTAGAAATTGGAGTGACAAGCACTTCCTGTGTCTGTTTGCCTCTTTATAATGTATCGCTTATTGTATTCCTCAATTGTAAGTTGCTTTGGATAAAAGCGTCTGCTAACTGAATACATGTAAATATAATCTGTAATATAAAAAAATGTATATGTAAATAAATGTAAACATTTTCAAAATATAGGCTGTATGTGTTTGCATTTATATAGACAAAATAAATATACACATTACACACATATAAAAACTTATTTTGGATGCGATTAATTGTTGCGATTGATTGTTTGACAGCCCTAATATTTTCAATAATATACTGAATATGCACATTTTAGTGTGGCCTTTTATTGTGGCCAGCCTAAGGCACACCTGTGCAATAATAATGCTGTCTAATCAACATCTTGATATGCCACACCTGTGAGGTGGATGGATTATCTCAGCAAGGAGAAGAGATCACTAACACAGATTTAGACAGATTTGTGAACAATATTTGAGAGAAATAGGCCTTTTGTGTACATAGAAAAAGTATTAGATCTTTGAGTTCAGCTCATGAAAAATGGGTGCAAAAACAAAAGTGTTGCGTTTATAATTTTGTTCAGTGTAATAATGTGTTTAATGCAGAATTTCTTTAATATATGTATTAAATTTGATGCTATTACATTTAGCTTTTTAAAGACTATATTTCATTGACATTTTTCATATATATTGGCAAATAATACATTTGAATTCACTGTCAGTTTAATCTGATTTGAGTTTATTACAATTACAGAAGGATTTAGTGGAATAAATTAAAAACAATGAAATTATTAAATACACCATGAAATATTGCAACAAATACATCTTGTAAAATGTAACTAGAAATATGTCTTGAAAAATGTGGGCAAAAACAAAAGTGTTGCATTTATAATTTTGTTCAGTACATTTCATCATTAATTATAATTTTTTTAAGTCTAAAAATCTTGTCTCGTTCTCGTGAACCCAGTATTGTGTGTCTCGTCTCGTGGGATAAGTGTCTCGTCACACCCCTATGCACTACTGTTCAAAAGTAAGGATTAGCCGAGTAAAGTAAAGTTTTTTTATGTTTTGAAATTATGTCCCTTCTGCTCACAAAGGCTACATTCATTTCATAAAAAATGCAGTACAAATTGTGAAATATTATTATAATTTAAAATAGCTGTTTAATATGCGAGTATATGTTCAAATGTAATTTATTTCTGTGATCAAAGCTGAATTTTCTGCATCATTACTCCAGTCTTCAGTGTCACATGATCCTTCAGAAATCATTCTAATATGCTGATTTGCTGCTCAAGAAACATTTCTGATACTATTCCTATTATCGATGTTGAAAACAGTTGTGCTGCTTCATATTTTTGTGGAAACCTAGATCATTTTTAAGGTTATTCAATAGTTTTTGTCAATAGCGTCTGCAATCTTCCCACTGAAGAATCACCGGTGCCTCCACAAGAAGCTCAAAGGCATATCGACAACAGACCGGTTGTAAATTAGTAGGAAGCATGAGGAAGAATTATTGCCCACTGCAGGATGAAACAGAAACAGAATACTTAGTTAATGAAAAATGGCTACAATTCAAAAAGAACCTTCTGACCTTTGCGTTTGAGGAAGTTGAACGAGCGGAAGAAGCCTCCGGCCGCAGTGCTGTTGGGCATCTTGGGCTCTTCATCAAGTAACTGTGAGAATTCGGCCCCCGGGAGGTCGATGAGCCGCGTGATGTTACTCAGCACCAGCTCGGTGAAGGCCTCAGGCCGCTCGTGACGCAGCTTCTCCACGAAGAAGTCAGGGTTGAAGATGATGGGCAGCCGGCCATCATCACTGCAGCCTATTTCTGACTCCTGACTGATCACAAAATTGCACACCGTTCCCCTACGAACACAGATATCATGACATCACTGTTTATATTCCCATCAAATTATTGTCATTGAAACACACCATGATTTAAACACATCTCTGACCTATGATGAGAACTTTCTGAATAAAAAACAATTGTATATTTTTGAGAGTCATAAAATAAAAATGTCAGGGCGACACAACTGCAGTTTCATCACAGTAAAGAAAAAAATACATGTCATTCTTGAAAAAAAACTTTTCTTAACAAATATATTTGAAGAAAACCAATCCACCTTTCATTAATATCTTTGATTAATATAACGTGTCATGTGGCGAAACCATCGTGCAAAAAAACAACCAAAAAAAAAACAGTGAATCAGGGGTAGTAAATCTCTTAAGAAATATACAATAATTTAGATAAACTAAGCCAAGATTAGTTCAGGTTTAAAATATCATGAGGTGTGGCTCAAAAACACAATATTTATTCAGTAATGGGCTAATTCAAGATATTTGTGAAAAACACTTTTCGGACTAAAAAAAAACCTTATTGATTTGTACTTGATGGTTAGACCACATGACATCAAACTAATTTATGTAAAATGGTAAAACATGTTATACCATATAATATATATTAGCAATTTAACTTGGCGTGTGCGTTTAAAACTAGATTTATCATTTTCTTCTGAGGGCCATAAACTCTAAATGTATGCATTTGTTGTCCTTTTATCCAGCAAAGACAGTTATGGAAGCCTTGAACAAAACAATACGATTACTAGATTGTACAAAAGAAAGATTCGCATATTTTTGCATCCTCATTTAAAATATTCAGCTGTCAACTTAATAAAAAATAAAACATTTCCCAGATAATATTTTAATAAGTTGCTTTGTTTTCAGTGCAATTATACAAGGATTTGGCAGAAAAGGTTAAATCAATAAATATATAATGAAATTCATGGAATAAATAAAATACAATTAAATACATGCAGAAATGAATAATAAAATGTTATACTAGATTTATACTGGATACTACATTAATAACCAGGATTTTTCCTGTTCTTTTAAAAGCCAAAAACTGTATTTTATCCAACAGTGATGGAAGATTTGAGTGAAGAAAAGTGTGCTTAAAACTGCTTCTGAGCAAGGTCAGAACAGAAATGATTATGAATAATAATGTAACTTATATTGAAAATGTCAAAACATCGAAGGCTGGTAAATTAACGTTAACTTAAAACGCGTTCAAAACATGCAACGTTAAGAAGCTTTCTGCATACAACTGTCGCTTGGTTTCACTCTTATTTTGATGGCACTGAAGTAAGTTACAGATAACGTTAGTTCTGAAAGATTCACAAATTAATTTAATCAATGATTTTACATGATTTTTCTACGGTTCTCAAGAGAATACCAAATATTACTATGGTACTGCGTGCTAATGCCCCTTCGGAGTTACCACGATGTTTATACCTCACTGCTTCCATCCAATAACGTCTTTGCAGTAATTAGGTGTAAATATTTGACTGTATTTTCAGTCTATACGTGTTCGACTTACATTTTTGTAAATACACATTCGTTACCTTCTGTCTCGTTTGTTTACATCGGTGTCTTTCTCCGCGGCCATCTTTCATATCCCGTTTGAATCCGCCGCTGCTGAGGCGTTAACCGCTGCTTAATCATGATTGGACAGTGAAGACAAAGTGGGCGGGACTTTAGAGCCAGGCAGGTTTGCCGAGTCCTGATTGGTCTATTCAAATTTTTCAGGATATACACACAGATCTAGGAACAGCCGTGGGGCAAAAAGTGACTCTTTAAATGTGTAATATTGATTTACATTTAGATAATAGTATTTATTTTTGTTTCATTGTTGCTAAAGTGTTAACACTGAATGTTGTCTAACGTTATATTTAAAAAGTAACTGTAACTGCAAAATAAATATTGTGCTATGATCAACGTGAATTTACTACTTTATATGAGACATAAATATTTCTATAAAAGGATTTAAAGACTACAGATTGAATTAAAGTCAGGTGTGAAGTATGATTTAGCTTTTTTCAACACGAATAGAAAGGCAATCAACACTTTTGTGTATAGCATTCGTGAATTTATTTGTTAAAATAAAAAATAAAATCGAAAAGTTTGGCCAAGCTTAATCATCTTAGCAAACACATGGACTATGCACTATCTCTAAATGTTATGGTAGTCTCATTATATTTAACCTATGCATATATATAAACCACTGTTTTAAATATGCTGCAAAAATGCTGTTTTAAAAGTAATCAAATGCAATGTTTGTGTTCAAACCTCTTATGATTCATGAACTGAAATCAATAAAAAAGAAAAGTATAATTAAATATAAATATATAAATGTATTTATTAGGAGAATGTAAAACATCATTAGCGTGAATCTACCCAGAACGGTTCCACTTTGCATAGTTTGTTACATCAAATTACACCAATTCCATAATCTTTCCCATCAGTGATATTGATTGTAAATTGTTGTACATATATTTCAAAGTAGTGTTTTATAACATAATCTAAATAAATTACATCAGAACAATGTTTGCATTTATAGGATTTTAACACATTCCTTTCTAAACATAATAGGAATAGGTGTTAGTGCACTTAAAAATATATAATTGACAAACAAATAAAAAAAACTAAATAATCTAATTTTAAGAGCCTTTTTGTTGTTGTTGATTTGGCTTTAAATATCTCTTTACATTATATTAAACGAAAAAAAAAAAACAATGCAAAGACAGCTGATCTTCAAAGACATCATTTCATCCTCAGGGTGTAAATTAACATGGCATGCTCGCTTTGCACCTGTTCAGGTGTTCACTGTCAGTCTTTTTTGTAGGTGCAAGATGGAGGAAATCATCAGGTAGACGCCACAACAGATCAAACACTGTTGCTGTTCTGAAAAATGTGCCAAAGATCGTCGTGCAGAGCTAAATTACTTGATCCAACATCTGCATGGACTTCATAATGGCCTCATCCTGAACAAATAGTTGGTAAAAACAACAAAGAACCTATTAAAGGAATTGTTAATACAAAAATAGAAATTTACTAAACATTTACTCAAGATGAGTTTGTTTCTTCATCAGATTTGGAGAAATGTAGTATTACATCACTTGCTCCTCTGCAGTGAATGGGTGCCGTCAGAATGAGAGTCCAAACAGCTGATACAAACATCACAGTGTTTGTTTAAAGCATGTTTTGGACTTTTTTTTGCTTGTAAACTGTGTATATTTCCCTTCTGATTCTGACAGTATGATGTTTCGGTGGAGGAAACTTTATTATGGAAAATGGACTATTGGACTTGCACTTTGGCCCGAAGCGACTGTTTAAAGTTAAGAATTTAGTGATGGATTTGTTTCTTACAAATGCACAGCTTTTCTCATCTCAAGATGTTAACTGATGGACTGGAGGGGTGTGGGTTATTGTGATGTTTTTATCAGCTGGTTGGACTCTCATTCTGACGGCACCCATTCACTGCAGAGGATCCGTTGCTAAGAAAGTGATGAAATGCTATATTTCTCAAAATCTGACGAAGAAACAAACTCATCTTGGATGGCCTGAGAGTATTTTCAGCTTTTATTTTTGGTTAACCATTCCTTTAAATATTGCATTGCAGGTAATGTAGAACTTACTCCTAATTAATTTGACTTATGTTTGAAGTGTTAATTTTGGACCCTGGATACACCTTAGTTGTGTCTTTATAATGAGTAATCACACTTACATTCTAAAAACAAAATATTTGTATTTAATATCAAAGCATAAAATAATATAGAAATCAGTATCAGTAATTCGTTTTTGTGTCGTCCTTATACCTTTTGACATGACTCCATGAACTCCTCCATTGTGACGACTCCATCATTGTTGCGGTCCATTTTCTGAGTGCAAACAGATCAATAAATGAAAAATCTGAGACTTAGTATTATGCCAGAAACATGGCAAGCATTAGAAGTAAAAATAAATAAATAATTAGAATAAATAGTTTTGTTTTCTGTATTTTTTTTTCTTTTGCTTTACCAAGGCTGCATTTAGTTGATCAAAAATACAATACAAACTGTTGTATTATGAAATATCTTAACGATTTACTTTTCCATTTGAATATATTGTAAGATGCAATTTATTCCTGTAAAGCAAAGCTGTATTTTCAGCATCATTACTCCAGTCTTCAGAGTCACATGATCCTTCAGAGATCATTCTGATATGCTGATGAAAGAGACAGAGACGGTAAAAAAGACAGCTTTCTTGAAGGTACCTGGAAGAAACTTTCGACATGTTCTCTAGGTGCGCTGTCCATCATACACGGAAGCGTACACTTCCCCATCATATCATAAATAGACTTCATAATATCATTCATCTCCTAAAACAGACAGAATAATAGAACAAATACAGTAATGGATTCACATAAATTACCAGTTTATGCACCACAATAAACCTTAAAATACACAGTTTAGTGTGATAATAGTCTATGCATTTGTGATACTGTACCTCTTTAGTGATGCAGCCATCTTTATTAAGATCATACAAACTAAAGGCCCAGGACAGTCTGTCAGTGACGGTGCCACGCAAGATGATTGACAGGCCAACCACAAAATCCTGAAGCAATGAGAAATCAGAGACCAGTTAGTGAAAAAGTAGAAATCAATTTTAATACGCAACATGATGATAACAGCAAATCGTCTATTGATTTGACTATAAAATCCTTTTTCTGTGAAAATTAAAATAAGAAATAAAATCATTGCTAAAGTAGCCCAAAATACATTGACTTTAAGATGCACTTTTTACATATTAATGTTTATTACTACATGCTTTGGTAAATGCAGATGTACTACATGCTAATTGTATTTTAATTATATTTATTTATTTAAAGTATATGAATAAACAACAAACTGACCTCAAAATTTACAGCTCCGTTTTTGTGTCTGTCAAAAGCCTCAAACAGGAAATGTGCATATGCGCTAGAATCTTCAAACAAATAAAAAAAAACACAGAGGGGTTTATAAAGGCCTCTTTAAAAAGCAATTAATTGGCCCAAAAGGTTGGAACAAATGAACTGATTTAATTAGCTTCATGAATTAATTCACTAACCTCCATGAGGAAAAAAGTGAGAGTAGATTAACTTAAAAGTCTCTTCATTTACTAATCCAGTGGGACATTCCTACGGCACATAAAAATGCTCATAAACAAAAGTACAGTATATTGAACAACATTTCAGTATTTAATATATTTAATAACAATTAAATTATTTGAGAAAATAATTGTAAAAAGGGACAGAGCCCTTTAATATGTATCAGCACACAAAGAAGAAAACTTCGTAAGCGTAAACCCACCCCCGATTTCACGAGAAAACGTATTTTACGAGAAAATTAATATTTTACAAAATTGCAATTTTGTAAAAATTCATACAGTGTGATTTGTTGGAAAACTAATTATAGTGTGGACCTAAGGGGGTTGTACAAAAATGTACACACGAAAAATAGTTTCGAATATAGTTACGCAACTATCATGCGACTGTGTTGGACTGTGTTGGAGTCTGTCAACAAACCCACAAACCATGAGTAATCTTTCTCAGTTCACATGTGGAGAGACTAACCAATCACAACAGAGGTGATTTACATTTAGAAGTCTTAAAGGTACAGTAACCCTTTTTTTGCTTGATTAATTATAAGTGTAGGCGAGAAGCATAAATACAGTCAAAAAATAGCGTTTTTGTATATGAATACACAAACCTATTGTCGAGTCCATTATACAAGTAGGGACTTTATTAAGCCATTAACGGAAAAGTTTCTTACATTTTTGAAATTTCTATAGAGGATTTGTAGCTCTGTTTTGGAGAATTTGGTCTGTTCCATCATTTTTTCCAGACTATCCGGCCTGTAGCACACAGTGGCAAGCTCAAAATCCTCCTCTATACTGTCTATATGACAGATGAAAAGAAACAAATGTTATATGGAAAACTGCAAATAATACTAAATGCATTTAAGATATATGTCTAATTAGTTACAGACAAAGAATATGAGGAAAGGAAAGCAACAGACAGTCGGTCACTTGCTTTGCCTGACAGTTGGTGTGGAGTCAACATGACAGCAGGGCAGAAGTTTGAGGAAGCGCTGCTTCATGTTCTTTTTGCTCTGGCCTGAGGGAGGGTTACCTACAAACACAAAAACATTTGGAAACTGCTTAGCTATGCAAAAGTGCTTAGTAAGTCATTTATATTCTATTACAAAGACACAAAAATCTTCGCAAAATGGCAGTCCGTCACAGTGAATTGGAACAGTTTACTGCTCTGGCTTTGATTAAAAAATGAATCGGATCACTGAATTAGGAGAGCTGAATTTCCCCCAATCATAAAATAAAAGAATATGAGCACACACTTTTCTCTGACCCTTTTGAGTTTACCAGACATGGCATTTGATATCAGTATGAAAAGCCTATACAGTTGGGACAAATTGCCAATAACACTAAAGGCACATTCACGTTAGAGCAATTTCATGGGCAAAGTATTGAAGGGGTCATGTGATGTGATTTCAAGTATTCTTTCTCTTAGGGGTGTTACAAGCTGGTTGTGTACAGATAAAATCCCTGAAGTTGCAAAAACTAAAGTCTCAAAACTAAAGAGATATTCTTTATCAAAGTTAAGACTCTGACACGCCCCCCTAAAACGCACGTTATTTGGCCTGCCGAAAACAGATGCATTTAGAAGAATCATTAAGATGACTTACAACAGAACAGCAACGCATTTTATGGATGACCGTTTCATGAAACTGGGAGAGGAGGTAATTCTTACTTTGCTCTGACAATCTGGCGCTTCTGAATAAGCGACTGTATGTTTTGTTATTAGTTTATGTATTTGCTCTCTCTGTGTGTGAGAGAGAGAGAGAGAGAGAGAGAGAGAGAGAGAGAGAGAGAGAGAGAGAGAGTCACAATGCAGCGTAGTGTGTGTGTGTGTGTGTGTGTGTGTGTGTGTGCGTGTGAGAGAGGGAGACAAGGTCACAGAACAGCAGCTTGTTTGCAAACACATACGAGCATCATCACTGAGTCTGTCACGTTACTCTGTTCCCCTCTCGGGCTTGAAATGATGGTAAAACTAAGGACATTATTAACTGTCTTTACATTTATTTTGAAAGCAGAAGCTCGTGGTTATGGAGCGGGTATTACATTCCCCACTCGTGTTTGTGGTGTTCGGCCAATCACAATGCACTGGGTCAGTTGGCCAATCAGAGCAGACTGTGCTTGTCGGAAGGAGGGGCTTTGTAGAAAACTAAGCGTTTGAGAGAGACGGGGCATAGAGGACCTATAATAATGTACAGTATTTGACAAATAATGTTTTTTTAACATTAAAGCATGGCAAAATATTCTGTTACACCAAATACACAAAATAATGATCCTTAAAAAAGCATCATATGACCCCTTTAAGTGATGAACGGTTTTGTATGGAAGGAAAACGCCTAACGAGAGACTTTGCACATTGTAATCATATTCTGCTGTTCTGTGGCCCCGGGTTTGCGGGTCTTGTCTTTTTCTTCTACAGATGACTTGCAGGACCCTGTATGTTAAGGTAGGCCTACTAAATTAGTTTTAAACGGGTTAAGCATCTTGTCTCCATTGGCAACAGACACAATTTCTGTGGATTGCAAGTGACGTCGCATGTAGCAGAAAGTGCAAGCGGCGATTGCAAGTGACATTGTAATTTGGTTTATTTTTTCTTGTCCTCACCACCTGGCTACTGTTGTAAAATGTTGAGAGAAAAAAAATAACAATAATAAAATGTAAGTGACGTCGCTTGCGGAAGTGCGGGTGTCTGAGAGTGCAAGTGCATGTCTGTAGCCAGACCTTATTGGAATCCAAAGGTAAAGTAAAAACAATATCTCACAAAAGCGCTGTTTTAATATTCAGACCAACTCAGTGTGTGTGGAATTGCTTTATTACAAAAGTGTTACATTTCTATAAAGTTAAGTATCAAATAACTATTTTAGACACAACATTGTCAGTTATTTTGTTTAATTCTCACCTCACCAACCATCTCAAAGCAAAAAAACTGAATCAATTGTGTTCCTGAATTAATCGAGTAAATGGTTGAACGAATCGTTCATAAAGCCAGTCGCTTCTTTTGTTCCTGATCAGCCTTTTGAATCAATCCTTTGGATGAATGATTGAATCATGAGTGATAAGCACAATCATTTGTCGCCACCTACTGATGTAACCTGCATAAAGTTAACTGAAAAATCCCCACAAACAGTCTGGAACACGCAAACACAGATAATTAAGCCTATGAAAGTATGGCCCATTGAAACAAACCAAACTCTGAAATTATTGTCAGTGAGTCATAAATAAAACATTAAATTAACAGTCAGAGACAAAAGCAAAGAAACAGAAATTATATTCAGAACAAACCTTAAATCCGTTTCATCGCGTGTGTTCATTACTGAGCTTTATTTGCGTATCTATCATCAGCCGACTTCACGAGACTTCATTTTGGTGAATTATTTCAAACACCTGTTCCTCCAGAGCTTATTTATACTGGCATGGAAAAACAAACAAACCCAACACTACATTAAACGCACAGCGCATGCGCAGCGGTGCATACAGCCCTTAGAAAATACTGGTGCACATCTGCAGCAGCACAAATGGCATACAGCATACATCAACAAATATGGAACGAATTGCCAAATTATTATTTACTCTGGATTGTGGCAATGTAATTTACCCCATTTACCGTAGCATGCATAAAACATGTCTAAAATACAGCTAAATATATGTGTATCTATCTATCTATCTATCTATCTGTCTGTCTGTCTGTCTGTCTGTCTGTCCATCCGTCTATCCGTCTGTCTGTCTGTCCGTCTGTCTGTCTCTCTCTCTGTCTGTCTGTCTGTCCGTCCATCTGTCTATCTATCTAGGACCACCATGGTACATTTTGTAATGTCTTCATTAACATGCATTACATGTTTTATACTGCAAACTAATTTGACCAAAGGCAACAGTACAGCTGTGACACTGACAGAGGAAGCCTGACTATAAAATGAAACTTTATCAATTATTTAAGCAATGTTATAAAGCCCTTGTTATGACAAGATATGACTACAATGAAACGGATGAAAGAGTTAAGTGATTTATTCAGACATTTATTTCACTTAATTTTTTTATTATTTCAACTGTTCATTTTTAAGCTGTCATTTACATGTATTCATAAAGTCAAAAGGTAATCTAATAATGTGGTCTAAGTTTAAATGTAAAAAAAAAGAAATACTTTTTTAGACATCTTGGCATACCAAAAGTGGATGTTTCTGTAGAATAACCCAGTCACAGTCATAAAAAAAACGCGGGAATAAACAATCGACCCAAATCTTGTCACATATTATAGGCCTACTATGCAGAAATAACATGTTAAATAACATGTACCAAATATAATCATAAACATGGAGAAGCTTACATTGTACGTTTCGTGATTTGAGATTGTTGTCGGTTTGTAAAATATACGTTAATTGGTTACCTGGGGAAATAGCCTATGTACGGTGATCATTTTGAAAACCTAAACTAAATGACTAAATGTCTGTCAGCAATGGTTTAGCGAACAGTCTGTAATCTACAAGCAATGACAGCCAACTTTACCTGAGAGCATACAAAAATATAACACTTTTATAAATTGCGCGATGTCGAGGTAATGATTGACTCGTGTCATTTTACAGTTTTTCTCAGTCGCTTTGGTACATTTCTCAGATCAGAATTGAAATTCTCAAAAATACCTGTTCAATCTTCACATCATTGTGTCACTTGAGCACATCAAAAAAGCAGTTTCTCATTTATTTGAACAAGTTTCAAATGCTTTGGTACATCCATGCAAATGATTATGTACAATTCTCTGCTGTTTCCTACATTATCAATTGCTTATGTCATGTTGATCAAAATGTATTAGAATTGGTCTCTGTTTAATAGTCTCACCCCCCACAACATATAGGCAATAGTTCATAGCATAAGTCTTTATATGCAAAATGGTTGAACAAGTTGTCATAATATGTCAAGCATATTTCTAAACATTTCTATTATACTTTTTTCTAAATCTGTCCTGAATTGGTAAGTTGCTCCCAGCTCCCAGGTGAATCTTGACTTTCTCTAACGGAGGTACATCTCATGAACCATCAACTGGCAAGTATATATATAGCTGGAGCACAACACAATGTTACAATGTCTGACAATGGACGGACAAGGAATTGGACCGGGTCAACAGACAGAGAGAAGAAGAAGAGGAAGAGGAGTTGGGAGGCAAAACGGCCGAGGACATATGCGTGTTCATGATAAGATAAGAGCCACACTTGTAGACCACGTTCTCAATCATGGGCTTACAATGGCCGAGGCTGGTCGAAGGGTGCAGCCAAATGTTGGGAGAACAACTGTGTCCTCAATAATTCAGACTTTTCGTCGACAGAACAGGTTTGTAATCTAACAATAGGCACTATACTGTAATACTGTATACTTTCTGTAATGCTTCATACAATATTACAGTATTCCACTTGCATTTTACAATATGCAGTAAGTATACTTTAAACAGTGACATTTTATCTTACTCAATTTTGTGTTTTGCATTACTATATTTTTTCCACATAGGACTGCAAGACAACTTCACAGGGGTGGCCTCCCTTTTCATACCTGAACAGGAGGAGGCTATTTGCACCGTGGTTGTAGAAAACAATGCCATAAGACTAAGGGAGATAAAGAGTGCCATTTATAGAGGACAACAACATCTTTGAAAACATCCCAACACTCAACCATTGACAGGGTGCTGAAAAGACACCAAATGAATATGAAGCTGCTGTACACTGTTCCATTTGAAAGAAATGGTGAAAGAGTGAAGGAGCTGCGCTACCAGTATGTACAGGTAAAACATGCATGAGCATGCAGCAACTATACCACACATTAAACAGTCCAACATCATATAGTGATATACAGTGCAGTAAGTATGACCTTTACACATTTGCTATGGCTGTAGAAAAGAAGATGCAATATGTTCTGTATACATTTGATGTAACTGTATCTTGGTTAAAATTAAAAAGCATGTAATTCATAAAACTAATTTTGTGTCTTCTGGATATAGCATATAATGGAACTGGAAGCAAGTGAACCACCGCACAGCTTCATCTACATGGATGAGGCTGGCTTCAACCTAATGAAACGTAGAAGGCGTGTTCGAAATATCATCGGCCACAGAGCAACAGTTGATGTGCCAGGCGCGGGAACATAACCATGGGTGCCGCTATCTCTGAGAATGGTGTGCTAACGCATATTCCCATTATTGGGCCATACAATACAGAGCGTCTTGTCACCTTTTTAGACACTCTCTACAGGGATCTCATCCCTGAACAAGAGAGGGGTCAGATTGGAGATGACCTGCCAAAGTACGTGATAGTTTGGGACAATGTCAGTTTCCATCGCTCCAACATCATCAGGTAATGGTTTGCAGCCCACCACAGGATGCTGATGGATTTCCTCTCACCCTACTCTCCATTCCTTAACCCCATTGAGGAATTTTTCTCAGCATGGAGATGGAAAGTATATGATCGCCAGCCACATACACAGATGACCCTTCAGGCTGCCATGGATCCAGCGTGTGATGACATCACAGCAGATGCCTGCAGAGGCTGGATAAGACATTCTAAAAGATTCTTTCCATGCTGCATCGCAAGAGAAGATATTCGTTGTGATGTGGATGAGAATTTGTGGCCCAACAGACAGGAACGTCAGGAGGTGTATAAGACTGCACTGTAATTCCTACAGCACTACATGTACAGTTTTCCCTAAGGAGATTGTCCTATGTTCACATTTCTTTTTTTCTTCTTTGTGCTATGCAGTACTGTCTTTTCCTTTCTGTATCGCAATGACATGGTCGGTCAACAAATTACAGTACAAACAGTAAAAGCGTAAATCTGAATCTTGTCCATTCTCTTGCAATCAAACTCTCACATACACTAAGGTGTAACCTACAATTTACAATCATTGTCATCAAAACTGTAGCCATAGTTTACATCAGAACATCCCTCCAGGGTACACTGTTATATTGACAACATGACTAAGCAATTTGACACAATGACACAAGGACTTGTTATTCTGATGGCATTGACATGTTCATTGACACAGATATTTATTTTTGAGAGATGAACTAAGTATTTTGAGCAAGAGACTGGCTTTAGCAGGTAATCCATGGTGTTTTACTATTTGTATGAGTTGTTTTGAGAAATGCGCTTACTGTTTTGCAAATGTCAAGGATGATTCGAGAAATGTACCAAAGCGACTGAGAAAAACTGTAAGTGCACTTACCTGTCAGCAAGTCACTGGATCCATCACATTCTCCAGAAGTATTCAAACTCTCATCTCTAGCTTTCACCTTCATTGTGTCTTCGCGTGAAATACGGTCAGAGAAAAATACCTTTAATCCCTTTAGAGTGAGAAATGATATTGAATTATCTGTCTGCCAGCAAAAGTACAATGCTTTTTAGAGTGTGAATAATGTTGTTATATTTCCATTAGAAGTTCCCGTCGGTCGTCAGCTGAATTCTCTCCAGTATCCGGTTTATTCATGCAGAACATGTGTGGACTGTTTTGACTGTAATATCAAAGTCAGGCTTTCTTTGTTATTATAAAAGAGTCTCTGCACCGCCTTGCTGCCATCTGCTCTGCCCTGCTGCAAAATGAATGAACCTGCTCTGTGATTCAGGACTTTGTGTGTCCAGGACTGAGTCAGACAGCGCGTTTGGGCATCATCACACGGTCCAAATCACATCAAACTTCAAGTCAATTTCAATTTAAGGCACATTACAGCATCTTCAGAAGCTATTTTAACCACATTCCAAAGCATTTTTAGATCTTCGCAATAAAATAATTTTGGAACTTTCCAAATAAATTAACTTTGTGTTTCAAATCTAAAGCATTTTTACAAATAAATGTTTTTGTGTTAATAATAAAACATTTTTAATAAAAATTGCAATCAAATGTATTTCTGCATATTCAAAGTCAAAGGCGTGTTTCACACATTCTGAAAGCGTTCGAAATCATCAAAAGCGTTTTTCTTCACTTTGAATCGAAACTTTTTTTCAACATTGCAAATCACAAGTATCTTTACATATGCCAAAATAATGTTTTTTTTTCAACATTCCAAATCACAAGTATCTTTACATATGCCAAAATAATGTTTTTTTTTTCAACATTCCAAATCACAAGTATCTTTACATATGCCAAAATAATGAATATTTCAACATTCCAAATCACAAGTATCTTTACATATGCCAAAATAATGTTTTTTTTTTCAACATTCCAAATCACAAGTATCTTTACATATGCCAAAATAATGTTTTTTTTTCAACATTCCAAATCACAAGTATCTTTACATATGCCAAAATAATGAATTTTTCAACATTCCAAATCACAAGTATCTTTACATATGCCAAAATAATGAATTTTTCAACATTCCAAATCACAAGTATCTTTACATATGCCAAAATAATGCTTTTTTCAACATTCCAAATCACAAGTATCTTTACATATCTCTCTGTTTAAATCTAGATTAAAGACACATCTCTTTAGCCAAGCATTCATATAATGCATCTCACAATCTTGTACTGCCAGTCTATCTGAACAAATGCACATTATTATGCTTTAGCTTGGGTTATATTGATCATTTCATCCAGGGTTATCCCTGGATGGAACAACTGCTACGCTAATTGTCTTACTGTTTCTATGTTGCCACGGGATTAACATCCCGTGGTAGCTAGGAATTTACAAGCTTCAGTCTGGATCCAACCCTTAAACGATCTGAGATGACCGAACACCTGAGAAGAGACGATGATAACCCTCGGAGGACCTCAGAGGAAGCCAACCATCAGCGATTATACTGACTTAACCAAAGTCTGCCATAAATGGAGGATCAGCACCTGGAGACAACCTCTACAGCCCTGACCGTCAGCGGAGTCTAGGACACATAGATGAGCCCCAGAGACAGAGTGAGGACCTCGTCACCTAGACATCCATCGGGGAAAGACCCCTGGAATGTTTTCAACATTCCAAATCACAAGTATCTTTACATATGCCAAAATAATGTTTTTTTCAACATTCCAAATCACAAGTATCTTTACATATGCCAAAATAATGTTTTTTTCAACATTCAAAATCACAAGTATCTTTACATATGCCAAAATATATTTATTTTTTTAACATTCCAAATCACAAGTATCTTTACATATGCCAAAATAATATTTTTTATTTTTAAATTCCAAATCAAAAACATTTTTATCATGTTCTGAATCAAGAGCATATTTACAGATTCCAAACACATTCAGAATCAAAGGCATTTGTACATATTCCGAATGAAGAGCATATTTACAGTCCAAATCAAAAGCTTTTTGAAATATTTTGAATCAGAAGCATTTCTAAATATTCAAAACATTGTACACATTTTACACATTCTGCGTCAAAAGCATTTTTAAATATTCCGAATCAAAGGGGTTTTTGTAAACATATTCTGAATCAAAAGCATTTTTATGCATTTATATAAGCTTTTTTTTGGCATTTTCCAAAGAGTAATTTTGTGCACAATTTTTTCCTGCACGTAAAATCTTTTTTGTTTTCACAAATTTGATTTAGATTTTTACAATATCAAAAGTCCCCCCCCTCCCCCTTTTTTTGTATTGATCTGAATTCAGGTGGGCTGTATTAACCTGACCTCACTGGAAAACTGAACGATTTTACAAGGTAAATCAGACAAAACATTCATATTGAGGAAAGACGCATGCAGGTTCACCCCTAAACATAACTGTCACTTGGGCATACGATCATATGAATACATATGGATGATCCACCAATTTGCCAAAATGTAAAACAGTTATGCGAGATGCCGATTTTTGGCATTGCTTGCTCAATCTCCCAAAATACATTTGCTCTTCAAATGAGTCTTCCAAATGCCTAAATAATATAAATAAATCATTCATTTCCTGTGGTTCAAAATTGTGCACATATTTAATATTTCATTGACCAGAGCCACTAGTGCAAGGATGAAAGACTTATATTTAGTTTTTGTCTTGAACTATTTTTAAACCACACTTCTCCCAAAAAAAAGAATTATCTTCTCTTCTACTCAAAGCTGTATTAATGACAAAATTATATTAGGATGCATATATATATATAGCTGTTGATGACTGTATGAATCTGTAAGCATCTTCTGATATAACATTAGGTTTATATTTATCCATCTGAAAACATGAGACCAAAGGAAAGGATATGAGCTGACAACCCTGCTTCTAGATGAGCATTTCAGACGCTCTAATAATAAAGCAGAAGTCAAACCACCTTTCATGTGCACAAAATAATGTTCAACACTTTGTAGGGCCTGCATTTTGTAATAAAAAAGGTGTCGATTTTAAGACCTGCCACATTGTGATCAAACTCAGATGCGTGTTATTTTAGATACTTTTAATGGACATAATGCAAAATTGTGCCAAGGATGTTAAAGGGTCAAATCAAAAGTAGAATTTCAGTCGAGGATGGTCAGTTAATTCATGATTTAGCATTCTTGAAAAAAAGAACTGTCTTCATTCTTTCTAGTAGCCATGGTCAAAGAACGTTATGATGGATACTATCAAGCAATCTGGAATGTAACGATTACTATACAGCAGGAATGCTAATCTTCAATCTTGCTAATACATTAAAACTCTCAACATAGTTATATTTCTAATTGACCACTAAAAACACTCCCAAAACAGTGCCCAAACCTTAACTAGATCTAATTGATTATTCAAATACAGCAGCCAATGGAAAGTCTCCAATGGCAGACTATTGCAATATTTATATTTTTGTGTTAGAACTTCTATATGTAAATTTAATAAACAACATTGCATCTAACTTAGAAGTAATGCTGTTTATTAAAATTGCATATGAGTTTTTATTTCAGTAACACTTTACAATAACATTCCATTAGTTCATGTATTAACTAATATGAATGAACACTGAACAACAATCCATTTATTACAGTATTTATTAATCTTTTAATGCTAATTAAATGGGCCATATGACATTGCTAAAAAGAACATAATTTTGTGTATTTGATGTAATGCAGTGTGTTTATTTGGTTTAATAAAAAACACATTATTTTCCACATACTGTACATTATTGTTGCTCCTCTATGCTCCGCCTTTCTGAAACGTGCCGATTTTTACAAAGCTCATCATTCTAAAAAGCGAGGCATGCTCTGCTTGGCCAGCTATTTACATTTACATTTAGTCAATTTGCATAAACTTTTATCCAAAGCGACTTACAATTGGGGAATACATAAAGCGATTCATCTTGAAGAGGCAAACAGACCGAGGAAGTCCCCCTAACATCAAGTCTTAGGCATTGTTAAAATAAGTACGAGCTAGCAAGGGAAGGAGAGAAGAATAAAGATAAATATCAAGATTTTGAAAAAGTGAAAGAAGGATGAAGTCAAGTAGTGTTGAAAGAGATTCGTTTTCAGTTGGTGCTTGAAGATTGAAAGGGATCCAGCGGTGGGAAGATCATTCCTGAGCATTGCAGAGAGAGGAGTTTAACTTTATAACTGCTTCTTTTAGAGGTAAAGTCAATGATAAATAGTTGAACCCGTTTTTTTTTTAGAAGACGACTCACTACCAAGATGTCAGAGCATTGGTTATAGGGTTAACGTTGAAGTCTGTAACACAAACCAAGACACTGGCCATCATTGTGTATGTTGTACAAAATAAGATTTAATAAGGAAACAAACACCCATAAATAAGAATAATAAGGCAAAGGAAGCCAAATACTCATTTAGGACGAAACCCAGGAATAATTTACAATGCATTTATTTGAAATTTGTTTGTTTTATTTAGTTATCCTCCACGTGTTGTTTTAAATTATAGAATCCAAACGAGTTCTATTACTAATTAGTCTAATGTTCTAAATTCTCTTGAACTAGCTTTCAATGGAGTGTCAAGTTAATACATTTGGTACTTTCTTTACCCAGTGTTATACATGGGGTAAACATCTAGAGAATTAAGAGAATGTCAGATTTCTTAAAATGAATGCACTTATACTCAAGGATGAATCTCATGAAAACTGACATGAAATGTCCAGGTCACATTTTCAAAAACGCTGATACATTCACAGAGATATGTAATGAAACACGCTGTTGAAATCATTTAAACTTTGAGCGCCATTTTTTAAAAGCCTTTTAAAAGAGCGTCGATGCTAAGACAGAGATTTCGCTTTCCTTGGATATGACAACCTGTTTTCACAAATATAGGCTACATGACTCGGCCTGAAGGACAGTCGCAGGTAATCGCACGCGATCAGTCGATCTCTCTCATTCGCTGTCTGTTTAGGCTTGTTAAGTGCAAATCAGCATGGTACACATTATGCTATCGTTACTAACCTATTTAATATTCAGTACACATGCACAGTGTAAAATGAGAAGGGCATAACCTTTCGAAAAAAGAAAACACACAAATATCGCGGTTACTGCAGTTGTTTCTCTTCACGTATGCTCGTCAATAGTATTGTATTGGAATATTGCGGTTATCGCGACAGCCCTAATGACAAGAAAATGTAATTCTCTCCTCAAGTTCTCAATAGTGTAATGAATATATATATTTAAATTCCAAAGTACCATTTTAATCATGCATTATGGCGTTATGTGTTACACTGAAATTTTGTTTATAAAAAAAGGACAGGATAATAATTCATATTGTATTATGGTATGAGAAGGAGACTTTTACATATTCTGATAAGACTTTGACAGGAAATGTGCTGAGATGTCATGAAGATGAAACCGGTTTTAGGAATATTAATATTTGTTTGCATTGTGATATAATTTTACATTCAAATTATCATTATAAAAATGTATATCATATTCAAAACTGTAAATAATGGTATGTAAATGCTGTTTTTAATAAAAAAGGACAGAAACAATATTATTACTGTATCACAGTAATGAAATTTTAGCTTATTGCAATGAGAGGACAATAAAGAAAATATGTCACAATTTATCATTACCGTATATATACAAAATTAATTATATTAATATTAAATATAAAATATATTAAAATTGCTAGTATACATTACGGTAGTATGTCTTAAACTGAGTTTTTAATAAAATAAATTTAAAATTGATCATTAGTGTATCACGTTAATGAGATTTTGGTGCATTATGGTAATTTTAATATTTTATTGTTTGCATTACAATAATGATAATTTGTAGAAAACGTGTTTGTCATGAAAATATGTCAGAATGCAATTCTAAATTATGATTTCTTTTGAATATATGGTGAATTATGACCCAGACATTTCTTACTCAGGCTCATGAAAATAGGATAATTTATTTCCATTCACTCTGAATGTAGAAAATAACTGAAGATTGTTGGTAATTCTGTGCAAGCACATTGTTTTTTATCAGTTTGGTGCTACGGCAATGAAGAATATGCAGTAGAATCAACAGAAACAGCACTGGGCCACCAATAAAAAGTGACAAAAAAAAACAGGTAGTCAGAATCAAAATTCACATGGTCCAAAGTTGGGCTGATTGCTTTGTTAAGCCAACACGAGTCAGTTCTGAGTGCGACCAAATTCACACATCAGTAATACAGCCTGAAGATCAAATCCAGTTCAGTCCGGTTCTGGATAGTCTGGTGTAACGTTGACAAGCCTCAGATGTGGGGCGATGAATGTGTG
Source organism: Gymnocypris eckloni scoliostomus (assembly GCA_027564155.1). Classification (NCBI taxonomy): domain Eukaryota; kingdom Metazoa; phylum Chordata; class Actinopteri; order Cypriniformes; family Cyprinidae; genus Gymnocypris; species Gymnocypris eckloni. The sequence goes on along the minus strand of CM050427.1, from coordinate 30,805,197 downwards.
TCAGCATGAAGGTCAAAGGTTCCATTGTCTCAGGATATCGAGGAGAACTCCTTCAGAAGGACATCCTGACTCATAGTACTCAGAGACACGTTCTTCCTCACGTTCAGACTGATGGAGCGAACCTGGAACACAAAACCAGCATCTGTGCATCAAAACTAATTTGTTTCCCGATGACTGCCATCGTGAACGGAGATGCGTGTGAAGCTAGTCATAAATTAACTTCACATTAAAATTTAATGCAGCAGTGAGTTCCTCAGGGCACAGAGACTGGGCTCAGAAAAAGAAGAATTGGGCTCATACAGAAATTTTCGGCTTTACAACATAATAAACAGACAGTATTTAGACAGTTATGAATGTGTGTTATATATTTACACATCGTGTAACGTAATTATTAAACCAATAATTGAAATATACAATAAATAATGGTAATTTGTGTGCGCTTATAGAATTAAAAGCTATAATTATTAATAAATTCAATAATAACAATAATAATAATAGTTTCACAAAATATTCCAAACAAATATTCTCCAAATAGTCTTCTGTATGAATAGGGCTCTATGAAAATTTGACTGGATGTTGTTTAAATGGTTTAATAACATTTTAATTAGGACGTTTAATCAATTACATTCATATAACCTTAACAACTTATTAATTTATTACAATTTTAACAATAATATAAAATGAAATGCCCTATGATTTATACTTACTGTATATTATTATTATTAGTATTTTATAGAAATTCTGTTTTATTTTTCAGCATTTTGTGTTCTATGATTTATAACAAATGTATTATCAAAAACATTTACATTATATTTGCATGTTGTTATTTAGCAGACACTTTTATCCGAAGAACAATGCTAATAAACGAATAATTAAAAGCTAAACATTTGACTAATCTTGCAAAATGAAATTTGAAAAATTTTGAAAATGTTATTAATTTTTTTTTGCAAAAATGCTGTAACCAAAGATGTTAAAAATATAAAAAAGTATTAAAATGAGTGCAATATTGTGAGACATTCCTTACAAAATAATGGTTCAATAACCTGTATTATTATTGCTTTGAGAAGTACATTCTACTCTACAATAGTAACATATTTCTGTGATCCTTTTTCTAGTTGAAAAAAGTTAAACTGAACTTTTATTTTGCTGGCTTGTAGTGGAGATCCGTTTGTTTAAGTAAATAATGAAGTGACTCTCAGAGCATCTCTGGAGATGAAGTTTCATGTGAAGTGTAACAGTGAAACAGCAGACATTGAAATCCGCCAAATCATGTGACGTTCTGCGTTGCACTGTAATGATCATTTTAACAACTGGATTCTGTGATTTCGTCCAACTTTTTGTTGTACCATTCAACCTTCATAGTTAATGTAGCCAAAGGAAGGAAGTAACTTGTAAAGCAAACTCAAAAGCTTACCAGCTCCTTGAAAAAGCCGGCCTCTCTGGGCTGTTCAGAGTAACGCTCAAACTGATCCAGACCATCCTGCAGCTTCAAGGTTAGTGTGTCGTAGTTTGAACGCACCACTTCCAGCACCTACAGATGAGAAAATGACATAAAACCCAGATACAACTACAATCAATCTTCCAGGTTTAAGACACAACTACAAGAAATCTTCCAGGTTTAAGACCCAACTACAAGAAATATTCCAGGTTTAAGACCCAACTACAAGAAATATTCCAGGTTTAAACAAAACTACAAGAAATCTTCCAGGTTTAAGACCCAACTACAAGAAATATTCCAGGTTTAAGACCAAACTACAAGAAACCGTCCAGGTTTAAGACTCAACTACAAGAAATCGTCCAGGTTTAAGACCCAACTACAAGAACTCTTGCAGGTTTAAGACACAACTACAAGAAATCTTCCAGGTTTAAGACAACAATGCACTGACAGAAATCCACTTACAGTGAAAGACTCTGGCAAAACTGTAACCATAAAACTATTATATGTTTTATAACAATGGTCCTGAACTGAACTACAGGAACACATTTAAAAAGCTAGTGGAGTGATCACATGACTACTGATACAGATATGAACCGCCACAACTGGCACAAGCTCTCTGTTGATCAGCTGACCAAGCAAGATCAGTAGTAGTTTGCAAACTTCACATTCATCTTATAATATCTAACATATAATATTTGCTTACTTGTAGTTGGTGAAATACAGGAAATGGACAAAAAGTTCATCTCTGCATTAACACTTGTGGTTTGATCATTTATATTTTAGAGCTTCAAAATGTCGAATTTTTAAATCATTACATAGGTATTTACATTAAAGAACGATATGACAAATTGCATTTATTTTGTCCCTGTATAAAAAAAGAAGCTAAAACCCAGGATTTTTTTTTTTAAATAAAACATTTTACAAAATATTTAAATAATAATGTTTTCTGTCATTTTACCTTATGAAGCATTTTTAGTGGATCATTTTGGTAGATGTTTTACTTTTTTGATCAATTAGATATTTTTGTATATAATCATTTATTAATTTTATTAAATTTAATGGTATTTTACTACATTTTAATAAATATTTAATAAAAAATGTGTTATATATTTTTGAAAAAGTAATATTTAAATAATATTATCTGTCATTTTACCTTAGACAAAATGTTTTAGAAGATATTTCATTTTAAACACTTAAAAAAATAATAATAATAATAATAATTTTGTTTTACTCTTCATTAGCTGACAGTTTACTACATAACTACTTTAATGAATATTTTATTAGAACGTAGTGAATTTTTTTCATAATAATATTTTCTGTCATTTTACCCTGGAAAACAAAAATATATTTTTAAATGATTTATTATTTTGGTAAATATTTTTTTTAATAAAAAATAGAAATCACATTAATTAAATGTATTTGATTACATTTAACTAAACATTCTATTACAATGTAATTATATTTTAAAAATAATACCGGTAGATCTTTTAAAAGAGAATCCCAAGTTATATTCTGAAATAACTCAGGGAGGCTTAGACACTCCTAGAGCCCTCACAACTTGCAATTGTCTTTCTTTGTTAGTTCGTAACATCGTAATGCATTGTTTATTTTTACAATATGAAAGACAAATCTAAACAGTTCTCGGTGACAATCATGGAAAGACATCATTTCAAAGTAGTGTTCCCACAACTACAAGCTGTTTGAGGTCACATTGTGTGCAGGGATTTTAAATCGAATGAGTCTGGAGTTTAACTGGGACACTCCAGGGCATGAAACGGGCTGATGGACCACAAATCCCTACACTTAAACTAAACTAAGAGAGCCAGAGAGGCTGGACAGAGGTCTGTTAGAGGTCATGCAGGAGCATCTGGCAATGCGAGATAAAAGAGATGAGAGTTTGGGACTGCGAGCGACAGCTGGCATTACCATCTGTAAAACTGACCTCACTTCCAGCACACGGCATCATTACCCTACAGATCAAAGGCTAATTAAGCAACCACTGTGACCATAAACACCTGTGACCATCCCAATCAGCCGCTTTTCTAGACACATATACAGTGTTTGCTTATACAGATTCAAAACCAATTCTCTCATATGCCAGAATTGAGATAAAGTTGTACAATAAGACTGTGCCACAGGTATTTATGCAAAAAAATATAGGTGCGTGTAGATGCATTAAAAAAAGCTAACTATATCCCTTTTACTCCAAATAATGTCATTTCCAGCATAAAAATAATCTGAAATGTTGTGGAAATTACATTATACTGCTCAGGTTGCTGTACAAAGTATTATATATGTTTTATTATTAATTCATTCATTATACATTTATATTATTACAATAATGTTAATATCAGTGATATATATATATATATATATATATACACACACATACATACAGTATCTCACAGAAGTGAGTACACCCCTCACATTTGTGTAAATATTTTATTATATATTTTCATGTGACAACACTGAAGAAATGACGCTTTGCTACAATGTAAAGTAGTGAGTGTACCGCTTGTATAACAGTGTAAATTTGTTGTCCCCTCAAAATAACTCAACACACAGCCATTAATGTCTAAACCACTGGCCACAAAAGTGAGTACACCCCTAAGTGAAAATGTACAAATTGGGCCCAAAGTGTCAATATTTTGTGTCCACCATTATTTTCCAGCACTGCCTTAAGCCTCTTGGCAATGAATAAGGGTCTTATCTAGCAAAACGATCGGTCAATTAAAAAACAATAAATGTATCTGCTTTATTAACACAAATGCTCGCCTGTTTTCGATGCGCGTCCCAGACTTCACGTAATACGCAATTACGCTGAAAAGATCAAGCTTGACGATCTCACTTTCTCCTCCAAGTTCAAAATAGTCCGACATCATTGTTTTACCTTAGCTTTTACCTTTAGTATTTGCACGTTCAACTTGTAAACACTGACTCTGTACTTCTGCCTACATCAAGTGTGAACTTTTCAACGTCATTACATATTATGTGAAGTCATGAACGTGCATCACAGACCAGGCGAGCATTTGTCTTTATAAAGCATATACATTTTTATTTTTGTAAATGACAGATCGTTTCGCTAGATATGACCCTTATTTATCGTCTGGTATCATTTATAGCCTTTTGAAGCTGCACTGAAACTGTCATTTTGACCTTCAACCGTTTGGAGTCCATTGAAGTTCACTATATAGAGATAATTAGTGGAATGTTTTCATCAAAAACCTTAATTTCTTTTCGACTGAAGAAAGAAATACATAAACACCTTGGATGACATGTGGTGAGTAAATTATCAGGAAATTTTCATTTGAAAGTTAACTAATCCTTTAAGAGATCAAAACGTTACATGACTGTCTAAATCTGATGTGAACTTATTTAGATACCTGATCTTCTGAGAGCTGTGAGATGTGGTTCACAGCGGCGTATGACTCGATCTTAGGGTTGAAGTGGTTAATAATGGCTCTGAAATGACAGAAACAGGCAAAATTAGATACATTTTAAACATGACCTGCACTGAAAACAGCGCAGGAGCTTCATAAAGAGGACATGTGATACGTCTATGTGAGAATAAAAGGTAACGTTGCAGAACATTTTCAAAGGTGTGTTTTTTAAATATTCTGCAGTAATGCTTTGAATTATGCATGCTGCAAAAAACAGAGTTTGACTTCTTTTGTGCGGCACAAACACATAGCGACATCTCTGAAAGCCTGGAGAATGCTTCCACATTACCTCAGAATCTAAAATCAATAATTAATTCACCACCATGCCCCTCACACTAACCAAAATAAAGAAAAAAACACACATTTTACTAAAGTTGTCCAATGTTAGTCACAGACTTCAACTAAACAACTCAAACTCTGATCTTTCATGATTTCACCCATATTTAAAACATAACTGGTATGTAAATGAAAGTACATTGTATAAATAGACTGTATATTTAGTATATTTTATTATACATTTTTGCTTGTTTATACATTTAATGCTTTTTATAATCTAACACGCATACAAATGAAAAAAACTCAAAAAACAAAAATAAAACAAAGACACAAAACAAAAGAAAAACACTCAACAAAAAACTTAATTTATAATCTGTTGCACCTCACATTATTACTATGCATAGACTACATTATGTATAGATACTGTACATAATGCAGATGTGCCCATACGGTGTATAATGTGTCGTTGATAATTAAGTATGTCTTTATAGTACACTATGTGTACTGAGTATATGTATGTGTATTTTGCACATTGTCTTCTGTACAGTCTGTAAATATGTACGGTCCATATGTAAATTGCTGTTGCTTTTTTGCACTGTCTGTCCATATGTAAATTGTCTGTTGTTGTTTTTTTGCACTGTCTGTCCATAGGTAAATTGTCTGTTGTTTTTCTGCACTGTCTGGAGCACGCTCATAAGAATTTCACTCACCAAGGCACTTGTGCTGTGGTGATGTGACAATAAAAGTGATTTGATTTGATTTGATTTATATCCAGTAGATGGCAGCAGAGCATCACTCATTAACGAATGCATGAAATATTTTTAGATTTAATTTAATATCTTAATTTTTTAAACATTGCATTAAAAAGGACAAATCAAAAAGAGTGTTTTAACTTATCTTTAACTATCCTTAATATATTCAGCCAACACAGACTTGTTGCTGCTGTAGTTAAGTTACTCTGCATCACTTAATCCACAGGTCTTTTTTTCACATCAGTTTGTCAGATAGTTCGTTCTGTCCATTGCTACAGTTATCACAGTCAATCATAACAATGACTGGCACAACGATTCATGCACATCATTTTTAACACTTGCATTTGTCACTCCTGAAACCGTATACGTGGATTCAGAAACTGAGCAAAGGGCTCCTCTTATAGCGCAACTGACTAAGATTTATCACGTGAAAACTCAATTATATAATCAATGACTAACTAAACAACCAATCTCTTATTTACACCATATGTGTGCTTTTCTCTCTCTCCCGTACTAAGTAGATCTGCGAGCGTGTAGAACGCTACTTGCGAAAACAAAAATGAGCTCAGAGCGGATTCTGACTAATGTACAGAAACACCTCTGACTGGCCATTGCTTTCAACAGATGCTGTGATTGGCTACAATACTCAACACTGCAAAAGCTAAAACACTTTCTCATCTGAGCTGCACGAATCTAGTAATTGATCTATTTTTAACTCAAAAAGGTGAGTTTTCACTGAAAGGTGAGCAGTTTGCATCTATGAAAAAAGCAGAGAATAATAAATAAAGAAAACAAACAAAAATAAACAAACAAACAAACACAAACAAAAGGACAAAATAAAACAAAACTAGAGCAATAAAATAAATAAAAAATAAGAATAAAACTGTAAAAAAAATATATATATATAAACCAAAAGCAAAGGGGAAAACTAAATAGTAATTAATAATAAAAAATATTGAAAAAATAAAATAAAAGGGGGGGATAAATAAATAAAAAGCTGAGAAAAGGGGAAATAAATTAAATTATATAAATCAAATATATATCATTTTTTATTAATATTATATATAAATATCTTATTTAAGAATACTTAAAGTTGACAATTTAAACAAAGAATGCAATAAATCATCTTATTATTTATTGTGAAAGCGATGTAGAATGAAGGTAAATGTGAGCGTTCTGACCTGACGTTGACAAGAGCGTGAGTAACTTTACTAGCAGGCTCCTTCCACTGGCCTGCGTTGGTCGAGACTCGCAGCACTGCGGTGTCATCAGGATCAGGTTAGTGTTTTAATGATGGATAAAAATAAACATATACGCAGCAGGACGTAGCTTAGGCGACTTACCCATGCAGTAGAGGTTATCAAACACCTGATGCATGCGTATAATCTCATAATAGAGCTCGTCGTAACTGCTGGGCGTGGGCAGAAACGTGTCTCCATATGTGATGAACATGTTAAAGAGGTTCACCACCTAAAGCAGACAAAAACATGTCAAGTGAGGTGAGAAATGCTCAATCTGTACTTAAAAACATGACAAACTGCCACTCACAGTGAGTGTGATTTACCTGAAGAGCCAGCTGGAAGATATTGTGCTTCGCCAGAAGGATGGTCTCATTAGACAGCAGGAACTTCAGAAGGTTAATGAGAGCTGGAAAACACAATCAATCAACACATCTGAAGCTACCTGAAGAAACCTATTATTTCACACTGTTTTGACCTGTGACTCCACACAACTGTTGGCACAGATTTACACAGTCATTATCAGATTCATTCTCAGGGGTTGCAGAGAGGTATAGACAAATGTAGTTTTTAAATAAATAAAGAGAGATTTTTGTATAAAGTATTTTATACTTATATATATATATATACACAGTGTGTACGGAAAGTATTCAGACCCCCTTAAATTTTTCACTCTTTGTTATATTGCAGCCATTTGCTAAAATCATTTAAGTTCATTTTTTTTCCTCATTAATGTACACACAGCACCCCATATTGACAGAAAAACACAGAATTTTTGAAATTTTTGCAGATTTATTAAAAAAGAAAAACTGAAATATCACATGGTCCTAAGTATTCAGACCCTTTGCTCAGTATTTAGTAGAAGCACCCTTTTGATTTAATACAGCCATGAGTCTTTTTGGGAAAGATGGAACAAGTTTTTCACACCTGGATTTGGGGATCCTCTGCCATTCCTCCTTGCAGATCCTCTCCAGTTATGTCAGGTTGGATGGTAACCGTTGGTGGACAGCCATTTTTAGGTCTCTCCAGAGATGCTCAATTGGGTTTAAGTCAGGGCTCTGGCTGGGCCATTCAAGAACAGTCACGGAGTTGTTGTGAAGCCACTCCTTCGTTATTTTAGCTGTGTGCTTAGGGTCATTGTCTTGTTGGAAGGTAAACCTTCAGCCCAGTCTGAGGTCCTGAGCACTCTGGAGAAGGTTTTCGTCCAGGATAACCCTGTACTTGGCCGCATTCATCTTTCCCTCGATTGCAACCAGTCGTCCTGTCCCTGCAGCTGAAAAACACCCCCACAGCATGATGCTGCCACCACCATGCTTCACTGTTGGGACTGTATTGGACAGGTGATGAGCAGTGCCTGGTTTTCTCCACACATACCGCGTAGAATTAAGGCCAAAAAGTTCTATCTTGGTCTCATCAGACCAGAGAATCTTATTTGTCACCATCTTGGAGTCCTTCAGGTGTTTTTTAGCAAACTCCATGCGGGCTTTCATGTGTCTTGCACTGAGGAGAGGCTTCTGTCGGGCCACTCTGCCATAAAGCCCCGACTGGTGGAGGGCTGCAGTGATGGTTGACTTTCTATAACTTTCTCCCATCTCCCGAATGCATCTCTGGAGCTCAGCCACAGTGATCTTTGGGTTCTTCTTTACCTCTCTCACCAAGGCTCTTCTCCCCCGATAGCTCAGTTTGGCCGGACGGCCAGCTCTAGGAAGGGTTCTGGTCGTCCCAAACGTCTTCCATTTAAGGATTATGGAGGCCACTGTGCTCTTAGGAACCTTAAGTGCAGCAGATTTTTTGTAACCTTGGCCAGATCTGTGCCTTGCCACAATTCTGTCTCTGAGCTCTTCAGGCAGTTCCTTTGACCTCATGATTCTCATTTGCTCTGACATGCACTGTGAGCTGTAAGGTCTTATATAGACAGGTGTGTGGCTTTCCTAATCAAGTCCAATCAGTATAATTAAACACAGCTGGACTCAAATGAAGGTGTAGAACCATCTCAAGGATGATCAGAAGAAATGGACAGCACCTGAGTTAAATATATGAGTGTCACAGCAAAGGGTCTGAATACTTAGGACCATGTGATATTTCAGTTTTTCTTTTTAATAAATCTGCAAAATGTCAACAATTCTGTGTTTTTCTGTCAATATGGGGTGCTGTGTGTACATTAATGAGAAAAAAATGAACTTAAATGATTTTAGCAAATGGCTGCAATATAACAAAGTGAAAAATTTAAGGCGGTCTGAATACTTTCCGTACCCACTGTGTATATATATATATATATATATATATATATATATATAGAAATAAAGGTACAAAACAAAATAAATAATTAAAACAAAAGAACAAAAGATCAAAAAAGAAAAAACAACGAAATCAATCAAAAATAAAGTGAATAAAAAAAACAGAAGAACAAAACCCAAACAAACAAACAAAAAAAAGACAAAATAAAATAAATAAAAACAATAACAAAAAACACAAGCAAAATAAAAAACAAATTGAAACCAAAAATAAAAAACAAAAGCTAAGGGAATGGGGACAAAAGAAATAAAAGTGAATAAAATAATAATAAAAAAAGAACAATCAAAGAAAAATGCAAAGAAAAATACAATTAACAACACATTAAACAAGAACAAAGAAAAAAACACAAACAAGGATAAAATAATGAACAAAAGAACAAAAACAAAAGCAAAGGAAAAACAATAAAATAAAAAATGGGGGAGAAATGCAATAAAAAAACAATAAAAAAGAAAAAAGAAAATGTATTTAAAAATAAACTATTAAATAATGTATCAAAACTGAAGAAATACAAAACAAAAAAATGACTTTGTCATTTATCCAAAAGCAACATACACATGAGGAAAATAGAGGCAATCAAAACCAATATATTAGTGTAAAACTATATGTGACCATATATATTAAATATTGACTATATGTAAAACTAAAGCAAAAATAAATAGCAAACCAAAGAAAACGAAAAGACAAAAACAAACTAAAAGCAAAGAAAACAAAACCAGAACACAGAGTGCATGCCTGCGTTTGGCTCAGACACACACCGTAAATATCATACCTGACCAGAGGTCTCTCCATGTATAGTGCATCCTAATTCTGCACTTCTTCTGGTAGCAGATCAGTTTGTGAATTATCTGAATGCAGCGCCTAAAACAAACGGCGCAATTCATTCTCACCATATTCACAATCATCTAAACATCACAGTATTTAAAACTGCAAATTAAAAGGAAACTCACACATAGAGATCCATAGGAAACTCCTTCATCATGTGAGTAACAATGAACTCGACCATCAGATCTGCAAAGACAAATAATACTCACATAAATGCTCACAAAACAATAAAGAGGTCACTCATTCTGAACACAAAACTCACCCAGAACTGCACAAACTAAAGGCAGAGAGGGGATGCTCTTTTCCGCTGCTTTCTTACGATGCCTCATGGGCTGAAATGCATAAGAGAAATGACTTAACTCAAACCTACAAACAACACTGGACTTTCACTGCATGGACTTGATGAAAGCTCCCTTTAAGACTGGCCAAGGTTGAATTCAGTACACAAATGATCCTGCTTTCATGTGTCTAGATAACTGGATTGACTGCATCAGCAGTGAGGCTCTGGGACGTCCCATTTCGTAATGGATTGGCTGTAACATGGGGCCGGCAGTTTGCTTCTTTATCAGTCAGAAACATAATCTTCATTTGGATTCTGCCATTCAAAAACAACTGAGACCTCAGCAGAGACTCTTACCATTCTGTGCAAGTTGACCCTGAAGTTCATGTTATCATCGTGGAGAAAGGCATCGGCGTACTGGTCCTATAAAACGGACAGAGAGAGGACAAACGGTCAAACAGTGAACGAACTCACAGGAAACAAATTAATTACCCACAATGCATTACCTCGGCTATACAGGTCAGAATGATGAGGCACAGCCTGGCACTGTTGAGTCTGTGTTCATCTGAAAGCATACAGAGGAAAACTACTGTAAGATGTGCACAAAAAACAGGTTTAAAACCCAGAGAATTAAATGGCTGCGTTCCAAATTCTAGTGAGCTCCCTACTTAGGCAGCATTTTAGGGCACTTTGGCATAGAAGCTTTTCCAACATGTAGATACAGTAAGCTAATGCCGCCTTACCTTCTTTTGTAAAAATTTAAAACGGCATGCATCCTTTGCCAAGAACGCAATCCCATTATGCATTGCAACAAGCGCAAAAATCCAAACTGGTGGACAAAGCTGGATAAATGCTGATAATGAAAATAATACCATTAATCTAATAAAAAATTGACTACTTTAGCTAAAACGTGAGTCATTTTAATTTTTATGCTTATGAGAGTATCATGTTATTAGCTTAGTGATATGCTAACAACAAACTCCACTGAAGTTAATAACGAATCGAGGTTCAGTTTGACTTTGGATGCTGCCTAGGTAGGCCCAAGGAAGCTCGCTAGGTTTGGGACAGCACAGAGGAGAGAAACAGCGATATCTTGCCTTTGGTGTCCTGCATTACGATGGAGGAATATTTGAGGAAGGTTATAAGAAGATTACTTGTCTGCAAGTTTGGGTCCAGAGGAAGCTCAGGATTATTCATCACTGCAAAGAGAGAATGTAAGCATGCTGAATCATTTCTGAAAATGATAATTCGCCACAATTTGCGTACCTACAGTGCTCAGGGTAAATGAGTACACCCACTTTGAAAAGTAACATTTTAAACAATATCTCAATGAACACAAAAACATTTTCCAAAATGTTGACAAGACTAAGTTTTATATAACATCTGTTTAACTTATAACATGAAAGTAAGGTTAACAATACAACTTAGAAAACAAAATTTTCAGTTTTACTCAAATTAGGGGGATGCAAAAATGAGTACACCCCACTGAGAGTCTCTGGAGCAAAGCTAAATTTTAGACTACAAATGTCTAATTTAACAAGAATTCAACCACAGGTGAGTCTAATTATTCATTACACAGGTGTTCAGCAGACAGTTGACTATAAAAGGGTGTTACTTAAAGAAAACCCCTTCCCATTTCATGCTGTCAGCAATGGCACCACATGGAAGAGAAATGTCACAAGACCTGAGAATTTATTTACACAAGAAATGTGAAGGCTACAAGAAGATCAGCAAAGCTTTACTTATCAGTCAGAATACTGTTGCAAAAGTGGTACAAACATTTAAAAAGATGGAACTGCAACCATCTCACAGAGGCGTCCAGGGTCCACGGAAGTTAACACCTCGTCAGGAGCGTCTTCTGATGAGAAGGGTTGAAGAAAATCGACATGCAAGTTCACTGCAGTTATCTAAAGAAGTAGAAAGCCAAACTGGGGTGACTATTTCCCGTGACTGTCTGGCGTACACTGCAGAGGAATGGCATGCATGGGTGCCGTCCACGAAGAAGCCTCTCCTAAAGCCAAGGCACAAAAAGCCCGCCTAGAGTTTGCCAGGGCCCATGCTAACAAAGATGAAGACTACTGGGACTCTACACTCTGGAGTGATGAGACCAAGATAAATGTTTTGGAACTGATGGCTTCAAAACTGTATGGCATCAAAGGTGAGGAATACAAAGAAAAATGCATGGTGCCTACAGTGAAACATGGTGGTGGCAGTGTCCTTATGTGGGGCTGCATGAGTGCTGCTGGTGTCGGGGAGCAACATTTCATTGATGGCATCATGAATTCACAAATGTACTGCTCTATACTGAAAGAAGATGCTACCATCACTCCGTGCCCTTGGTATCGTGCACTTTTCCAACATGACAATGATCCTAAACACACATCTAAGGCCACTGTTGGATTTCTGAAGAAGAACAGGGTGAAAGTGATTCAGTCGCCAAGTATGTCTCCTGATCTGAACTCAATCGAACACCTATGGGGAATTCTGAAGAGACAAGTTGAGCATCACTCTCCATCCAGCATCCAATCTCTAAAGAGGTCATTCTTGAAGTATAGAAGTATAGAGTCCCAGTAGTCTTCATCTTTGTCAGCATGGGCCTGGCAAACTCTAGGCGGGCTTTTGTGCCTAGGCTTCAGGAGGCTTCTTTTGGATGGCATCCATGCATGCCATTCCTCTGCAGTGTCTGCCGTGTTGTGTCACGGAAATAGTCACCCCAGTTTGGCTTTCTACTTCTTTAGATAACTGCAGTGAACTTGCATTTCGATTTTCTTCAACCATTCTCATCAGAAGGCGCTCCTGGACGGTGTTAACTTCCGTGGGCGACCTGGGCGTCTCTGTGAGATGGTTGATTCCATCTTTTTAAATGTTTGTACCACTTTTGCTACAGTATTCTGACTGATAAGTAAAGCTTTGCTGATCTTCTTGTAGCCTTCACCTTTCTTGTGTAAAGAAATTATTTTTCTTTCTCAGGTCTTGTGACATTTCTCTTCCATGTGGTGCCATTGCTGACAGCATGAAATGGGAAGGGTTTTCTTTAAGTAACACCCTTTATAGTCAACTGTCACCTGTGTAATGAATAATTAGACTCACCTGTGGTTGAATTCTTGTTAAATTAGACATTTGTAGTCTAAAATTTAGCTTTGCTCCAGAGACTTTCAGAGGGGTGTACTCATTTTGCATCACCCTAATTTGAGTAAAACTGAAAATGTTATTCTCTGTTATATTATTAACCTTACTTTCATGTTATAAGTTAAACAGATGTTATATAAAACTTAGTCTTGTCAACATTTTGGAAAATGTTTTTGTGTTCATTGAGATGTTGTTTAAAATGTTACTTTTCAAAGGGGGTGTACTCATTTATGCTGAGCACTGTAGCTATAGTCCTTGTTGTTTCTCGTGTCATCCTGATTACAGATGATTGAGCTCAAGCTGGAGAACACGCCACATCCACCACGGGAGCTTCAGTCTGCCAGATCCGAGTGGATTTAATATTTCATACAGCTAATGGATATCAAGTTTTTATAAGATTGCAATGTAAAAAGCAGCATAAAAGTTACACGTATTTTAGAGGCAAATGCAAGTGTGAAGTCAGTTTAAGGAAGTGAATTGCCAGCTCTACAATATAACAGTACGATTCAAAGGGTAATTTGCTGAACAACTGCTGCTTAAAAAGCTCAAAGCATTTCATTATTCAAACAAACCTCACTTCTGGTTACTGTGTTGACCATTTAAACAGCCACCGAATGTATTAGATTCTCATACGGTGCATGTATTTCTACTTCAGTGTTCTGCAGAAGAAAGCAGGTTATTGTGGGGTTGACATGATGGTGAGTGAATTATATTTTAACACTAGTTACTCACTGTCCAGAGAGGGCGGTGTGGTGCCCAGGGGGGTCGTAGGAGAGGCTGGGACGGGCGCAGCTGGGGTTGTTGCAATGTCAATCTCCGGATGGCTCTGTGATTGTCAATTACAGATACAAAGATAAACCATAATTGCCAGTGTAGTGACGGGGACACTATACTGTAAAAAGCACAATCCTTCGGATGAGACATTAAACAGAGGTCCTGACTATCTGTGGTCATTAAAATTTCCATTTGGCATCCTGGCCAAATTTGCCCATTGGCCTCTGTCCATCATGGCCTCCTAATCATCCCCATACACCGATTGGCTTCATCACTCTGTCTCCTCTCCACCAATAAGCTGGTGTGTAGTGAGCGTTCTGGCGCACTATGGCTGCCATCGCATCATCCAGGTGGATGCTGCACATTGGTGGTGGTTAAGGAGATTTCCCCCCTTCTATGTAAAGCGCTTTGAGTGCCCAGAAAAGCGCTATATAAATGTAACAAACTATTATTATCAATGTATAGATAGGACAGGCCTAATAATATATGCATATGTTAGTGTGCAAAGATAAATACAAGTCAGTGTGCAGTGCTGACCTGTGCAAGAACCGTGATGAAGTTTCTGTTGAGATGTACGGCCTCATAGAGTGCGAGCAGGATGGCTTCATTAGTCCTAAAGACATTTGCATTTGCAAGCATTTGATTTAATAATACAAGAATGGACATTTCAAGATTTGATAGAGAATCTATCTGCGCTGTAGACTTATGGGGCTGATCTGACATTCAAATGTTCTCTTCAAAGGCTCGCTTTTTTGAAAGAAATTTGCACTTTTATTCAGTACGGTTGCATTATATTTATCAAAAGTGACAATAATTACTTTTAGAATGTTAAAAGCCTTTCTGTTTCCAATAAATGCTGTTCTTTTTAATTTTAATCACGGAATCATGTGACACTGGAGACTGGAGTAATGAGGCTGAAAATTCAGCTTTCATGACAGGAATCGTTTTAACATAATAGAAAACACTTATTTAAAATTATAATAATATTTCAATAATTACTGATTTAATTGTATTTTTGCTCAAGTAAATGCAGCCTTGGTGAGCAGCAGAGACTTCTTTCAAAAACATTTAAAAAAAATCGTACCAACTCCAAACTTTTATAGGTAAGCTGTATATAAATAATGCAATCACCAGCTAAAATGTTTTAATTTTTACTTACTGTATTGACAGCTTCTCATCTGCATCAGCGATAAACATACTGCCCACCTGAAGACCAAAGAATTATCATGAAAAATATGTAGCTGCAAAGTCACTTTCATTGTACGGAAAAGAGCAGCGTGAACATTCTGCTAATTTTCTTCTTTTGTGTTCCACAGAAACAAAAAAGTGAAACAGCTTGGAAAGACATGTAGGGCCCTTTGATTTCTGCAATGCAAAAAACGCGAATAGAATCACAGAATCTAGTCATAAGAACAGGAATTTATTGTATAATGCATAATTTCGCAGAATTTGGATGGATAAATGAAAAGTATGTCAGTACACTTAGCAGTGGCGGCTGGCCAATAGAGGGTGCTAGGGCGCCGCCCTCCCTGAACCACACACACAAAATAATAATTATATAAATTATTTAAATGTATATTTGTATGATGTGATATTATAAAATCTTATATGTTTTCACCATCACAATATGACCTCTGCCTGTCAGCACGTCTCAATTTCAGCTGAGGGGCGATCGAGAAATCGTCCACAGGAGGCAGTCTTTGTAGAACTTAGTCAAATCCTGATTCAAGATATAAATATATTCAAGATGTGACATAAAATTTAGCCAATCAGCATCCTCAAATCTTAACTGAAATGGGAGATTTTTCTGTCGCCCCAAGCTGCTAAAATCAAGGCTGGTCTCGTGGTCTGTAGTAGCGCAATTTTCAATTACGTGACAATGGCGGACTCAGGTATTATTAATTCCGGACAAGAACCTAACTCAGCCTGATGGTTTGATTTATTGTGAAGAATTTTTTGTGGAATTGTGTGGAGCCCCACCTCAAAAAAATTTCACCAGCCGCCACTGACACTTAGATCAAAAAGCGATATGCACTAGTGTCTGTTAATATTAAGCCACACAAATACTATTTAAACATGAATCCTGCATGTTCTGCGTGTCTCTGTATGAATGAATTCTGCAGATGCGATTTTGTTTACTGCACACATACTTGAAGAGTGTGATGCTAACTTTGTTTTCCGCCTCTGCCGCCTCACTATATGAGTACATAAAAACATAAACATGATTTCTATGACTGCTCTTAGAGTTACTTCATGAGCATTTTACTGTTTCTTTTGAGAAAAACTGTGGTCATATCACATACAAGCATATCTCCACAGCAACCCGTCAAAACAAAAGTTTGGTTTTACTTGAAGAAACTGTGACAGGAATATATGTAATGATACTACTACTACTACTACTACTACTAATACAATTTATTAAAAAAAATATGTTTATAAAGGCATATTTAACAGAAAAATTATTTACCAGATTGTTTATTTAGCAGAAAAATGTAAATACACAGCAGTATTTCTGATATATTTTTTTTTTTTACAAACATCAATTATTTATGCTTTTTATTATTCATATTTAATGAAAACATTAAAATGGAATTCAGACAATTAATGGAAAACAAAATTTGGTTAAAAAATAAAACTAAATTTGAGTTAAAATTGTTAATAAACTGCTGTTTGATATTGTACATTTCATAATGCATGCTTTTTAATGAATAAAATGCCATTTAACCATTAAAACAGAGTCTAGAAAACTGTAATTTGGAATAAAATAAAACTCAATTTGAGAAAAAATAAAACAGATTTCCTAGGGCCCTAGACATCATTTATCATTTAAATGATAAAAGCGTTTTATACCATGCTGGTAAGGGTGGAGAAAAAGCCTCCCTGATTTTCTTCTTCTTTGTCTTTATACTGTCTGTGGAAACCAGATGGATCACATTAAATCTTTCACACACGTTTCTTAAAAACAAAACAACAAAGATTGCATGTTACCTATTGTACTCTGCAAGTGCGTGGTGGATGACCATTCCCATGCCCTGTGAAAATATCAATTTTATTAGACCAACGCATGACAATGGCTCAAAAATGTCTTGATTTTCAAGAGTCTCGCTAACTACTCACATCCAGGGTCGGCTCGTCGTCCACTATGGACAGTTTCACAATATAAGGATTCACAGACTACAATTAAAGGAGGAAACAATGAATCTCACAGAAATCGTACAAACAATGCTTCAAGTCTAGAACAATATATTGTATTAGTACAAAGATCACTGTGTATTTACCTCATACTTCCTGTAGTTGACCAGCAGAGCTAAAAGTACCACAGCATCATATCCGTGCTGCGTTCGACTAGAAACGTCAGACAGAATCTGGACAAAAAGAGGTGAATGAAATGGATGAAATTATAACGCACAGGTAAAATTGGAAAATTACACCACACATAATTCACCCAATCAAAGTTTAACCTGTAGAATGGCCTCAAATATACTGTTGATCATCACATACTCCAGTATGGTGTTCTGACTAATATTATCTGTCACCTGCAAGAAAAAATAAAAAACACATTATAACCTAGTCACAAAGCATCTGAAAAAAAGATAGTGTCATTTGAACACATAAATTGAACTATTGCTTAGCCCATTCCACAGATTCTCGAACTAGCAAATTACCAAAGGGCATTTTGGGCTGAGCGAGCGGTGCTGAGCGTATTGAGCGAGCGGAACAGAATCTTCAGAAAGGCGCTCTCCGCTCTAAAGAAAATATGACCGTATGCTCCCGCTCTACTCACATGCTCTGCTGGTGAGACAGTGATGCATTTCTCCAAAACTAATGAAGAAACAAACTTATCTACAGCTATCATTTTCAGCTTATTTTCATTTTTGCGTGAACTATTCCTTTACGTTTAGTTGCTATAATTTTTATATCTTTCATATTTTAACGTCTTTTCCTGGTGCAATGACACCAAGACATGATTTTCATTGTAAATGGACTGATTTTTGCTAGCTTTTACAAACTAAGAAGTGGAGAAATTTACTATGGAAGTGAAGGTGAGCAGATTTTTACAAAAAGAGTGCAGAATGAATGCACTGATCTTACAGTGACCAGACACAGCAGTAGTTTTAGACATAAACTCTTCAGACTCTCTGATCCATCACCACACAGCAGACTGTCCAGGCTCTCCATTAGCTCCTGTGTGCACAATTACATTACAGCCCAAATTAGCATTCAAAAGAAACGTCCAGATCAAGTGTTAGCAGGACAGATGACTGACCTTCATTCGGAGCTCAGCTTTGTCGAAGCCCATCAGCATGTTTATGATGTCAAAGCCTGTGGCGGATTTGTTCTTCTGGTGAACTCCTCTGAACAACGCACAAAGAGTCTACAGAGACAGACAGGAGATTGGTGTGCTTTTCGTGTTTTTGTCATGTTCATTCAGATCTTTAGGTCAAAAGCAACGGTTACAATTTCTGAATGCCAACCAGTGATTGAATGTAGGGTGTGTCTGCAAACACAAAAGCTGACTTCACAACTTCAGTTTTATGTTTCTAATTGAGTATTTTTAAGCATGTTTATTTAAAATAAAACAATTCGTATATATATATATGTGTGTGTGTTCAAATGATTAATTGCATCTAAAATAAATTGTTGTTTACAAAATCTATAAGTGTATACTGTGTATATTTATTATGCATATATAAATACAAATACATGCATGTATAAGGAGAATTGTTGCTCTACATAAAGATGGCGTAACATCCTGAAGCAGAGCATGATCCAGAGCACCCCTAAGTGAAAATGTCCAAATTGGGCCCAAAGTGTCAATATTTTTGTGGCCACTATTATTTTCCAGCGCTGCCTTAACCCTCTTGGGCATGTAGTTCACCAGAGCTTCACAGATTTCTACTGGAGTCCTCTTCCTCTTCCATGACGACATCACAGAGCTGGTGGATGTTAGAGACCTTGCGCTCCTCCACCTTTCATTTGAGGATGCCCCAGAGATTACCTTTACCCTCAGCTTCTTTAGCAAGGCAGTAGTCGTTATCATGTTGGAATACTGCCCTGCAGTCTACAAAGGGAGGATCATGCTCTGCTTCAGTATGCCACAGTACATGTTAGCATTCATGGTTCCCTCAATGAACTGTAGCTCCGTGGAGAGAAAATGGCTAATTAAATTTGGACATTTTCACTTAGGGGTGTACTCACTTTTGTGGTTTAGACATTAATGGCTGTGTGTTGAGTTATTTTGAGGGACAGCAAATGTTACATTGTTATACAAGCTTTACACTCACTACTTTACATTGTAGCAAAGTGTCATTTCTTCAGTGTTGTCACATGAAAATATATAATAAAATATTTACAAAATGTGCAGGGTGTACTCACGTCTGTGAGATACTGTATATAGTGTAAAGAAAATGAAACTTCCAGTACTCTTCAAAAGTTTGGGGTCTGTAAGATTTTTTGCAATGTTTTTGAAAGAAAGAAGTCTCTTCTGCCCACCAATGCTGCATTTATTTGATAAAAAATACAGTAAAAATAGTAATATTGTGAGATATTACAATTCTATGTGAATGTACTGTGAAATCCAATTTATTTCTGTGATCAAAGCTGAATTTTCAGCATCATTACTCCAGTCTTCAGTGTCATATGATCTTCAGAAATCATTATAATATACTGATTTGCTGCTCAAGAAACATATGTATTCTTTTTCAAAAGTTTTATTTTAACTTGTTATTTAAAATGTTGAATATAACGTTAAAAAGATGGTAATTTGAATGATAAAATCATCATGGTTTTTTTTTCTCTCTCTTGTAATGGAGTATTGTTTTCAGTGTCATGTTCCTCAGTAATGCAGCAAGCATGATTTTACCTGAAGCGCATTGACTACTTTGATCTGGTGCTCTTCACCCAGAGCTTGAACACAGTGATGGAACAAACTGTTGATGTTGTCTTTGATTTTCATGACTTCATCCCCGTCCAGGGACTCCAGTTTCCCCTCCAGATACTCCAGATTGACCTGCTCAAAGCACACAGATCAACAATTATAGTCCACGCATTCATAAAACAGCTCCACAGAAAAGTATTTCAGGATGTGAATCTGCCACAGACCTTCATCAGAAACAGCTCGTCCCAGAAGCGAGGATTGTACTTAGTAGGGTCTTCCTTCTGATGGGAAAGAGCAAAAACGGTGTTTGCAATTGCACCAACATTACATTTAAAAACATTTCCATTCAAATAAATGACAGTAATCATCATTATAATTAATTATCAATTATTATGGATTCATTGCATTTTGTTGCTGTGCAGTGACACAGTTGTCCAGTCATGTCACTTTAAAGCAGTGAATAACGCATTTCCATAAACAAAACGCACCTGTATACGGAAGCTCATTTCTACATTTCAACGAGATAAAAACAAAAATACACACAAACATACAAATCTGGGCAGATTACTTACAGATTGAAATCCGTTACTGATTACAGATTACATGATAAAACTGTAGTTTGTAGCATAATCTCATTTGTGACGCTGGACCACAAAACCAGTCTTAAGTGTCAATTTTTCGAAATGGAGATTTATACATCATCTGAAAGCTGAATTAATAAGCTTTCCATTGATCTATGGTTTGTTGTTAGGATCGGATAATATTCGGCTGAGATACAACTATTTGAAAATATGAAATCTGAGGGTGCAAAAAAAATACTGAGAAAATATCCTTTAAAATTGTCCAAATTAAGTGCTTAGCAATGCATGTTACTTATATTTACGGTAATAAATGTACAAAATATCTTCATGGAACATGATCTTTACTTAATATACCAATGATTTTTGGCATAAAAGAAAAATCGATAATTTTGACACATACAATTTATTTTTGGCTATTGCTACAAATTAAGCAACTTACTACTTTTGTGGACCAGGGTCACATTTTATGTCATGTATTTTGACTACTTTTTAGATTACTTTATATCAAACGTGTTTTAAACTTACCATTAAACATATCATGTTGATATAAAAAAAGCAAAGGGAAAGAAAATATATTCCTTGAAATGTTTTTGTTTCTGTCTGTTTTTGGGAATATAATCAAAGCTGAATGACACACAGCAGCATTTTTATAACGGAACATTTAGTAATTTAATGCCATTGTGTGAATAATATGTAGTCATGTAATTCATAAATAAATAACTGTAATCTGATTACGAGCATATATATATATTTTTTTTAATTTTTTTTCACACATACACTACCAGTCAAACGTTTTTGAACAGTAACATTTTTAATGTTTTTAAAAATAAGTCTCTTCTGCTCACCAAGCCTGTATTTATATGATCCAAAATATAACATTGTGAAATGTTTACTATATAAAATAACTGGTTTCTATTTGAATATATTTTAAAATATATTGTTGATTTCTGTGATCAAAGTTTAATTTTCAGCATCATTACTCCAGTCTTCAGCGTCACGTGATCTTCATGATATTCTGATTTGCTGCTCAAAAACACTTATTATTATAAATATTATTATTATAAATATTTAAAACAGTCGAGTAAATTTTTTTCAGAATTATTTGATAAAAATGACTAGATTCAAAGATCAGCATTTATCTGAAATAAAAAAGGCTTTTTGTAACATTATACGCTATAACATTCAAAAGCTTGGAGTCAGTATTTGTTTTATTTTTGGGAAAGATATTATGGGAATTAATAGTTTTATTTAGCACGGATTATAAAATTGATCAAAAGTGATGATAAAGACATATAAATGCTACAAAAAGATTTCTATTTCAGATCAATTCTGTTTTATTCATCGAAGAAAGCTGAAAAAAATCTAGCTGTTTTCAACATAATAAAAATAGGCGTTTCTGGAGCAGAAAATCAGTATATTATAATGATTTCTGAAGATCACGTGACACTGAAGAATGGAGTAATGAAGCAAAAATTGTATATATATATATATATATATATATATATATATATATATAATGTGTGTGTGTTACTGTTTTTCTTGTATTTTGGATCAAGTAAATGCAGGTATTGTTATATTGCTCTAATATTGAAAACCATTGACTTACAGCGAATATCTCATCGTACATCAGCACCACTTTCTCCTTCAGAGGCTTCTTCGAAGAGGATGTTCTCCTCAGAAGACCTGCTTTCTTCTCAGTCTGAGCCATGGCTTACAAACGCGACTACAAACACACATTAACACGACAATAACGCTTACAAATATCTCTCCTAGAAGTAAACTCAGACAGACAATCAGCTTTCGAGAACACTTGAGACTCAGCTCATGTTATCATGCATGTTTTTGACAGCTAACCTCCTAACATTATATACAGTACAGAAACACATGCCGATTAGTAACACTTCCAAATCAAAACAAATGAGCATTTAACACTGAGACAGTCGCGCTAACTGATCAAAGATAAACTGTTTGGCATCCTTTTCTTGCATTTACAACAAAAAACATATGTTAGTTTGCACAATCAGGCAAGGATTTTAAGTAGGAATCTATTAGTTTGAATAGATAAGTTAAATAATATGTTCATACCCGGTAAATGAATCACTGTATTTGTTCCATTACTCTTCAAGCAGAACAGATGGATTTTGCCAGACTGACTTCCGGTGGGAGTGGAAGCCCCGCCCACGTGTTTACATCATTTCCGCTAGCCATGCTGATAGGACACGCAGGTCAGTATTGTTGATATATGTGACCCTGGAACACAAAACCAGTCATAAGGGCCAATTTTGCGCAATTGAGATATATACATCATCTGA
The DNA here is from genome assembly GCA_027564155.1 of Gymnocypris eckloni scoliostomus. Taxonomy (NCBI): domain Eukaryota; kingdom Metazoa; phylum Chordata; class Actinopteri; order Cypriniformes; family Cyprinidae; genus Gymnocypris; species Gymnocypris eckloni. The sequence continues at coordinate 30,781,982 of CM050427.1, read as the reverse complement.
CAGCTGAATAAATAAACTTTCCATTGATGTATGGTTTGTTTGGACAATATTTGGTCGAGATACAACTATTTGAAAATCTGGAATCTGAACAAAAATGCAATATTGAGAAATTCACCGTTAAAGTTGTCTAACTGAAGTCCTTAGCAATGCATATTACTAATACAAAATTAGGTTTAGATATATTTACTGTAGGATATTTAAAAAAATATCTTCATGGAACATGATCTTTACTTAATATCTTAATGTGCTCCAGGGTCACATATATCATAGCATCACCTTATATATATATGCGTGTGTGTGTGTGTGTGCATATATATATATATATATATATATATATATATATATATATATATACAGTATATGTATCTCAAGGGCATAGGTTTGCTTTCGACATTGGTGGGGCCATAAGTTTTAAAAACATGTAAAGAAATTTGTGAGGACTATAAAATATATTTTTATAAATTTCAGACAAATTAGACAATGTCTACCTACTGATATAGCTAAGATCTTTATGCATGCTACAATTTTTCCTCATCTGTCTTATTGTCTTACATGTTGGGGTCAAGCAATTTAATAATTAAACTGTTATTAAACCTTTAAAATCTCTTTACAAACAGACTCTAAAAACTTTGGACAAAAAGTCTAACTAATACCACAATTGTAGGGTTTTGTAGAAATACAATTTTCTGAGCTTTGACAATTTTAGACTACAAAATTTTAAATGGCTTGGCCCTTTCCATATTTCTTGATTTTATGCACTTTCATTCTACTGTCTCTGTAAGATTTACTAGATCATCATCCACTAGTGACTGTGTTATTCCCTTTCGTCACTCTACACTCTATCGGATGACATAAGGCACATCTATTGACATTTTTTAATTGAAACTAAAATCTTATTTAAAATCAACTCAACTCTGTAAACACTGACATGGTTATGGAGTGGCTCTGATATAATGTGTATAAGTATTATTGTTTTATATGTTTTTTGTGTTTTACTGTGATTGCGATTACCTCCCAAGGGACTGCGGATGGAAAATAAATTCGGTAGAATGCATGAAATGGAAACATTTATGTTAAAATTGTACATGGTCCTTTTCAAATAAATTGTAATTTTACAATTTATAATTAAAGCACTGGGTTTATAATTAAAGCACCCCCATTATAATTAAAGCACTGGGTGCCTTAATCACACATCACATTAATTTAATATTAAATGACTACATTCTCACATTTATTAAATACGCGTCCTTGGAGGGGGGGGCAGTTTTCTAACGTATTTACTTGTTAGGTGGTTTGACGTTTCAGATGCGTCTGAAATGACAAAAAAACATATACATATATTTAATTATTTGATCAAAATTATTGCTAGGCACAGTTTGGTAGTGGCTGGATATTGGTAGGGATACGTCCCTAGCGCCCACCCACCCTCCCCAAATTCTACGCCCCTGATATATATATATATATATATATATATTAGATTAGTGCTGTCAAACGATTAATCACGATTAATTCCATCCAAAATAAAAGTTTTTGTTTTCATAATATATGTATGTGTACTGTGTATATTTATTATGTATATATAAATACACATACATGTATATATTTAAGAAAAAAATTATTTTTATATATTAAATATATAATCTGTAATATAAATCATATAAATATAATTATATCCATTTAAATAAATACAAATATTTCAAAATATATGCTGTACGTGATGAGATGTAGGTCTAAATGTTAAGCAGTAGGTGGAGCCACATTCACTACCTTTATATTCCGGCAAGAATATTGCAGTGAGAAAAAAAACATAATTTGAAAAGGCTTGAGCGAAAAACCTACCTCTTATAAGAACATGATCGCAGGCACCTCATGTGTGAGAGACTCCAGCGCTCCTCAAGCTACAGTGAATAAATCACACAGGGTAAGATCCTCCACTCACTTCACACACACAATCAGGACTTTGGGGAAGAGGGGTACAATCCTGTTTGATAAGGTATATTGTTTATGCGGTTTTGTCATTGCATTATCAATTCTATGCTCTGTTAATGATTTCTACATCATTTGATTGACACAACATAGTAACAGTTTTCTGAACGAGCAACTCAGAAACTGCAAGTTTAGTCTTCATGTGGTCGAACAACTGTG
>CM050427.1:30610139-30779737 GCA_027564155.1 Gymnocypris eckloni scoliostomus | reverse complement strand
AGCCTGGGGACGCAGTGTCTCGTTCCCCACTCGGGGAACCATGGTTATACGTAACCTGAGGCGTTCCCCTTCATGGGAACTCGAACTGCGTCCCCTAGGGGTCGCTACGACGCTATACGCCGCCATGCTGAGGAGTGCAAGCCAATTTCAAAAGGCGAGCACTAAGCCAACTCTACCAGGCTAAGGGAGTTGCCCCGGGGCGATTGATGGCTGTCAGTGACATTATCCCCTCGGCCAGAAAGCCTGAGCTGCATACCCCAAATCCTTACCTGCTGGGTGCCGGACTACGGACCCAGGGTAGAGCTCAAGGTCTGGAATCAGAATGATTCCTTTAAGGGGATATGGCCAAGCACCTAGTGGTAATAACTAGGTCCTGGCGGTCACTCAGAAGCTACCGCTTGCTCTGCACAAGCTTGCTGAGGGACTGTCTCAACAGACCCTTTGGTAGCGACACCCTTTTTTTTGGAACCCAAAATATATGGGACAAAGGAGGCGGGGCCCAAGGCACAAGGGGCTTTAACCAACTCAAAAAAGGGCACGAAGCTGTGCGCGTAACCCTACCGTACAGGATTTTTTGAAAGAACGCAGAACCTTGATGTGCGAACTTACCACTTGAGTGGATTTTAAAAAAGTGCCCAAAGTCTAGCGTGCGCACTTACCATAACATGGATTTTTAGAAAGAACGCAGAACACTTGATGTGCGATCTTACCACTGAGTGGATTTTTTAGAAGTGCCCAAAGATCTTAGCGTGAGCACTTATCTAGATGGGTAACGTTCTATGGCTCCGGGGCGGAGAACTATTCACTCTTCAGAGTGAGAGGGAACTCAGACGCTCAGAAGGGAGCGGCATGCTCATAAATGACCCTCTATGGTGAGGGAGCAATGCTAGCTCGACCAACAGAGAGAGACCTATCACAGAGCTCTGGGGAGGCGGAGAAACTCATTCTACAGAATGAGAGGACTCAGGCAGCTCAGACGGGGCGGCATGCTCATAGCGACCCTCAGGTGAGGGAGAAATGCTAGCTCTACCAACAGCGAGCTCTGGAGGCGGAGAAATCATCCCTCGAATGAGAGGGAACTCAGGCTCAGACAGGAGCGGCACGCTCATAGGTGACCCTCGTTGGTGAGGGGCCATGCTAGCTTTACCAATGAGGAGCTCTGAGGCGGAGAACTCATCCCTTAAAGTGAGGGACTCAGACGCCCAGAAGGGAGCGGCCTGCTCATAGATGACCCTCTAGATGAGGGGAGCAAAGCTAGCTCGACCAACACGGAGGCGACCTATCACAGAGCTCTGGAGGCGGAGAACTCATTTCAGAATGAGAGGGACTCAGACGCTCAGAAGGGAGCGGCTCATAGATGACCCTCTGATGAGGGAGCAAAGCTAGCTCTACCAGCACGAGCTCTGGAGGCGGAGAACTCATTCCTCAGAATGAGAGGAAACTCAGGCAGCTCAGACGGGAGCGGTATGCTCATAGATGACCCTCTGGGTGAGGGGAGCAAAGTTAGCTCTACCGACAGCAAGCTCTGAGGGCGGTGAACTCATTCCTCAGAATGAGAGGGAACTCAGGCGCCCATAAGGGCGGCATGCTCATAATGACCCTCTGTGTGAGGGAGCAGTGCTAGCTCTACCCATGAGGAGCTCTGGAGCGGAGAAACCATTCCTCAGATGAGGGGCGCCAGAAGGGAGCGGCATGCTCTAAATGACCCTCTGGTGAGGGGAGCAATGCTAGCTCGACCAACAAGGAGAGCGACCTATCACAGAGCTCTAGGGAGCGGAGAAACTCAGACACTCAGAGTGAGAGGAAACTCAGACGCTCAGAAGGGGCAGTATGCTCATAAATGACCCTCTAGGTGAGGGGCAATGCTAGCTCTACCACCGCGAGCTCTGGAGGCGGAGAACTCATTCCTCAGATGAGAGGAAACTCAGACGCTCAGAAGGAGCGGCATGCTCATAGGTGACCCCTAAGGCGAGGGGAGCAATGCTGGCTCAACCACAGTCGATGAAGAGGTCCTGATAAGGACCTATCGGATTTCCCAAGGATCTGCAGACCAGAATAACGAAGAGGTTCAAGAAACCTCCGAGGAGACCTCGGTCCCGGACCATCAAGGCAGTGATGAACCTGTTCTACCAAAAGTCATCATAGGTCCGGTCTGACTGCGGCTAGGTTCCCACCTAACCTCGGTCAGGTGGCGGAGATGGTGGTTGCAGGGAATTGGAGAGGGAAGCCGATGACAAGACTGAGGGAGGGGAGTGTTAATTTTTACTCCAGTCCGGACGAGGCGTTGTTGAGCCTGCCTGGATCACCTCCCTCAGGTCTCGCCTACCTCTCCTTGACCTGTACCTCCTCTAGCCCTACCCCGCAGGTGGGGAGGGGCACAGTCGCGACACTGGCCTGTGCCGTCTCCGATCCTCAGACCAGGCGGGCCAGGACCCCTGCTTTTTCGGGCTCAGACCTGGGCCTTCTTGGGATGAAGGTTTCAAAGGCTGCTGGGCGCCTCGCCTCCTGAACTTCTTCGTCTCTCTCGGAAGGCGAGACTGGTGCATCGAGAAGAAAGCCCTCTCTTTCTTCTCGAGGTCAGCCAAGTCCACCCACAGATGTCTCTCTGTTACCACCATAGCTGCCATGGACCTGCCCCAAGTGGCAGCCTGCTTGAGGACGGAGGCCAAGTCCGTGGTGCGGCGCAGCTCAGCTACCTGGCTGACAAGCCCTGACCATCATCCAGGTCTTTCAGCAGATCCGCCTGACGCCTGAGCACCGCCATGGTGTGCAGCGGCGACGGACCTGCTGCTGCGTGCCCTGCCATTTAAGTGTGATGTATCCTGAAGGGACTTAGAGGCAAGGAGGGAACCTTTAGAGAAGCTGTTTCACCCAGAGATAAGCTAGCGTCTCTTCTACAGGTGGCATCCTCTCATAGCCGCTCACATCAATGTTAGCATAACTAGTATGCTGAAACCTGTGGATGCGGAGAAGCTTTCCATTCCCTCTCAACCTCTGTATGGAGATCAGGAAGAATGGAAGGCTCACCTGAGCTGGGGTTTATGGCATATCGCTCATCGAGATCTTTTTATGAAGCCTCGCCTGCGCTCCATAACTCCAACAGCTCTTCATATGCAGGGCAGAGGTTTGAGAGGGTTCAGTCTCAACTTCCTCACCCTCAGACATCTCCTGCTCTTCTGGGCATAACCCAGCAGAGCACTAACCGCCGGATCAGATGTCAGAGAGATCGCGTCACCATAATCCAGCGGCTCGCCCTGTTCGCCGACTCTTGCGAGAGAAAGCTCCTCTCTAACTCATCGGCCAGATCCGCCTCGAGCCCCACGATTTCATCTCCTCCGTGCCTCGGCAGCGGTGGGTCCCGAATCGCGGGAAGCTGACCCTCTTTCCTCGAAAAGAGGGACAGGCGAAGCGAACTTTCATATTGAACAGCTCACAGTGCACAGATTGCCCCTCAAAGACATCGCGTGCGTGCTCTTCGCCCAAACAAAGACGCAACATCGTGTGTGTCATCGGGTGTCAAATAACGAGGACACGGATCCACACACTTCTTGACGCCTTGCTAGTGCTCGCCATGATAAATAAAGGAAAACTGTATTCCTACCAGAATGCACGTTTCTTCAAACAGACCAGTCAGTTGAAGACGAAAAAGCTGATGATGTATTCTCCCGGTGATCCTTTTGTTATGGCACGGTGGCGTCATCTGCCGCCAACGGATGGTGTTTTTACATATGTATCTTCAGACACGAGTCACGCTGGGCGTTCCCGTAGCGACCCTAGGGGGCGCGGTTCGAGTTCCCATGAAGGGAACTGCGTTCCCTGTATACATTATGTCGTGACGACATAGGGATTTACCTGGAAGCCCCATCTCTGACTAAGAGAAAACGCCAATGAAATTGGCTAGTGGTTGCATACCTGAGCCACTGTGCATACGGGTATAAAAAGCGACAGCATCCTCATTAGATTTTCCAGCCGAGTGGATGAGAAGGTGCTGATCTCCACAAAGCCGTTCATCTTTGTTTTGTTCGGTTGAAGACAGTGCGATCAGCGGAGTCCCTCTCATCAGCGATTCCTGGGCACTTCAACTGAGAGCAAATTCTAAGAGAAATCACGGACGATCGCGTCTTTTTCAAGATGCGTTTGTCCGTGTCCTAATTGCGGTCGTTTCTGTCTGCGGATGACGACACGATCGTTGTCTTCAGTGTCTGGGCGCCATTTGATCGTCTGTTGTGGGCGATGAGCATGATTTTGCTGCGATCTCGCCTTTCCTTTATGAAAGGATTGGCACCCTCTGCACCCGTGCTGATCTCTCTGGCTCGAGCAGAGGATCGCTGGCGCCTGGGAGATCTGAGGGTTACTGTGAGCCTCTCCACCGGGCACGCCCACGGACCTCTTACTCCTCACGCGAACATCCCGTCCGGTTCGGTGATTTCGCTGGTCCATCACGGCGCCCAGCATTTCATTGCGCCATCTGTAGATAGGATGTCGATCGCAGCATCGGGGATGGGTTCACGTCCTCTGAGGATGAAGGTGCGGTGGGGCTGCCCCCTCGGTGTTGTCGATTGGTTTCTCGGGCGGGCAGGCTCACAAGCGCCTGACCGGTGCCTTTCTTCCCGGAGGTGCATGAGGAGCTGGCGAGTTCGTGGATGGCCCATTTCACGGCGCAGCTGTCCGCCTCCTCCGTCCTCCCCTCGATGGCGGCCAGGGGTACGCAGGCATTCCCAGGTGGAGAAGGCGGTCGCGGTGCACTTGTGCCCACGAAGCCGCCACTTGGAGGAACCGTCGTCTCCCGTCAAGGCCTGTGCTGACAGCGCTCGCAGCTTACAGTGCTGCGGGCCAGGCAGCCTCCGCCCTGCGCCATGGCTATCCTGCAGGTTCACCGCCAAGGCGCTCAAACAGTGCGAGTGGTACCGACCGGGGTTGATGCAGAGCTGCGGCGACTGACTTCTCTCTGACGGCGAAAGTCCCGCGCGGTCCTGGGCGATGTCCACCATGGTGGTCCAGGGCGCCATCTCTGGCTCAACCTGGCAGAGATGAAGGACGTCGACAAGGCACGCTTTCTCGCCCCCATCTCCCAGGAGGCTGTTCGGCGACACCGTCGAGCGCCCAGCAGTTCTCGGCGGTACAGCAGCAGAGGCGATCCAGCACATCCTGCCCGGTGATGCCATCCACCGCTGCCCGGGGCCAGGCCTCAGTCTGCCGTCGCGTGTGCGCCCTCCTGCGTCCTCCAGGCCGAATCACATGGGCGGTCGTCGAGCCTCTCGCAGGAGGCGGGCGCCCCAGCGTCCCAGCCAGGCCCCAAGTCGTCCTCGGCGAATCGGCCCTGGCGGGCAACCCGGAGATGTTGGGTTGCTCTTTCTCAGGAGACGGCGAGAACAGCGCTCCCCGTGGAGGGCGGGAGGAGAATCTTCTGTTTCGTTTGTTTCTGTTCCGCTGGTCGCCTGGTACCCTCAAAGAAGAGCAAATTCCTTTTCCTCCGGGTTCTCAGGTCCATGGGACGACAGTGTGCGGCCCTGCCTCCTCACTCTGCCCCGACCCACGACCCACCTCTGGCCAGTCCCGTTCGGGACCCAGGAGTTCGTGAGGATGCCTCAGAACGCTCCGCCTTCTGTGCCATCCACCCCTACTCCCTTCGCTGCACCTCCACAGGTACGTCGGTGTGCCGTTGGAGCCGCTTGCAGCGTCTGGGCGTGGCTCACGCTGCCCAGCCTGTCTCGCTGGCTCACGCCAGCGCTTGCAGCTTCTGATTGATTCAGCGACCTCCCAAGTTCAACGGCGTTCTCGAGACGTCGGTGGCAGTCACGCCTGTCTTCATTGCTGTCCTCCTGGCAAAGGATGCAATCGAGCCGGTCCCTCCAGCGAGATGAGGCAGGGGTTTTACAGCCCTTACTTCATTACCCAGGTGGTGGCCTTCCAGTCCTGGATCTCGAGTCTTGAACCGGGCTTTGCACAAGCTCCGTTTCAAGATGCTGGACAGGCGCCGATCAAATACATTCAGCCCCAGGATTGGTTTGCAGCGATCGACCTGTAGTACGCTTACTTTCGCGATCCTTCCGACACAGACCGTTTCTGTTTGCGTTGAAAGGTCGGGCATGGCAGTACAGGGTCCTCCCCGGGCTCTCCTGTCTCCCGTGTGTTTCGAAGGTTGTAGAGGCGCCTTGCCCGTTACGGGTGGTGGGCGTCAGGATCCTCAACTACCTCGGATTGGCTTATTCTAGCCCAATCCAGAGAGCAGTTGGGCGATCACAGGACTTGTGCTCGGCACCTCAGCCAGTTGGGGCTTGGTCAACTGGGAAAAGAGCAAGCTCTCCCTGTGCAGAGAATCTCTTTTCTCGGTGTGGAGTTAGACTCGGTGAGTATGGCTCACGCCTCACGGAGGTGCCCAAGCAGTGCTGAACTGCCTGAGTTCCTTCAGAGGCAGGAATGTGGTACCACTGAAACAGTTTCAGAGGCTCCTGGGGCATATGGCATCGCAGCTGCAGTCACGCCCGCTCGGATTGCTTCATATGAGACCACTTCAGCACTGGCTACCGGGTCCCGAGGTGGGCATGGCGCCGCGGTACACTGCAGTAGGTATCTCCCAGCAGTGTCGGCTCCCTCAGCCCCTGGACAGACCTTGCCTTTCACGGGCGGGGCCCTAGAACAAGTGTCCCGGCATACTGTTGTCACAACAGATGCCTCCAGCACGGCTGGGCGCTACATGCAACGGCAGGCAGCCTCGGGGCTCTGGACAGGGCCCCGACTGCTGGCACATCAACTGCCTGGAGCTGTGGGCAGTGCATTTAGCCTCTGCGGCAGTTCCGCCACTGCTGTTGGGCAAGCGTGCTGTCCACGGACAACACTGCGGCGCGTATATCAACCGCTGGGGGTATACGATCACACCGCATGTCAGCTGCCCGCCATCTCCTCCTCTGGAGTCACACGCAGTTCAAGTCACTGCGTGTTCACATCGGGGCAGCTCAATGCGGCGGCGCTCACGACAGCTCACGTTCCCGGAGAATGGCGACTCCATCCCGAGACGATCCGGCTGATCTGGAGTTGATTCAAGCTCAGGTAGACCTGTTTGCCTCCCGAGTCCTCCCACTGCCAGCTGTACTTCTCCCTGACCGAGGCCCCTCGGCACAGACGCACTGGCACACAGCTGGCCTCGGGCCTTACATGAAGTATCGTTTCCCCAGTGAGCCTACTCGCACAGACACTGTGCAAGCTCAGGGAGGACGAGGCAGGTCCTGCTGGTTGCGCCCATTGGCCCACCCGGACCTGGTTTCCCGAACTCATTTCGCGACAGTACCTCCCTGGCGCATTCCTCTGAGGAAGGACCTCCTTTCTCAGGGCTCGGCACCATATGGCACCAGCGTCCAGATCTATGGAACCTCCATGTGTGGCTCCTGGACGGGGCCGGCAGACTTGAGTGGTCTACCACCGGCGGTGGTGGAGACCATCATTCAGGCTAGGGCTCCTTCAACAAGGCAAACCCTACGCACTGAAATGGAGTCTGTTCGCGACTGGTGTTCTTCTCAGCGAGAAGACCCCGAAGATGCACGATTGGAGTAGTGCTTTCTTTCCTGCAAGAAAGGTTGGAGCGTGAGGCTGTCACCCTCCACCTTGAAAGTGTATGTAGCCGCTATTGCGGCTCACCACGATGCAGGCGGCGGTCCCTGGGAAAGCATGATCTCATCGTGAGGTTCCTGAAGGGGCCAGGAGGATGAATCCTCCAGGCCTCCTTGTGCCCTCTTGGGACCTCTCTATCGTCCTGGCTGGACTTCAGGGGCCCTTTGAGCCGCTGGACTCAGTCGAGCTGAAGTTCCTGTCTCTTAAGACAGCGCTCTGACGCTCACTTCCATCAAAGGTCGGGACCTCCAGGCGTCGGTAAGCGAAGAGTGCCTTGTGTTCGGGCCGGTCTACTCTCACGTTGTCTTGAGACCCCGGCCTGGATCGTGCCCAAGGTTCCCACCACGCCCTTCCGCGATCAGGTGGTGAACCTGCAAGCACTGCCCTCGGAGGAGGCAGATCCAGCCTTAAGCGTTGCTGTGTCCCGTAAGAGCATTGTGCATATCGTGACCCGCACCCGAGCCAGAAGCTCCGAGCAGCTCTTTGTCTGCCACGGAGGGCAGCAGAAAGGGAAGGCTGTCTCCAAACAGAGGTTGGCCCACTGGATAGTGGAGGCCGTCGCCTTGGCGTACCAGTCGCAAGGCGAGCCATGCCCCTGGGGTGAGGGCTCACTCCACCAGGAGTGTTGCCTCCTCCCATGCGTTGGCGCACGGTGCCTCTTTGGCAGACATCTGCAGAGCTGCGGGCTGGGCGACACCGAACACCTTCGCAAGATTCTACAATCTTCGCGTTGAGCCAGTTTCTTCCGTGTATTGGGTAAGTAATGGGCGAGAAGAACTGGCGGTGTCACGCTTGCTGCGCCATTCCCCTCACCCAGGGATACGAGCGCCTTTTTCTCCCCAGTTCAGTTCCCGGACGGTGAACCCTGGTCGAATCCTCCAAGCACCCCGGCAGTCAGACTGGGGCAGTCTGACGCCAGGCCCAGTACTGGTGTTAGCTCGCCCGGGTCTCCGGTCAGCCCCTGTACTGGGCTAGGTGTCCGTATGGCCTGATTCCCCTTCGGTAATCCCATATGTGTATTCTTCCATGGTAAGGTTTCCCTCATGGTAAACCCGTGTCTTCCCTGTGACAGAGCTTCTGTCAGGCTCTGCTGGCAGCCCTCCTCCCTACTCCCTAGGTAGGATCTGCCCCAGAGTCCAGTCATGTAGTACTGCCCCAAGCCTGGGCCAGTCCATATCAGTGTCTCCACATGTTACCTCCCTTCGGGCAGGATGTGGCCTCCGTGCGCCCTTCTATGGAAGGCTCGCTTCCCTGCCGCTACAACAAGCTGTAACAACAAATAGGAAAGACCTGAAGCTGTCTTTCAATGAAGGTCGAAATCCCTCCGATTCCATGGGGAAAGGAACAGCGGCTTGGCTATCTCCAGCAGCGATGTACTCAGTGGTCCCGGTGGGCACCAAGGTTAGCAATTTGCACTGGAGCGGTAGGAAGGTTGCAACCTCTTGCATGGCATTTGTCTGTCACGCATCGCTTGTCAACATCTGCATGCCACAAGGTTGTGACGGGGTTCAGCTTGTGCGCTTCCATAGGACCCTATGTCGTCACACGACATAACTCGTAGTGACCGACAGATAGGGAACGTCTGGGTTACGTCGTAACCCCGTTCCCTGATGGAGGGAATGGAGACGTTATGTCCCCATGCCACAATCTTGAACCATCGCTGGTTGCCAGGGACTCGCTCGGCTCCTCAGCGTAAAACCTAATGAGTGGATGCACCTGTCGCCCTTTTATACCCGTATGCATGGGGACTGGCTCAGGTATGCAAAATCCACTAGCCAATTTCATTGGCGTTTTCTTAGTCAGAGATGTTCGGGGCTTCCAGGTAAATCCCTATGTCGTCACGACATAACGCTCCGTTCCTCCATCAGGAACGTACGTACGTTGTTAAGTCCCTTCTGAAAAATGCAATCTTGATAACACCATGTTGAGCAACTATAGACCAATATCAAATCTTCCTTTCATAGGTAAGATTATTGAAAAGGTAGTTTTTAATCAGCTGAACAAATACTTAAATTCAAATGGATACCTGGACAATTTTCAATCTGGTTTCCGAGCGCATCACAGCACAGAGACAGCGCTTATTAAGATAATAAATGATATTCGCCTTAATTCCGATTCTGGCAAAATATCAGTGCTGGTACTACTAGGTCTTAGTGTTGCGTTTGACACTGTCGATCATAACATACTTCTACAGAGACTGTAAAACTGGGTCTGGCTTTCTGGGATGGTACACAAATGGTTCAGCTCATACTTAGAAGGGAGAGGTTATTATGGGAGTATAGGAGAGCATAAGTCTCAGTGGACATCCATGCGGAGTCCCACAAGGCTCAATTCTTGCACCGCTCTTGTTTAGCCTGTATATGCTCCCCTAAGTCAAATAAATCACAGCTATGCTGATGATACCCAGATTTACCTAGGCTTATCTCCAAATGACTATAGCCCCATTGACTCCCTCTGCCAATGCATTGATGAAATTAACAGTTGGATGTGTCAAAATGTTCTTCAGTTAAACAAGGAGAAAACTGCAGTCATTGCATTTGGAAACAAAGATGAAGTTCTCAAGGTGAATGCATACCTTGACTCTAGGGGTCAAACAACTAAAAATCAAGTCAAAAATCTTGGGGTGATTCTGGAGACAGACCTTAGTTGTAGTAGTCATGTCAAAGCAGTAACTAAATCAGCATACAATCATCTCAAAAACATTGCAAGAATTAGATGTTTTGTTTCCAGTCAAGACTTGAAGAAACTTGTTCATGCCTTTATCACCAGCAGGGTGGATTGTTTTAATGGTCTCCTCACCGGCCTTCCCAAGAAGACCATTAGACAGCTGCAGCTCATCAAGAACACTGCTGCAAGGATTCTGACTAGAACCAGAACCTCTGAGCATATCACACCAGCCCTCAGGTCCTTACACTGGCTTCCAGTTACATTTAGGATTGATTTTAAAGTACTTTTTACTCGTTTAAAAATCACTCAATGGCCTAGGACCTAAATACATCGCAGACATGCTCACTGAATATAAACCTAACAGACCACTCAGATCAGTAAGATCGAGTCAGTTAGAAATACCAAGGGTTCACACAAAACAAGGGGAGTCCGCTTTTAGCTATTTTGCCGCCCGCAGTTGAAATCAGCTTCCAGAAGCTTCCGCATTTAAATCCAGACTCAAAACTCATCTGTTTAGCTGTGCATTTGTTGAACGAGCACTGTGCTACGTCTCAACTGAGTGCACTATGTATAATCATTTTCGATTCTTAACTGTTTTAAATTAAATTAAAATACATTTTTATATAATTTTGTTTTTATTGTTGTGATAGTTTTTCCTTGTTTTTATTATTATTTAAATGTATTATTATGTTTATTCCATTTACTTTTATGAAAAGCACTTTGAATTACCACTGTGTATGAAATGTACTATATAAATACACTTGCCTTGCCTTACTGTAAAATCACAGCATTATGCAGGCAAATCTATCTGCCAGTAGTTTACTGTAAATTAACAGGAGATATTTTACAGTGTATATTATCACATTATAATTTTCCTTGATAAAACGATTAATACGATTTCGATAAATGTTAATAATGTTTATGCGCTAAAGGCAGAACGAAACAGCGCTACTCATTTGAACCGTGACACATGGACCGTTTATCCGCTGAGTTCAAAGCTCAAACGGCAGTGCAGCGCGGATTTACTAAAGCAGTTACAGCGTTTAAGTGCTTGAATTCAGCAAACAACACAAATGAATTTAAACTAGTTTAAAGCCAGATGAAACAGCACTGACAAACAGTAGAATCACTGTGCACAACGATACAGGAGGCTTTTCAATCTACAAATCGCCATCATTTACCATGAATTTACTGTAGTAAAACTAACTTCACCATGGTATTGTGGGCTATTTTATTATATTATTAGTGTAGATGAATTAAATAAGTAATGGAATGCAATTATGGTATTTTTTTAATTACACTTTAGTGTTTATGCATTTATACTAAATTCAGTTTTATATTAAGTACAGTTTTTCATACAAACACATAGAAACCGTACAGGTAGTTACATTTTACCATGGTATTCGATATGTGTGGTGTTAACTGTGACTATCATGATCTAAAGGTATGCTATGGAAGACCAATGATTCATTTGAATGAATCCGTCCAAATGATTAAATTTCAACATATAAAATGAGGTACAGATGCTTTTGATAATACACTTTAATTGACATCTGCATCCTAACTCAAAATGTGCATTTCCAAGAGACAAAAAGTTAATATTAATATTGCAGCCTGCACTGCAAACTGTGCTGAAGATCCGTCATCAAAGTCAGGCAACACAAACCTGTTTCATGATTTGAAGCAATGTCACTCATTATTAGAACAGAAACTAATATATATATTTTTTTATTAAGTCTATTTTGTTAAAGAAGAATGACTGGAAAAGTGTAAAGAATTCAAAAACATGAAGTGTTTGTCATGACCATGAAGAGTATTTAAAACCACAATTAATGGTCGCGTTTCTACAACTTTAACTTAGAAGCAAAAATCTGCCTTTAAACTTGAAAGAAATAAAGATTAAAAATTTAGCATGATAATGACAGATATGAAACATTTTATTGTGATTTTTTATTTTTTTGCTTATTGCCCGGCCCTATTTGACCATTTTGAGATTCTTGCCTGAGAAGTGTAGTAGTTATTTGGTCGATTCCAATGGATAGTTTGGACATTTTGTGATTTTGAGTTGGGATGTTAATGGGGGTTCCTCAGTGACTAGTTGACTAAACGATATAAGGGCCTGGACTATTAGTCCAGTTGATGGTTCACTTGACCACGATCTAGTTGTTGTCTTCAAAAACAGAGAGCCAACGAAATCTCAACATCTTATTTTGTCACTTTTGTTAACACTGTCAAACACATGCAAATAAATGCAATGTTTAAGTTTTTATTTATTTAATTGAGCCAAATAGTCTACAGCATAGTGCATAATAATTTTTGATCATTTGGACTTAAGCATTGTCTATTATTATTATTATTATTTTTATTATTATTAATTTAATAAACTTCTCTGTTATTGACCGTTATTTACAATTTTGAGATTCTTGAGATCCTGTTAACTCTGCCAGTTGGTAAATTCCAGTGGATATTTTTGAATTGGGATACTTTGGGGATGGGAATGTTGGGATGCATAACATTTCAAAGCCAACTAGTTAGTTTGTCTTTAACTGGCTAATTAATTCGAAGCTCAAAATAATTACTCCAGTTTCAGGTTCATTTGACCGTGATCAAATGTATTCTTGTTGTTGTCTTCAAAAACAGAAAACTCAGCAATCGAATTAAAGCACCATTTAAAATATAAAATATATATAGTTAAGAAAAGTTTAAATCAATTAGTTGAAATTCACTAAATTGCATTAGATGTGTGTGCATCTACAGTAATTTGCAATAGTTTAACTGTGTGGTATATGCATAACGTCTGTATTACATTGGCCATCTGCCATCCAGATCTCTGAATATCTAAAAAAAAAAAACTCATCAGTCATTTTCTAATCATGATACACTGTTGATAAAAAGTATAAAACCATTTTAGCAGTAATGCTTCCCTTTAACATTGCACGCTTTACCTAACGCATCTACAGTAGATGGTTATGACCACCATGTTATAAATACATTATTAAATTCATCAGATGCTATGCCACAACATGTGAGGACCATAATTAGTCATTCATCTCCAAAGAAAGACCCCTCATTAAATGGATGATGGGGTGAATTTGGATTCTTGATTGATTTCCTCCCTTTGTACTACATGTGTCCTTTAGAAATCAAAAGCCAGATGAATTGAGTTTTTTAAAGCAACACCAAACACGTTTTATATATATATATATATATATATATATATATATATATATATATATATATATAGTGGGTGAAATGACTGGCAGGCAGCAGGAGAAAAAGGGATGGAGGAAAGGCTAATTGAGAGAAGTATAGCGATCTCGCCCAGTGTCACTAAGCAACGTGCAAACCTTTTTATGCCCTGAGCATGTCTGAGAAAAGCCAGTCTGCCGCTACAAACTTACCTTTTTGTTCTCTCTTTAATAATAAAATATGTGCACCTTGCGACCTCATAATTAGCTTTTTCTGCAGTCCTTCAAATTAATTATTTTGATGTCTATGTATGAAATACGTGGATAGAGGGCATTAAATCGTAAAAGCAGTCAAAATAGCAATAGTGTATGCTTATTTATATCATTAATCCCTCACAGTTGATGTGCCACTCTTTTATTTATGCTTCTGCCATAAAAGAAAACAATTGGTAGATTTTTTGGTAGTTAGAGGCCTGGAATGTAGAAAATGTAACATAGGCTTTTACTTGGAGATGTAGGAAAGCTATGATGCTCATGCGGACACTGGAGGTTCGAATCTGGCCTGCAACATTTTGCATTAAAAAAATCTATTTCCTTCACTTCTCAGCGTTATTCACTCTCACATGGTGTAAAGGCCAAAAAGTTATGCTATGTGTGCTCACAAAAGGTCTTATTTTCTCTCCACCATTCTTTCATGTTGTAAGAAGGCCAAACATAAAAAAAAATATTTTGTATGTTTTTAATGCTTCGTCAAAATGTCTTCAATTTATTTCTGCTGCTATGTGTTTAGGTTATTTAGTTGTTGGTATTTTTTATTTTATTTTTACTTTCAAATAATTTGTCAAGGTTGGCTACGCTTTTGTGTCGGTGTTTACAGTTTATTTGGAACTGAAATGAATTGAATCTGGCAGAACGTGTGAATTGAAGCGCAGGAAACCTTTAAAGCACTTTCAGTAGAAGTTCACCGAACAGAGAACTAGATATCACACTGTCTCCAACAGCAGTCACAGGCGACATCCTCTGAATTTATTCTGTAGTCGTTTGTATAACGTGTACGCCGTCCCTTGCAGGTGACTGAGACAAGAGAAAAAATGCTTCCTAGAGAGCTATACGTCTTTAAGCATTCATCAACTATCTACTTTCTCAAGGGTGAATCTTTCCGGCTGCAGTAAAAGCAATCAAATCTTCAAGGCAATCTCTGTTACCTCAACATCTGCTCTGCTCCACTAACAATACGAGCCTCTTAAACACTGAATAAAACATTTAAGCTTTTGAATGCATTGAGACAAAGTGCCATTGCAAATAAGAGATTAAGATAATGATCTGTGAATTTAAATGATGTTAGTAAAAAATTGAAAATAGATGTCAAATTAATTACTTTTAAAACTGATTTAAAGTTTACATTTAGATATTTTTTTTTTGGATTAAGAAATGTATATTTTATAATTTGT
Source organism: Gymnocypris eckloni scoliostomus (assembly GCA_027564155.1). Lineage (NCBI taxonomy): Eukaryota > Metazoa > Chordata > Actinopteri > Cypriniformes > Cyprinidae > Gymnocypris > Gymnocypris eckloni. Next base: position 30,764,823 of record CM050427.1, on the reverse strand, counting down.
TACAGCTCATTTAATACTTGCTGAAAAAAATCTAAAAATAATATATAAACCAATAATAATAATAACTATTAGTATTATTTATAAATACATGTTATAATATATTTAAAAATGTTATTTATTAAAAATTTATGTATATTTACATTATAGATAGCATGTAATAATTTGAATTCCTTTCTCTCACATCAGATTTTGTCTAGCGACATTTTATTAACAAATCCCAACTCTAAATACATAGTTTAGTGTTTTTGTATCACGGTCATGACTAATACTTCAAATCCTCAAACTATTTGAGCTTTTTGGGAAGTTGGTTATTATTTGTTTACTTATATAGTACTACAAGTATGTACTACTCATGAAGTTTTGATGTCTTTGACATTTTTTAGCATGCATTTCACTTTACATTATTTCGATTTGTTAAATGCAGAGGTGGAAAGTAAATATTACATTTACTGAGTACTGTAATTGAGTAGCTGTTTTGTGTACTTATTCTAGTAATTTTAATCTGTAATTTTACTTTTACTTAAGTATATTTTGTGTGAAGTATTGTACTTGCTACATTTTAAAACACATTCGTTACTGAGTAAAAAAAAATCGCTCCGTGGAAACAACTGCAGCAAATAATGGGCAGAAGAAGAAACTGGCGCTAAAATCACAAGAAAGATGCAGATGGACATGACAGGCGTTAATGGTGCAGACCCAGCTGAAAACCAAACCCTGTCCTATTCTGCTGAAGTTGAACTCGAAGGAAATGAAGTGAACCCCTGGCCATATTCATGCTCTATTATGCAGTGTAAGCTGTGCTTGCCTCAGGAGACCAAACTAGCAGCTTATAACATCTCGACATCACCCTTCGCAAGCATGTAGAGGTAACGTAAGGTAAATACTTACATCATTGCATTGGTGGTTAAAATGAAGCTTTGACGGTTTAGCAAAAGGTTTTGCACAAATGAGCCAAAAAGACAGTGGTACAGGGTGTGCAATATCATCTGAGATAATATAGTAATTGTTGTTTTAACGATGTGCGATTTGACATTATCAGTATTTTGCCCAAAACCAAACAAATCACTCTAAACAGTGTGCCGTGAAATCTAGTAACGTTAGATTAGACTAATCCGCGTGCATATGGACTGCTTTCTTTCACTGCGTGATTCAGTGTTAAAATGCGTTTAAAATGATCACAAAATTGAAGATATAGAAGCAGAAAATGTATATATTTATATAATTTAATATAGTAAGTCAACATCACATGAAGAATGCCGTTTTTCTCAATAAAATCACCATGATTACATAGGCCTGTAGTTTTGCTTTTTACAACAGTTCAAAAAACAAGAAGTTAATTAAGAGACTTGCGTTTTAGACACCATATTGCCTGTTTTTGCTCTATTTCGACAACAAAAATAATACCAAACACAGCCACCATAGCACAGTTTTGTGTCTCTGACTCTGAGCAATGACGTGTTTCATTCCTTGAATTAACCGTTTAAATGATTCTGTTCAATCGCAATGACTCACTTATGAGTGACTTGCTGACACCTACTGGTGGTTCTAATTTAACATTTAAAGTATCTTTTTTTTGTATTTCAAATGACTATTTAACATTTGTGACCCTGGCCTGGAGCACAAAACCAGTCTTAAGTCGCTGGGGTATATTTGTAGCAATAGCCAACAATACATTGTATGGGTCAAAATTATACATTTTTCTTTTATGCCAAAAATCATTAGCATATTAAGTAAAGATCATGTTCCATTAATATATTTTGTAAATTTCCTACTGTAAATATATCAAAACTAAGAGCTTAATTTGAACAACTTTAAAGGAGATTTTCTCAATATTTGGATTGTTTGCTCCCTCAGATTCCAGATTTTCAAATATTGTCCGATCATAACAAACCATACATCAATGGAAATATTATTTATTCAGCTTTCAGATGATGTATAAATCGCAATTTAGGAAAATGGACCCTTATGGTTTTGTGGTTCAGGGTCACATTTTATGTCTTATTTATCAAAACATTATTTCTGCATTTGTAACTGCAGGCTAAATGCATTCATGTCAGTGTGTAAATACATCTACGCCACTTCAGATGAAGCTTCTGCGTTTCCTCTGCATTGCAAAGATGAATTTTGTTGATACTGATTTAATTTCCCTGGTAACAGCCTAAATGTGTTATTATTCTAAATAACTGATTCCTTTAATTAAAAACACCTAGTTTGAGATTTATAGGCCCATATCCCAGGTGTGTCAAACTCTGTCAGGGTGTTACTGGAGGGCCACAGCCCTAAAGAGTTTAGTTCCAACCCTGCTCCAACACACACACCATGTAGTTTTCAAATAAGCCTAAATGATTAGTTTAGCTGTATCAGATGTGTTTAATTAGGGTAATATCTACACTGTGTAGGGCTGTGGCCCTCCAGGTACTGTTTGACACCTTTGGTCTATCCCATTTTTTCCTCCCTCTCATTGTTAAAATGTAACTAAGTAATTTTTACTCTGAGTAAATTTTAAATGAGCTACTTTTTACTTTTACTTGAGTATATTTTTAGACTGGTACTTTTACTTGTACTTAAGTAAAATTTCAGTAATGTAATGGTACTTTTACTTGAGTAGAATATTTGTGTACTCTTTCCACCTCTGGTTAAATGTATTGAAAAGGAATATTAAACATAGTGAGACCTCAAATTATCTCTGTATTATTCTAGCTACATTTCTTGCTGAGTTAATATTGGAGCACATTAAAATCTTATTTAATTAATTTTTATATGTCAAAGGAGTAATACAATATTGTAAGCCCGAGCTTAACAATTTAATTCCTAATCATTTCAGCAGCCTGGATAATTAAATAATTGGATAATTAATTAGACGTTCTGCTTTTGACACATGGCGCACTGAATAAATCATTGGCCCCAACAAGATCGCTGAACTGCACAGCGTGACTCCTGCGTGCCGCCACACCGAGTCACCTTCCTGTAAGAGAATTATCAGAAAATTCTTGCTGCTTTTTTTTCTTCTAAATTTAAAGAATAGCCGCCAGGGTCACAATGGCAGGTTCTTCACAGATTATGTTACGGCTTTTTTTTGTAGGTTAACTCCTTAACCAAACAAAGAGAAATGGCCCAGTTTCCTCTGCCCCTCCTCAATTTGAATATGCTCAGAGTGAAATTGGATAAATCCAGTTGAAATGTGGAGAAACTACTCTTTAAACACAACAATGGACTGAAGAATGAGGTTGGGGGTAGGATTGGGAACATATTTTTTGGAGTGCCCTTTTTCTTCTTTTTCTTTTGAACTGCTTGGGGCCGGATAAAGGGCGATCTACTCTTACCATCAGAAATATTGCCACATTGACTGTATGTGTGTGTCAAGTCAAGTCAGTCACCTTTATTTATATAGCTATTTTAACAATACAAATTGTGTCAAAGCAACTGCACAATATCAAAATAGGAAAATAGTGAATCACTAATGTAACATGACAAGATTAAACGCTCATTTTTGAGTTAAAGGCATTTCATTATTGAATTCAGTAATGCCATCGTCCAGCTCAGTTCAGTTTAAATAGTATCTGTGCAATCAAGTCGATTATATTGCTGGAAATGAAGTGTCCCCAACTAAGCAAGCCAGAGGCGACAACGGCAAGGAACCAAAACTCCATCGGTGACAGAACGGAGAAAAAACCTTGGGAGAAACCAGGCTCAGTCGGGGGGGCAGTTCCCCTCTGGCCAGACGAACCAGTAGTTTGTTTCAACTGCAGCAAAGTCAGATTTTAAGGGCTCCACTGGTTCCAGTGGTCTTTTCCTGATGGCTGGTCATCTAGGTGCCCTGGTCTCTGCTGACGTTCAGAGCTGTAGAGGTCGTCTCTAGGTGATGATCCACCATCTGATCTGGATACGGGCTGGATCTGGTGACTGCAGTGATCATCTGGGCTGGATAAGGACCGGATCGGGGTGCTACGGAGACCTCAGAATAAGAAAGAAAAAGTACATTGTGTTTTATGGGAAGGGTTCCCGGTTCCGGTTGACCTAATTAATGCAGCCTAACAATCCTTTAACGGATTTGAATATTAGAAGTGTATTAGTGTGTTAAGTGTACTCCAGGTTAAAGAGATGGGTCTTTAATCTAGATTTAAACTGACAGAGTTTGTCTGCCTCCCGAACAGTGTTGGGTAGATTGTTCCAGAGTTTGGGTGCTAAATAGAAAAAGGATCTGCCGCCAGCAGTTCATTTTGATATTCTAGGTATTATCAAATGCCCAGAGTTGGAATAAGAGCTCTCTAAAGTACTGAGGAGCTAAGCAATACAGGGCTTTATAAGTAATTAACAAGATTTTAAAATCTATACGATGTTTAATAGGGAGCCAGTGCAGTGTTGACAGAACCGGACTAATGTGGTCATACTTCCTGGTTCTAGTAAGAACTCTAGCTGCTGCATTTTGAACTGTCTGTGGTTTGTTTATTAAGCGTGCAGAACATCCACCCAATAAAGCATTACAATAATCTAACCTTGAGGTCATAAACGTGTGTGTGTGTGTGTGTGTGTGTGTGTGTGTGTGTGTGTGTGTTTAATGAAGTAAGTATGTTTTAGTAAATTATATTCATTATATTGGTCAATTTGTTCATTGGGTTGTTCTTGAAAACTCAAAAATAAGTTGTCTTGGTTCCCTTTGGCCAGGCTGTTTTGTAGCATCCATCTAATGGCTCTACCAGATAGAGGTGGTTATATTTGACACAGATTTCCCTCAAGAACAAACCCAACCCCTTTTCTGCCTCCCATGTATGAAGGATTGGGGGTAGGGAGTTGGCTTAATTTAGAGTTTAGGTAAACCATGGGAAGAAAGCATGCACCGTCTCCAATATGCTGATTTTAATGATTTAATGAAGGAATTGTACTCCCAGAGAGAAAGCTCTTTTCCCCTAGTCTTTATGTAAGATGATATTGATATCTTGGGTGGTGCTTAGTTCCTTAAAATGTTTTAAGAATAAGTCTTGAAGACATTGACAACAGCTTAAGCCTTTAGGAAAATGTATATTTGAAGTATAAATTAGCAACCAATTTGATTTAAAATAAAACAACATAAAAAGTAGCAACATTCGTGAATCAAAGATATTAGCTAATTATTTTAATAATAATTCAGAAGCAGTTAATATCCAAGTTAATTTTAAAAGGGCCAAATGTCAAGTGGTGTGCCTCAGGGTTCGGTACTCTGTCCAATGTGTGAAATCTCTTAATTGACATGCCATCACCACAGCTAAATATAATTATAACGCCAAATCTCATCCTTTGCTTAGAGACATTATCACATCCAGTTTGTGGCATTTTTTCTCATATGAACACGAACATGACAAGAACATAGCATGAGGTTACTGTTTAATTTTTTTTATGTAGTTCATGGATATAGAAACATAAGCAATCCAAGTGAATTGTGTTTAGGTTAATTTTAGCATTAGAAGTAAAAGCATGATTATATTTTTACAGTAGCCGAGCTTTCTAAAGAATCTGTCCTTAATATGCATTAAACATATGCAGTTTGTTAGGTTAGATTTAATAAAATTTTATATTGAACAGTTAGCATTTGTGGGAAGCTTGCTTGGAAATAGTCTCCTTCAACCATCTGCAGGACTTAAACTCTGTACGATATATCGATCTTATCTACTGGTTAGATACATGGGTGCTTGTTGCCCAGTGAAAGTTAATTATTCATACATCCACTACACTATATATAGACTATTACTGGTCACCAGGAAGCTGCTTGCGTGACCTTCCCTGGTGTTGAATTGATTGGCTTGTTTGTGTATGTATGTATGTTGTGTAGAGTTTTGTAAAGAATGAATCTTAGTTTTGTTCGGTTGAATGAGACACTCTTTTGTGGCGATATCCCACACAGTTCTCTTCCAACAGGTCTCTTGCACTAGTGCTTTTCATATTATACCAGAACTTATGAAACCATGTTATAGATGATAAAACAGAATAATTAATACCCTGCAACCCAAACTTTGATCTACTTGGGAAAGGCTTAAATTTTACTGTTTATTTTATGTGGCATTTATAAATTGTTTTTTACCTTGAGATTTTATAAAAAAAAATTGCTTATCAGTTTTTATTTATAATTACAAACACTTTTTACCATATTAAACATCCCATTAAATCAAATTCGGAAGTTTGTAGTCATTGTGTGTTAGCATGGAGGATGAAATCCTGAAGGTAAAAAAAAGACTTAGCAAATGAAAATAAAATGTACAACTTTTCTTTATCTTCAAGAAAAATCTTGCATTGTTCCTTATTTTTTCCAATAAAAAAAAAAATAGTTAAATAAAATTGGAAGTGGCTATTTGCACTAAGCGTCAATAGCGATAGATGCTATTTATCCCAATAAATGCCTTTCCGATGCGATATGAGATTTGAAAAGGGAGTAAAACAGTTCAGTTAAAGGCGGGCTTGAACTCATGTTGATCGCGTCAAAAAGCACATGTCTTGCCATCTACGCCAGGGGCATCTTTTTTTGTGTGTTGACTAAGCCAAGCACACGTTAGGGGGCATAGCCTTTGCCAAGAAGGTGGGCTATTTGCACTTAAATAGACACTCCGAATAAAAATACCAAACAGAAATTTGGAAAAAGTTATTAATTTTTATAAAATAAAAATCAATGAATATAAAATATAATGATAAAATGAACACTGAATTTCACATTTACACAAGCATTTAATACAAATTGTAAGGATTTCTGAAATGTAGTTACAAAAACAAGTATAACGTAATGTTGTGCTTTATCACAAATATCTTTGCATTCTATGTACAGTACTCAATCATTGTGTACCGAATTATCCACTAGAGCTTCAAAACCGCTGCAGTTTTAGCAGTAATGCTGTGTATTTAATGGACTGGAATGTTGGAACATTTTGAAGTGCTTATTTTTGTTTTCAAAGCCTTCTTTGTAGCCAGCAACAATTTGGAATGCATGCTTTATAATCAAACTGCAGCGGGAACAGCTGATGGATAGTGAATCGCACTAACCAATCATGGCGGTTAGTGTTTCTGTCTGAAAGAATCTCCTGAAGGACAAAAACTTGTGATTATGTTCTTCTTAATCATTGCGACAGCATAACTAAGGACGTTTTTGAACAAGCTGTAAGGATTTGCCTTAAACAACCTGAGAAAATGCCACTATGATCCATTCAAGTTTAAGTGTGTGGTTTAGACTAGAGATTGCACAAAAATGTATTTTGTTCATGTTTATTAGTTTTATTATGATTACTGCTATTATTATAATATAAATTATAATAATATTATAAATATTTATATTATAAATTATATTATAAATCTATGGGGGTTTCTTTGTGTGTTTTTTTATTTAATTAGGAGATTGCAATGTTTTGCATTAGCTAGTTGCAAGGTAAACCTCTCAAAAAGATTGTGTCTTTAAATTTTTTACATTTTTAACGCACCAAAATGACAGGAATTCACATCTTGTCATTCGGAAGACTAAATTGCATTTGATTCCTTTCCAATATTTCCTTTCCAAGAATCACTACTATAAAATGTTTACACAGAACAATACTTATCTTTTTTGTTGTTTCCCATTTGAGCAGTTTCTTCAGGGTATATTCATGCAACTATGCACTTGAGACAGTATTTGCAGTTAATTCAATTAAGTGGCAGTATTAAATCGGCAAAGCACTGATTCAGTTCATAAAATTGAAAGCAGTTTGTGCACGTGTGGAGGTGGGCATGTGATTTGTACTTATAGACCTTGCACGGAGCTAATAAGAATATGCCTTTGTCTGCTTCACAGGGTTTGAAAGCATTTTGGAGGGGCTGTTTGGACCAGGACTCGTAAAAGATCTTACCCTCTTTCAAGGTCAGTGTTACATACGATGCATATGATGGAGGTGAATATTATATTGATAGTTACGTTTAGATTAAAATACTTTGTGGGCAGTTAACTTTTAATTAGTCTAAATAATATATATATATTTTTTTACTTGTATAGATGTTATGCTTTTAACCTTGTCCATGGCATATTTAAAATTATGAAAATCCATTAAAAACACGATTTACTACATATACATTTAAAACTATGTTTTAAATTATAGTAACTTTCATAGTTTCCAATTAACATTATTTTTTGTCAAACTATGAAAAAGTAGAAAAAATACACATTATTGTGTTTAAGGTATGTACAATTCTAGTTATTATTTTTCATGCTTTTTAAAAACATTGTTCCGTTGCATATCCTTACAACAGCTTAATATTAATTGTAAATGTTAAGTTATGCTTAAATATAGTAAACAATTGGTATTTTCAAATCTACCATGTTATTATGTTTATTGAGTTGTCTTTTTGTGCTTCAGAAATGTTTTGTAACTTACATGTGCACCAGTACAGCTCAAACCATCACACGTATCTGCACTGTAGCTGAGCCAGTGCCCAGCTTTTAGTTTGTAGTTGTATACCTAAGCCACTAAATAGAAAAATCTTCTATACTGCAACTTTAAATAAAGTCATTTTATTTAAGTAATACAAAAGATGAGAAATGACTGAAGTATAAATAAATACATAAATGCAGAAATAAATAAATGAATAAATTCAGAAATACACAAATAAAGAAATGAAGAAATTAAAATAAAAAAACAATAAATAATTAATTAATTAATTAAATGCTAAAATAAATGTAGAAATACATACATTTATGAATAAAAAAATAAAATAAATGCTGAAATAAATAAATAAATAAATGCAGATAAGCATGAGTTAATACATTTTGTCAAGTGTAATTTTTATGTTATGTGTCAAATGTCAAGTGTTATACTACATTTATTTCTGTATTTCTACATTTATTTATTTTTACATTAATTTATGCATTTCTACATTTCTACATGTATTTATTTCTGTATGTCTGTGTCCGTATGTTAATGAGTTAGGCAGTCCTAACCTCTCTCAATACAGGATTAGTCAATTAGGCAAACCAGTGAGAACAACCGTTTCTGTTAGAAACTAAAGATAGCAATTAGGCTAGTTAGTTATTTACTGCGGTCAAGTCAGCTGCGTCTTGAAAATACACGAGTCGTTTCTCAATACCAAGTATGCAAAGTTCGGACTTGAGTTCCTTGTTGTTCCGACTTGGGATGTTCGACTCGGGAGGACGCAAGTCTGGTGTTCCGGTGAATTGAGTTCCCATTTCCCCCTCACAGCGCATCCGCAACGTCAGTACAAAAATCATGGCATCAAAATCTGAAATAGCAGAACGTTTCCTGTAAGGTAGGTTTAAGGCCGTTTCACACTGGACGCGATGCGAAAAAGCGCAGACAAATGGTGCTTTCTCACCGAGCCCTTTAGGTGTACGGTTGGTGTTATGATGCTGTTATGGCAGCGTCTATACATCCATTTTGACCGCTCCCAGCACCCATACCATAAGTGTGCCATTAGACATGCAAAGAAACAAAAAGTGCGGCTGGCTTGACTGTATTTTTAAGATGCGACTGATCACGGTGTTTCGAGCGCATGTGAAGCTGGCGAACTTTGCTTCTGGCGAACACAGCTGGTTCAAGGTCTGTATTCATATCAGCACTGAGCTGATAACTAATTCATCGACTACACATTCCATACGAAACAGAAGGTAGTCGCTTGGTGCATGATCTACATCACTTGCTATTAAATGCAAATCATGAGCAATTGTAGTATCCACAGTAGTACAGCCGTAACGATTAACCAATCCTGCATTGAGAGAGGTTAAAACCGCCTACCTTATTAACATATGGACACAGAAATACAGAAATAAATAAATGTAGAAATCCACAAATAAATGTCAAAATAAATTAATGTGGAAATAATTAAATGTAGAAATACAGAAATAAATATATGTAGAAATCCACAAATAAATATAAAAATAAATAAATGTGGAAATAAATAAATGTTGAAATACAGAAATAAATGTAGTATAACACAAATAATACAATTAAAAATTACACTTTTGACAAAATAATTTATTCATTAATTTATGCATATCTGCATTTATTTATTTAAGCATTAAATTAATTATGTATTTATTAATTCATTTATTTATGTATTTCTACATTTATTTATTTCAGCATTTAATTATTTATTTCTACATTTATTTATTTATTTCTGCATTTATATATTTATTCATTTATTTAATTATTTATGCTTAAGTATAAATGCATTAATAAATACATAAATGCAGCACTTGATATGTAAATGAAAATTTCACACAGTGAACATTTTTGTGTTGGAGAAAAAGGTCATGTTTTTCCTAAGTTTTGACTTGTGTTGGTAATTGTTTATTAATATAAATACTTATTTTAGCAAAAACTGTAAACTAAAATTCACACAGCCACAAGTTAAATGGCCCTTTAGGTGGTAGTGTTAATGAACTTAAGTTAACTCAAGTTAATATTTTATATACAGATCTGTACAGGTTAGTTGTAGTTATTCATTTTCTTTGATAATAAGCGATCATCTAATCGCGTGTACTGTAACGTCATGTTTCTTTTCATAGTCATCATTTTGTCTTTTTTTCAAGTACCTGTTCTGTATTTTAATGTGTTAATAATGAAAATAACAAATATATCCATATACATCTTTACCTATCACATAAATGGAGTAGTCAAGAACAGAAGCAGTGTTGGGGGTAACGCATTACAAATAACGTGAGTTACGTAATAACATTACTTTTTTTTATATTACAAAATTAATTAAAACAGTGAAATGCAAACTCAGAATATGATGCAAGCCTGCAATAATTAAATATGTTAAACAACACAAATGCATCTAATCCCATTTTATTAACCAATGTGTTTGCTGCTGACCTTTGATGATCCAGTTCAAACATACTAATAAGCTAAAATTACTTTAGATAAACTAACAATTGTGCTTCATTGCTTTTTAATTGCTGAAGAGTGTTGAATCTTCTCCTGTGTTCTACTGTTTAGACGTGATTTACTTTTCCTTCAGCCTGAGGTGTATTCATTACACTTTTTGGTGTGAAAGGGCTTTTACCATTTGCTATAAACATAACTTCTTATATTAAAAACAAACAATCAAGCACTGTTCATATTTAAAAAGTAACGCGAAAGTAACGCAAATGTAATGTAACGCATTACTTTCCACAAAAAGTAACTAAGTAACGTAATTAGTTACTTTTTTAGGGAGTAACGCAATATTGTAATGCATTACTTTTAAAAGTAACTTTCCCCAACACTGAACAGAAGATTGTCTCCTCTCAGGTTATTTGGCAGTCAATCAGTCAATAGACAGCAAGTCCTAAAAATAAACAAATTGTCCTTGTCATGTGATTGTTAGCTTGCGGCTATAATCAGACACAGTGTTGGAAATGTTGTCTGTCAAAGATCATAACAAAGAAAAACATTTAAAGGGGTCATATATGGTGTCAATATATGACTTAAACTTTCCCCCAAGGCCCACTTATGGTGGTCAAGGTTTCTTAAAAAACCATTGTAATTTAATTTATCATGCTCAATAAGATCATGCACATGACTTCTGTTGATGTCACCAATGCATTCGACTAGGTCTTACTTTAAGGGCTTTTCTCAGCAAATATTAATATGTGGGTTATTTTCAGTAATATTTTTGATCAGTTGACAGTCTTAGTAAAAATATATGTAGTTAAATATTACAGTTTTGCATGTAGTTGCATTTTGAAGCAGTTTCAATGGGTGTTTGATCAGAATGTAAAATAATACATGAATATTTAGATTATTACTGAGAATATTGAGATATGAGACAATAATATGAGGTATAACAAAACAAATCTCTCAACCCTGACCCATTCAAAAGTTTACATATGCTTAATTCGTAATACTGTGTTGTTACCTGAATGATCCACAGCTGTGTTTTTTTTTGTTTAGTGATAGTTGTTCATGAGTTCCTTGTTTGTCCTAAACAGTTAAACTGTCTGTTGTTCTTCAGAAAAATCCTTCAGCTCCCACAAATTCTTTGGTTTTCCAGTATTTTTGTGTATTTGAACTAGAGCTGGGCGGTATACCGGTTCATACCGAATACCGGTGTTTATTTTTCTTAAGATATGAATTTTTAAAATACCGCAATACCGGTGTCATTTAAATAACGTTTGAAACGCGACACTGTTAGAGAGGGTCTCTTTTCACTATTGCATTTTGGCGAGGATACAGCTGTATGTGTTACTAAGCGTGAAAGTTCGAAACGGAAGCACTAGTAGAATGTGATGAGAGAAAGAAGTTATCCACAATATCCACATCGGCCACAAATATCCACCATCCGCTGCATCAGCTCAGCGTCTCTCACACACTAAAGTTCTCCGTCGATACGAGATTCCGTCAGTGGCAGTTCGCGTTCTTAAATTCACTTTTTCATAATGTTAAGACCGTAAATACCTTACATTTCTCAAATAGTGTTATAGAGGTCTTAATTTTAGCTTGAATAGGTCTTAAATGAAGGAAAGACGGGTGTATTCAGTCTGTTGAGGGGTGTGATCAAAGCCTGGAGTGGATTAAAAGCGTTCCTCTCTCCGCTCTAAGCGTTCTGTAATCACTCCGCTCTGGATCCTCCGGGTTTTACATTCCGCTCACGGAGAAAAACTGCTCCGTGTTCACCATTTAAACATGAACATGTAGGAATCATGTAACTTAGCACACTGTTGTTGTTCTGCGGAACACCAAAAATCATCCCGCCTCGGCAAACAACATAGTAACGCCACTCGCATCATTTACAGTCGGGTTCTTAGCAGAGAACACGCGGCTATTAATAATAATTATACTCATTCCCACAGGTTCCGACAGAATGCATCACATTTGCACGTGCTTTTGATTCTTGAGCTCACTCACGCTCTCTATTTCTGTGCGCCCACAGATCGCGATCAGGAGACAGCTTTTAATAATTATAAGGGGTTTGCAAATGTGATATATTGATTTAATACAAAGATCAATAAACAAGTACTGCATGATTTTATTCTATTTCATCAACGAAAATAGTTCAAAATAAAGTAACAGCTGAGCCGTTGTGCATCTCTAAAAGCAAATTTATATGTAAAACATTAATGTCCACATGAATCTATGAATGTAATTGCACTCATGCCACATCTGAGCCTCATTAAACGTCTGAAAATGAGCACAAGCCACTTTTGTGTTCTTCTGTGCCAAATTATACAAATAATTGTTTTATTAATACTAATTTCATGATTGGTAACTTATTTGTCATATTGTACTTATTCTATTTTTTAAATATATTTTTAAAAAGCTTATAAACATACATTTTAATTTGAAGTAGATGTAAATGATGCTATTGCAAAGGTAAAAATAAAATACCCCTGTAAGTCACTTTAAGGAGTCAAACCTCACCTCGTATTCGGAAGGCAAATTTTTTTATCAGAATTTTTTTTATTGATCAGAAGGTATTCCTATGTTTTTAATTAGGAGGACAAGCGCTCCTAATTACAAGAAAAACACAGCTCTTAAACTGTGTGTGTGACTGTAGCCGTATGGCTGTGGAATGGGGTTTGGCCGAGGAAATATTTTCAGTCAAAATATTTTCTTTTGCTTTAACCCCTGTATTTAGTGTGGACTTTTTCTACAATATTCACTCATCATGACACTAAAATATGGCATTCTAAGTCAATCTACTGCAGTTTTTCCTCAGTCAGTAGAAAATGTGGTTAACACCCGGTCATGCATGAAAAAAATAAATACCGTCATATACCGTGAAACCGGTATAATTTAGAAAAATACCGTGATACAGATTTTTGGTCATACCGCCCAGCTCTAATTTGAACCCTTTCCAACAATGACTGTATGATTTTGAGATCCATCTTTTCACATCGAGTATAACTGAGGGACTCATTTGCAACAATTACAGAAGATTTAAACTCTCACTGATGCTCCAGAAGGAAAAACCATGCATTAAGAGCCAGGGCGTGAAAACTTTTGAACAGAATGAAGATGCGTATATATATTTTTTCCTAAATATATATATATTTTTGTACTTTACATTTAGTACTGCCCTTCAGAAGCTACAGAATATAGTTACATGTTTTCCAGAAGACAAATTAAATTAAATTGACCCTGATATTCAAATACAAGAAGTATTCACGCCCTTGCTCTTAATGCATGGGTTTTCCTTCTGGAGCATCAGTGAGCATTTGAATATTCTGTTATAGTTGCTAATGAACAAACAATTAATAAATAATAAACAATAGCATGCATTTTGTATGATCCCTCCTACTTGGTAAAATAATCAACATTTTGCATATTCTGCAAGGTGTATGTAAACTTTTGACTTCAACTGTATATATATGTGACCCAAAATATTATTTTGGATGCTACTGAAAATTGTCAGTGCAGGTTAAAACACAGAATATTATTATTATTTTTAAATGCATTATTATTAATAATTTGCCAACATGTTTGTTGTTATATGGTTCAAACTGTATTACATGTTTGTTTATAAAAGACAGCACTGAAGTGATTTATTTTCTCTTGCAGATTGTGAGCCGGAGGGTGTGTCAGATTGGTTGTTTAATGAAAATTGTCTCTTTTGCTGCTTAAGATGTGAAAAAGTGAAGGTAATTAATCTTGCACTTATTTTCCTATCTATATGTTTCCACTAACAATGCATTAGCAACTTCACATATCACATTGACTTAGGGCTGCACGATTATGACAAAAATCATAATTGTCGATTATTCCCTTGAGATTGTAATTGCGATTATTGATTTCTTCTTTAAACAAAATAAAGGTAAAATGATGCATGGTATAATAATGTTAAACAAAAAAAAAAGAAAAGAAAAGTGGTTTACTAAAGCTTTATATTTCATTTACAATTAAACAGACAACATTTCAAATTACAGTAACATTTTACAGTACAATTTATATTATCAGGGCTCCAGACTAACATTGGAGAGCAGTGGCACCAACACCTGATTTGGTAGCACTGAATGTGTAATATTACTAGATTTGTCTCTTGGAAATGCACATTAGAACAGGAGCATGAGTTCAGAGCAGCAGGAGCTTGAGTTTGGATGCAGATGTACATTTGACAGTACCATTGTGAAAACTGTAACAGCCTCATCTTTTATACATAACCAAAAGTACAGCACCTCATTACCATGGTAAAAAAGTAGCCTAACTATATGATTTGTATGGTGTTTGCATTGAAAAACAGTAGCCTAAAGACAATTACAAATCTACATCAACTGATAGAATAATTAACAAAATAATGTTATTATATTCCTTTACTCCTTTAACATATTTAGTATATTAATATAATAATACTCAATATGAATATTCTTCTTTTCTGCCACCGTACTATTGTTATGTTAGTGTTACTACAGTAAAACAATGGTAAATGTGGGTGATTTGTGGATTGAAATGTAACTGGATCGTTGTTGCACTGTTTCTGTGTCACTGTTGATGAGAATAACAGCTCTGATTTATTTGGATTTAAACTAGTTTGAAGAGATGTGATTTGTCCTGGAGAACTCTGCGCTGAACTCAAGTGCTTTTTACTGGATTTCACAGCGTTGTTTAGTGCGTGATCGTGACTGGTCTGTAATAAATGCATACGCTCTAAACTCGCGCTGTGCTGTTTTCTTTTGAGGCGAGCGGATAAAAGGTCAGTGTGGCGTGCAGTTCAAACGAGTAACGCTATTTTGTTCCGCTTTTGACACGTTTGACGTTTAACATATCTATCATGCACAACAGAGTGACAACAGTGACTATCAGTTACACTAAATGTTTTTTATCCAGTGTCTTTGAGTTTGTTAAATCTCGTGCAGCAAAGACCTTTTAAGCACACAGAATAATGCAAGTGGAAATGTTTTAATTGTTTAATTTTTTAATGCTGGCTTTGAACGATTATGTAATCCTGGCATCCATAATCACAATGGCGATTAGACATTTGATTAATTGCGCAGCCCTACATTGAGTCATTGAACGTTTTCAACCAGCAGCACTTTAAATGTGTTTGTAGTTGCCGGGTCATTGGTGTTGAAAGAAAAAAATATGTGATGCTCATTAATGCTTTCACTGTTTATCAGTCAAATGACAGGTAACGTCTCGGTTATGTATGTAAACCTCGTTCTCTGAAGGAGGGAACGGAGACGTCACGTCGGAGGACCGACGATTTGGGATCTCGCTTAGAGAGACCAATCCACTTTGAGTGTAAACTAAACGAGCCAATGCACATTGGCATGCGATTATTGCATCCAGCTGCCGCTGATCACAGCGTGAGCATAAGTAGGCAGCAGGTGCAGCGCATATTCAGGTTTTCGCTGAGGAGCCGAGCCGGGGAACGGCCGCTCAGCGGTGGTACTGGAGCCGTGGCGACGTCACGTCGGAGGACCGACGATTTGGGATCCCTACCAAAAGACCACGAATACTGCCCCTTCCAGAGTCCCATGGAAGCCTCCTGTGCCCCTATTTTTTGGCACAGGTAGGGCTCCCACAAGAAGACCAGTTACTGTTGCTATGGCACTACCCACTCAGTAGGACTGGATAACACTGGGAAACGTACCCGTTCAGCTTAGAACAGGAACGCTGCGGAAGCTCCGACCTTCCCGAAGGAGGTTCAGAAGCAGATACACATATGGACAATAGTCAGATGCATATGGAAGATTGGAGGTGATTGTAACCCTCTTGGAAGTAGCAGGAAGTCTGCCAGGAAACACGGGCTCTAAGGCTAAACCGTGGAAATACACATATGGGATCCGAACGGTCTCTACATGTGGAACCCAGCCCTCTACCGGTTCTCAGGGATTCATCGAGTGAGGGCCTCACGCCGGATGCTCCGCTACGTCCAGCTGCCGAGGGGATGGAGGAGCTCGACAGGGTCTACAGTTGGACTCTCTGGAGCAGTTTTTAGCAAGTCGACCCGAAACCGGAGCCCCTCAGTGCTTCTACCCGTTTGAGGTGAGAACACAGGAGGAAACCGATTTCACACGAAGGCTATAGAATCTAAAGAATGTGTTAGGGATCGCCCAGCCCACAGCCCTACAAATATCTGTCAGCGAGGCGCCATGAGCCAGCGCCCAGGAGGATGCCACACTTCTTATAGAGTGAGCTCTCAACCTGAACGGGCAAGGCACACCCTGTGTGATGGCATCCACTATCCAGTGGGCCATCCTCTGCTTGGAGACGGCATTCCCTTTCTGCCGGCCTCCGTAGCAGACAAGAGCTGGTCTGAGGTCCTGAGGCTTCGCGTCCTGTCAACGTAGCATGTCAACGCTCGGACGGGACAAGCAAAGCTAGGGCTGGGTCTGCCTCCTCCGGGGGCAGCACTCGCAGGCTCACCACTTGGTGAAGTGGGAACCTTGGGCACATAGCCGGGCCGGGGCCTCAGGATTATCTGGGAATCCGCCGGTCCAACTTTAGGCACGAATCGTCGACAGAAAATGCATGCAGGTCCCCAACCCTCTTGATGGAGGTTAGTGCAAGCAGGAGTAGAGTTTTCATTTTGTGAGAAACTTCAGCTCGACTGTTTACAAGGCTCAAATTGGCCCTGCTGTAGTGCTCTGAGCACTAGAGACAGGTCCCAAGAGGGTATAGAGGGGGGCCGTGGAGGATTCAACCTTCTCGCTCCCTAAGAAACCTGATGACCCAGTCATGCTTCCCCACCAACTTCCCATCCACGGGTCGTGGTTGGCAGCAATCGTAGCCACATAGGCATTAAGGATGGAGGGAGACAGCCTTCGCTCCAACTGTTGCTGCAAAAAGGACAGTACGACTCTGATCGGGCACTTCCCGGGGTCTTCTCTGTGAGAAGAGCACCATTCGATAACAGGTTCAACTTCAAGGCGTAAGCGTGTCTCGTAGACAGAGTTCTCGCCGAAGTGATGGTGTAGACTCCCTCTTGGGGTAGGTCACCTAGAACCTCCGTGTCCCGTCCAGGGACCAGACATGAAGTTTCCAGAGGTCTGTACGCGGGTGCCACAGGGTGCCCCGTCTCTGAGGCAGTAGATCCTTCCTCAGAGGAATCTGCCAGGGAGGGGCTGTCACGAGGAGCATCAGCTCTGGAAACCAAGTCCGGGTGGGCCAGTATGGCGCCACGAGCAGGATCTGCTCCTCTTCCTCCCTGATCTTGCACAGTGTCTGTGCGAGAAGGCTCACTGGGGGAAATGCATACTTGCGAAGGCCCCGCGGCCAGCTGTGTGCCAGTGCGTCCGTGCTGAGTGTTTCCTTCGGTCAGGGAGTAAAACCACTGGCAGTGAGACGTCTCTAGGGACGCGAACAGGTCTAGCTGTGCGAGGCCGAAACGTCTCCAAATCAGCTGGACCGTCTGGGGATGGAGTCTCCACTCTCTGGGGAGCGCAGCTCATGACAGCTCGTTGGCTGTCCGGTTGAGCAAGCCCGGAAGATGCTTCCGACTCCAGAGGAGGAGGTGGCGGGCGAGTTGCGACATGCGATGGGAGCGTAGTCCACCTTGTCGGTTGATGTACGAGACGGTCGCAGTGCTGTCTGTACGGACCAGTACGTGCTCGCCTCGTAAGCGTCTCTTGAGATGGTTCAAGGCCAGGTGTACTGCCAGCAACTCTAGGCAGTTGATGTGCCAGTGCAGTTGGGGACCCGTCCAAACACCCGACACTGCAAGCCTGTTGAACGTGGCCCCCCAGCCCTTGGCGGAGGCATCTGTGCAACCCACAGCGTGCCTGTAGACCTGTTCCAGGGGCACTCCTGCCCAAAGGAACGAAAGGTCTGACCACGGGGTGAAGGTTTGGCGGCAGGCTGGAGTGACTTGGACCCGCAGCGTGCCGCTCTGCCACGCCCACCTCTGGACTCGGCCATGGAGCCAGTGTTGAAGCGGTCTCATATGGAGCAGTCGCCATATGCCCCAGGAGCCTCTGAAACTGTTTCAGTGGTGCCGCCGTCCTGTTCTTGAACGTATTCAAGCAGTTCAACACCGACTGAGCGCGTTCCTGCGTGAGGCGCGCTGTCTGATTGACCGAATCCAAACTCCATACCGAGAAAAAAGATATCCTCTGCATCGGCAAGAGTTTGCTCTTTTCCCAGTTGACCCGAAGGCCCAGCTGGCTGAGGTGCGAGAGCACCAAATCCCTGTGTTCGCATAACTGATCCTGAGACTGAGCCAGTATGAGCCAGTCGTCGGGGTAGTTGAGAATGCGCACGCCCTGTTCTCTCAAGGGAACAAGGGCTGCCTCCACTACTTTCGTGAAGACACGGGGCGATAGGGACAGCCCGAAGGGCAGGACCTTGTACTGATATGCTTGTCCTTCAAACGCAAACCGCAGGAATGGCCTGTGGCGCGGAAGTATCGACACATGGAAGTACGGGTCTTTCAGGTCAAATGCTGCAGACCGAACTTGGGGACGGATGCATCCGAAGACGCGGTTCAGCATGAGCATCTTGAAAGGAGGTTTATGAAAGGCCCAGTTCAAGATGCGCAGACCCAAGATTGGTCTTAACCCACCGCTTTTCTTGGGCACAATGATGTAAGGGGAGATCCATCAAAGCAGCCAAACGAACATATAAAAACAAAGTTGAAGAACATTTCAACAACAATAATCCAAGAAGCATGTGGCAGGGCATTAACAACATCACAGGCTTTAAAGGGAATAAACCAGCTACTGTGAACATTGCCGCCTCTCTACCGGACGAGCTCAACACCTTTTATGCTCGGTTCGAGGCTGATAACACCGCCCACACAGAGAGCGCTCACACGGCTGCAGCAGAAGAGGTGAGTCCACTCACGCTTTCTGTCGCGGATGTAACCCGATCCTTTAAACGGGTGAACATCCGTAAAGCCGTAGGCCCAGATGGTATACCAGGCCGTGTGCTCAAAGCATGCGCTTTCCAGCTAGCCGGGGTTTTTACAGATATTTTCAATCTGTCCCTCTCTCTGTCTGTGGTTCCCGCATGCTTCAAAAAATCCACCATTGTGCCCATACCAAAGAAAAATAAAATCACATGCTTGAATGACTGGAGGCCCGTTGCTCTGACCCCCATCTTCAGCAAGTGTTTTGAGAAGCTCGTCAGAGAACACATCTGCTCTGTGCTGCCTGCTTCACTGGACCCACTACAATTTGCATACCGCAGTAACTGCTCCACAGACGATGCTATTGCCTTCACCCTGCACACTGCTCTCCCACCTGGAAAATAAGAACACCTATGTGAGGATGCTGTTCGTGGATTATAGTTCGGCATTTAACACCATAGTGCCTGCCACACTGGTTGCGAAGCTCCAGACTCTAGGACTGAACAGATCTCTGTGCAGCTGGATCCTGGACTTCCTGACAGGCAGAAGTCAGGTGGTCAGAATGGGCAACAACACATCATCTCCCCTGACCCTCAACACTGGTGCTCCGCAGGGCTGCGTCCTCAGCCCACTCCTGTACTCCCTGTACACACACGACTGTACAGCAACACACAGCTCCAACGTCATCGTCAAATTTGCTGATGACACAACGGTGATAGGCCTGATCACCGACAACGATGAGACGGCCTACAGAGAGGAGGTGAGTACCCTGACTAAATGGTGTCAGGAGAACCACCTCTCACTCAACATCGACAAGACCAAGGAGCTGGTGGTGGATTACAGGAGACAGAGCAGAGAACACACACCCATCACCATCGACAAGACACCTGTGGAGCGGGTGAGCAGCTTTAAGTTCCTCGGCGTTCACATCACCGAGGTCTCACATGGTCTGCTCACACAGATGCAGTGCTGAAGAAGGCACATCAGCGTCTCTTCTTCCTGAGACGGCTGAGGAAGTTTGGAACGAGCCCCAGAATCCTCAGGTCCTTCTACACCTGCACTGTGGAGAGCATCCTGACCGGCTGTATCACCGCCTGGTTTGGAAACAGCACCGCTGGCAACCGCAGGGCTCTGCAAAGGGTCGTGCGAACTGCCCGCCACATTGTTGGAGGTGAGCTTCCCTCCCTCCAGGATATCTACACCAGGCGGTGTACAAGGAAAGCCCGGAGGATTATCAAAGACTCCAGCCACCCGTCCCACAGTCTGCTCTCTCTGTTGCCCTCAGGGCGACGTTTCCGTAGCATCCGATCCCGCACTAGCCGACTGAGGGACAGCTTTTCCCCAGGCTATCAGGCTAATGAACAGTCAGAAATAACTCACCCACATCACACTCCCACTCACACAACATGCCATGCACTGCACTTTAACACAGTTCAACTGGACTACACGCACACACTGCACTAACACAACCTATCTGCTATCACTGGACACCATACAATGCACATCCGACACTGCATATGCATAATCTGTTGCACCTTTGCACAACTATCTGCTGCTCAACCAATCTGCTGTTAATTTATAATCTGTTGCACCTTCACATTATTACTATGTATAGACTACATAATGTATAGATAGTGTACATAATGAAGATGTGCACATACGGTGTATAATGTGTAGTTGATAACTAAGTATATCTTTATAGTACACTATGTGTACTGAGTATATGTATGTGTATTTTGCACATTGTCTTCTGTACAGTCTGTAAATATGTACTGTCCATATGTAAATTGTTGTTTTTTTTGCACTGTGTGGAGCACGCTCTTAAGAATTTCACTCACCAAGGCACTTGTGCTGTGGTGATGTGACGATAAAAGTGATTTGATTTGATTTGAAGGGCTGAAAAACCCTGCCTTCATATCGGCTGGAGGGACCGGTTCCATCACGTCCTTCGCCAGTAGGACAGTGATTCCTCTCACAAGACATGGGCATCGGCTGCCTTCACTGCTGTGAGGTGGATGCCCCTGAACTTGGGAGGACGCCGGGCGAACTGAATCGCATAGCCGAGTCAGATGGTCCTTAGGAGCCAGCGAGACGGCTGGGCAGCTCCCGGCACAAGCGGGACTATCGGGACCATCAACGTACCCGCGGTAGGGCAGTAAGGTGGAATGCAGGGACCTGGCCCGTGGTGGACCGAGGAGGGGTCTGAGTGTGCGGTGCACGTTTACCTGCTTCCATAATTTGGCAGAGCGTGCGTGAATAGCCTTTGATGACGCTCTCGAACCGCCCACTGCTGCCTGCTGGCGAGAGGGAGGATGAGTGTGGTCCGAAGTTGATTCGTCCATGACTCTCCATGTCCTCTTGGGACCCAGAGACCGAGACAACCGCTTCCTGTCGAGATTTTTGAAAAAACAGATTAT
The DNA here is from genome assembly GCA_027564155.1 of Gymnocypris eckloni scoliostomus. Classification (NCBI taxonomy): domain Eukaryota; kingdom Metazoa; phylum Chordata; class Actinopteri; order Cypriniformes; family Cyprinidae; genus Gymnocypris; species Gymnocypris eckloni. The sequence goes on along the minus strand of CM050427.1, from coordinate 30,742,699 downwards.
CCACCCGGCCCTCCTCCGGGGGAGGGAGAGATGCACTTACCTCTCCCGAAGCAGTTCCCTCTCTATCTGGGTCGCCCGTCCCGAGGCCTCTTGCTCCTCCGCTTACTGCCAGTAGATGGGGGCCAGGACGGGCGGGGCAGCCTGCCTACACCTAGCTCGACGGCACCGCTTTTGGAGGCTGCTGCGGATGCGGTGCGGGAGCGGATGCAGGGGGCCGCCCTCGGCGACGAGCAGGCTGGGCGCTGCAACCGGCGGACGGGTGGAGGCAGCAGCTGCCCGCCGAGGCAGGAAGTGTTAGATCGCCTCAGTCTGCTCCTGTGCAGCCGGGAACTGCTGGGCCATGTTACTGGCTGCGTTGCCGAAGAGGCCAGTCTGGGATAGAGGAACCTTGAGGAACCGAACTTTCGAACCGAATGTGCATTGGCTCGTTTATTTTACACTCGAATTGGATTGGTCTCTCTCTAAGCGAGATCCCAAATCGTCGGTCCTCCGACGTGACGTCGAGAGTGACCGACTGATAGGGAACTATTATTATAACTTAAGTTTTTGTTAAGCTATGTCTTGAAAACACATCTTGAGATGTGACAGATGGACTGTGAAGGAACTACAACACTGTTAGTCATTTGCCCTGGGGATTTATTATACAACAAACCTCAAATGATAAATAAGCTTTATTTTTTCTTTGACATTGAACAGCTTTTGTATTCACAAATTTGCAGCCATTTCACAGGCTAATAATCCGACAAGTACATTGGTACAATATTGGACTTTGTAATGAATTATGATTATCAAATGTACATGAATTTTTCATGAACTTTTAAAATTATGTATAGTCTCTTATTTTAATATTTTTTCTCTCTCCAGGAAAATTTGGCTGGTTTGCACAACCAAGTGTTATCAGAAGCAGCCAACTGCAAACAAGACCAGTCCAACATTAACAAACTTGAGAAGCAAGCAGAGGATTTCCTCAATGTTGTCTTCTATAGAAAGGGTAAGACGTGTATTATACTGTACTTTAAGTACAGTAGTTGATAAAGTAAAGTTTTTTTTTGCAGAAGAATCTGCATTTTTGTATTTTTTTTCTTTTTTCGTTATAAACAAAGGCAATTAAAGTGGTGAATTAAATTGATGTGCTTTTTTAAATAAAATTATATAGTTATAACATGGCAAAAATTAATTTTGACAATTACTTTCAAATTTAAATCAAATTAAATTTTAACACAGATTATACACACAGCATATATATATGGATGAAGAAAAGTGTTTTGATGTTCATATGTTTTTAGTCTTCTGTTTCTCTTCCTGGCTGTGTATATTTGATGTTTTGTTTTACTCTTAACGAACTTAGGAAACGGCTTTTCCTTTTTGGAAGTCTGCAGGACTTTACTGCCTCGTAGGAACTGTTTTCAAAGGCTTGTCTGCCAATCCAGTGGCTTTGATTTTAACAATGGCACTAACCAAGAGTATTGGGAAACAGTTTAATGATGCTGTGTTATAAGATATACAATTCATATAAGAGAAAAATTTACAAGAGCTACTTTTAGTCAAATATTAACTTATCATATCACATTCACCTGTGTGTTCCATAACAATGCTGCAAAATACAAGAGATTTGTTCAAATGTGTGTGAAGCAGGGTTTTTATAGTTGACAAATGCTAAAACCATTAAAATAAAAATTACTTGAAATAAAATAAACAGAAACTGAAATAAAATAAAATACTATAAAATGTCTTAATTTCATTTAGTTTAACTTGTAAACTGAAATAAAAATGCAAAAATATATATAAAATTACAAATACATTTCTAACATTTAAATTACAAATATTAAACACTAATAATTTTGTAATATATTTTTTATATATTTGTATATAATTTTTATTTTTTTTATTCAAACTATAATGAAATCTCAGTTATACTAAAATAGAACTGGTGTAAAGTGTGAGCAGTAAATATCACTGAAGGATAGACTTTTTTTATTTTGTACCTATTTCCCTGTAGCTTCAAAAAACATGAAATATATTTTTTCCTTGATATATTTTCCCTCAGCAGACCTCCCAAGATTTACAGACCCCCACATTCCTCTAGTGGCTCGTGAGATCATGCAGCGAATGATCCGACAGTTCGCTGCCGAATATACCTCAAAAACCAGTTCAACTCAGGACATACCCCAACCCCAGTCCCAGCCCAACGGCACCAAGGACCAAAGCCTGCCGAAAGCGCCCTCGCTGGAGCCGGACGCCTCCACACCCAGTACCGGCGCCGCTGCCTCTGCACAGAATCCCGTCCTCAGCAAGCTTCTCATGGCAGACCAGGACTCCCCACTGGACCTCACCATCAAGAAACCAGAGGCAGAACCCAGAGAACAAGGTCAGACCGCAAACACCTTCAGATCGGGGTTTCGTTGATTCTGTGGATTGCAGTGTGCTGCAAAAAAAACTGTCAACACATTTCAGAAGCAACATTTTTTCCAGAAACTTAATTCAATATATGTTCTCTGAAAACAAGTCATCACATAGGCAACTGAAATATTGAAACATATTTGTAACATTTTACCTAGGTTTTAGTTTGTTAAAATTATCAAGGAATGTTTTCCACTGCATTAACATTACAAATATAAAATATTTGTATCTGTATTCACAGAAATATCAGTAAATAATAATAAACAGCAGTTTACCTACAATTTTTTTTTTAAAAAAAGTATGCACATTTTCAAAAGTCGGAAATGTGTCACAAATGAGGCTAATTAATTGTTCAATTCGTGTTTTAAATGGATTCAGTCAAACAGTTCCAACGAACTGATATGCTGAAATTAATCAAAGATTTTAATATTTGCCCAAAAAGAAGCTATTAAAAGTATTAATGAGAGGATGAATGAAACATAAATAGCATGTTTATACTTTAAACCGTAAAGCTTACAGTAAAATTCCGGTGTACAATAGTTTTTTTTCTTCTCAATGCATAAATGAGATGTATAAGAGGCTCATATTTCATATTAAAATCATGAACTTTCAAAAATAAAAAATACATAATTTTAATAATATATAATATTTATAATAAAACCTTTCTAATGATTTATAGTTATAGGCCACCTGTATGTTAATAGGGCACCTGAAGTATATTATTATTATTATTTTCTAATTATTATATATATTTTTAAATACTCTATTTTAATAATTAACTATTTCTTATTTTGTTTCATATTTTTATTTAGAAATCATCATAATTATTAGTCATATTGATTATATAAACCCAAAAACCAGAACCTCTGAAAGAGAATGTAAAGAACTTTTCAAGTATTCAACAATATAAAATATCAAAAAGAAAGTTGGATCTATCCGGTAAAAAAAAAAAACAGTGTGCTTCTGTTTGGTTGATTGATTTTCCTTAGTTTGGTCTTAGAATACGATGTTTTTATTTACAGATGGAGTCCTTGACCTCTCAACTAAGAAGAACCACAGTCATGGTAGTGTCTCACTGAAAAGCTCTCATGGTTTCTCAATCATACCCACAGTTAAGGGGTAAGAAATTTCAGTTTTTTCCCCCAAGTGTTAAAATATTATAGCTTTCCATTTAGGTCTAATTGTGCTGCATCAAACACATGGTTTCTGTTCACAAAGTTCTTTGTAGCATTGTAACCAACACAGGCATGTACACGTGCCTGTAATGGTGAATCCTTTAAAATTAGTCTTTAGTCCAATGGCTAGATGCGTATTTGTGTTTCACATTTGTTGATGGTAGCTCACAAAATGAGCCTTTTAGAAACAATTTTGAAGAATTTTTAAAGATCTTAACCTAAAGTATATAATGCAAAGGTACCTCTGTGTAGTGAAATGTGTATAAATCTGGTACTGAATGGTGCATACATGCAGTTTTTACAGTAATAAGCTTTATTTGAATCATGGCTATGAATCAAATTTGATAATTTAGCTGATGCTTGAAGGAACAGACAAGCCAGAGTAATCTAAATGAAGTGTCATTAGAGAACAATGGTGACAGTTTATGGACAACCCCTTGTGGGACCTTCAGTTTACAGTCTAGACGGTCAGTGTCCTTCTTCTTTTCCGAACTAAGGCACTTTAGGGTAAGTAAACTGAGGTACATATGATAATTTCCTCAGGAGATTTATTTTAATTATACTTTTTTGTTCTCTGAAAGATACAAAATGGTACTGTGAATGATCGTCTATGAAACTTTATACAAATATGGTACAAAACTTTTTTTTAAACAAATAGTAGGTGTAAAATGTTAACTCTAAGCCTAAGGTTGGACAAACTAAGTGTTACATGAGCTGTTATTTTCTGTTCATTTTATATGTGGTTTGCAGTGTCTGTAACCCTGTTAAAATTTGGAACATTTGTGAAAGTCTAAATACACTCTAAAAGCCTTCTTCTAGCAATAAACAGGAAACGTGTAAAATACACTCTTAAAAATAAAGGTGCTTCACAATGCCATAGAATAATCTTTTTGTCTAAATGGCTCCATAAAACAACGATAACATCTGAATTCAGATTATAAAAAAGTAAGGAAGAGATGGTTCTTTAAAGAACCTTTGACTGAATGATTCTTTGTGTAACCAAAAATGTTTCTTATATGGCATCGCTTGAAGAACCCTTTGAAGCACCTTTATTTTTAAGAGTGTATATGTAATTTAAAAGACAAAATGGATTAAATGAAAAGGTCTAGAATTGGTTAATCTGTCACTGAATAGTTGGTCGCAAACTAGCTAACCCCACTACATCAGTGAGAGATTAACTTAATCTAAATTTGCTAACCTGTTTCCCATTCAAGAAGTTTATCAACTGGAATGCTGAAAAACTTATTTCCTATGAATTGAAGAAGACTTGTGATTGAATTTTTTTTCTTGCAATATCTTTGTTAATGGTTGAATGATTGGGCTTGATAAATGTAGTCAATGTCACCATGCCGTAATTGGGGGAAATCCCGTGGTAACAGGGTTGAGCGAAATTGTTGGGAAAAAAAGGTTATTTAAAATTAATCATTGTAAATAATTGTTACTATAGTTGTTTATAAATTCATCAGTTTGTGTGAAATTTGTACATTTGACTTTAATTGTTGCATACAGTTGAGATCTATTAGGTCCAGTAATGGTATTTGTTTCTTTTTTTACAAAAAATGTATGGTACACCAAAGTGTACCTTTTTCATGGAAAGTGCCCTATTCACTTTCTAGCAGACGAAGTAATTATCCCTTTCCTTTACAAGACTGAAGTACAAGACTTCCTTCCAATAGCAAACCACATTCTCACATCTGAACATTTTATCTTTCCTTAAATTAGGCGTTCCCAGAGAGCTGATCACAACTATCGAGATGTTGATGATGACGATGACTTGCCACGGAGAAGCTTGCATGATGGGATAAGGGAGAATTGTATTGGTTCTGGACCCCTCAAGCCACCCTTGGCCCGCTCTCTCATCATAAAAGAGGAACTCCTGAGCCAGAAACATCGCCTCCTTGGCCAACCTCTTTCTTTGGCTAGCCTAGAGTCCGCGGGTCTCCTTAACAGCCAAGCTCAGTCCCTTCTTTCCCGTGATGGGATATGGGGGAAATCCCATCTAGACAGCCTCCTAAAGCTCAAACAAGTTAGCGGCGACCTAAGTGACCTGCCTCTTTTCCAGGAGAACCAAGGCGTGTTCAACAAGGGTACAAAGTCCCACGACACCGGTTCCATCACGGTAAAGAAAGAACCTGGACATTCCCCTCCAGTGGACTTGAAGATCCCGCAAGTCAGAGGCATGGATCTGTCTTGGGACTCCCATGGGAACGTCTCGGATCTCTACAGTTACAGCTCTATAGCTTTGGGCAATGTGCACTTGGAGAACGCGCTCAGTAGGAAGCTGAGGGCCATCTTGCCAAAGCAGAGTCGCAGAGCCGCTCTCGGAGGCCTTCTCGATGGGGGAGCTGTGGGCGAGTACTGGGGTGCAGACCTCGAACAACCAACTTTGGGATCTCAGTACCCGACATCAGATCCGGAGGCAGACCCGACCGGCTCCAAGCAACCCCGAAAGAAAAGGGGACGGTATCGTCAGTACAACAGCGAGCTTCTAGAAGAAGCCATTGCTGTGGTGATGAATGGGAAGATGAGTGTTTCGAAGGCACAGAACATCTATGGCATTCCCCACAGTACCTTGGAATACAAGGTGAAAGAGAGATTGGGCACCCTGAAGAACCCACCAAAGAAAAAGCTTAAACTGATGATGAGGGCAGAGGGGCAGGACTCTGGGATCATCGCCGAAACCGAATCCACATCAACGCCCACCACCACACCCAACACAATACAAGTGGATGTCTTGCAGGGGACAGGAGACAAAGTCGAGTAGATTACACAGAACACCTCATAAAATGGAAAACGTTTTAGATTCTGACAGACACAAAAAAACTAAAATGATTTGGAATTGAGGATGGGGCTTTAATTGTGCCAATTTATACTCGCAGTATCTGGGTGAGCACAACTGCAGGGATTCATGGGAGGATTTAAGCCTGATAACCGGGGATAAGAAACAAATTGGCAGTTATCACAGTGGTCGTATTGACACTGCAAGCATTTGCTGAAGTTTTTTACAACATAAAGCAACAAATGCTTACTAAAGCCATAAGAGAGTATCAACATTTTATATAAAAAAAGCAAGCAGATTAACCCTTTGTTCGCCCCCTTCATCTGAACTTTGCGAGCTGCACCATTAGTGCTCATGCGTTTTGGACGGCATGTCATTTTGAGAAACGAGAAGCGGGGTTTCAAGGGTTACATGTAAGGCTGGAAATTGACCCTTCAAAATGAATTTATCTCTTCTGATTGATAGGTTTATGAAATAATCCATGATCTTTAAAACTTATTTATTTCAAATGGAGTTGGTTTCTCACCAGGGATCGATCCTAGGCCCGTTTTTTTCTATTAACAGGTATAACAATTGCTTTCAACTCTTTGTAGTTTCCTTCTTTTATATTCTTCATCATTGAAACAGACTAAGAATTAGACACATCCATTTAAAAAAAATGAAGCTTAAGTTTAGTCATTCAGGGATGCTTGTTTGTGATGTTGAAAATAGTTTTTTTTTTTACTTTACTGTAACTACATTTTTCTTTAACTCTAGCGCTTTCTTTTGCACTACATTTGCGGTGTGGCTCTCGCCAGAGCCTAAATCTGGCAACTAGACCTGATTACCTCTTCACTGCTTGCATTACGCACTTACTGTTCTGTCTGGCATACCACATAATGCTCATTTTACAGTACTCTACTCTTGGCGAGAGCCTCTCTCTTAAAATGATTTTGACACCCATGAAGGGACAATGCCGACTTAAGCCACACAGAACAGGAACATGTTTCCGATTCAGATCTTTCTACTCAAATTAATCGAGGGAGGGTGCACGCAGTCAACTTTTGGCTGATTCTGGCTGCTCCCTCATCGCTGCTTATAGTCAGTCGCTGACATGTATATTTATAAAAAGAAGAGCATTTTTCGCTAAGGGTAACATAGGTGGGGGAAATGTAGATAGGGTTATGACCATATAACCCTGTTATATTATAAAATTAGCATTCTTTCAGAGAGCCATTTCTTGACTCTGAATAATTTCATTTTCTCATGTAAAACTCAGGGCAACTGAGACAAGTATAGCGATCATGTTTTTAGAGAAACAATGCATCTTACCTTCTTGAACTGGAACCTGTGACTCAATTCTCAGTCAATTAATTGGGGCAGGGCTTTATACCGGGAGTAGGTTGGGTCAAGCTAAGCCATGGATTGCAGATATTGGTAGGATGTTATCAATCTATACACCTGGCCAGTTGTCAGTTGTTTCAGATCTCTCTGAAAATAGCACTTTGTTTAAAAATACAAAATGAATATGTTTGGGTGGGTTTTAAAATAGCTTTTGCAGTAGCAGATAGCATAAACTTGCAAGATCAAAGGGGGAGTATTTCAACAACCCTTGGCATCCTGCAGCTTAGACCCAAACATGCTCATTTTGTTTTTAAATAAAAATAATTACCTCTTCAATATACAGTGGCCGACAGCTTGAATTCTCAGATTTGTCTAGTGTTGCCTCACTGATTATTGTCACATTGACCCTTTTTCAAATCTAAACTGTATCATCTGATGTATATAAAACCGAGAAAGCGCATAGATCTGTGAAGATTTCAAAGAGAAGGCTTTTGGAATGGCATGCTCCACTTTGATGTTGTTTTGAAGGGCATTCTGGTATATATATCACTGCCTGGTGCTCACCCAGCCTGTGACAAAAAAATATATACTTCAAACTTCAGGGTTTCTGATGATGAAACTGACTCTTTGAAATGTTCCTTTTATTTCATTATTTAATTTGAATCATTTAAGTAAATGGCATGCACCAGTTCAGTGGAAGCTGATTAACTATTTATAATCTGACACTTGGTGGCAGTGAATTTCCCACATTATATTAGGCTTGTATAAATTGTATATATTTCCTACAATGCTATATTTGTAAGTATGGTTGTCATTTTAATTATTATCTCACTAAGCAAAAAATATTTTAGTGTTGTTAGCTTTGTTTAATGATGTTGCATTGCAATTATAGCCATGTCTGGAGACACTACTGAAATTAGTAGAGATCTGATTATTTTTAATCAATGCAACATACAATAGTAAACCATTGATGTGACATATTTGGTTCAGTTTATAAATTATGATCACATGCTACTGTACTTCTACATGAAACAAGTAGAGAAATAATTGTATGTATAAACAATTAGAACCATATTCATACTTATAAGCTGTACTGTGTAAATCGCTTAGGTGATCCGGCATCAAATGCACCAACACTTTACCAATGCTGAGCATTTGAAGTGTCTAATTAGATATTTAAGTAAATTAGTTAGGTCCTTAATCAATTAGATTTATTTATTAATCAATGTGATGTAAAATACTACTCAGCTGTGCTTGACTCTTGCCTTTTAAACATTATTATTAAACATTAACATTAGTATTTTGTCTTATTTTACAGTAAAAATACCTATTATAAGTATTTATTGGTTTCTTAGAATATTTGAAACCCTTGAATTACATTTTTCTTACCCTTATTTCTTATTTCTTATTTGGACAATTTATTTTTCTTGTTTTAAGTATAAATTTAGTTGGATTCTCCAATAATATTACTTACATTTTTTACTGGAAAACAAGATAAAAATATTAGTTTGAAGTGCAACTAATAGCAAATTAGTAGTAGATCCATAGCTACAACTAGATTGTTAGTACTACTAATACAAACAGATTCTATTATAATTGAATATTTGCCCCTATAATTGGCACTTATAAATTATTGCACTGATGGCTATGACTGGAAGATGTTTTGCAGCACTTAAATCTAAAAGTTTCAAATGATCTGCTCTCTATGGCTAGTTTGAACTTTCAAATTGCTACCTGTACACTCTGCAACCTTTATTTATCATCAGCTGTCTGATTCACTATGGTGCATGCCATTTCAACATATTTATTTAATTTAACTTTAATGATTAATGTATTACAGGGTTAACGGCTCCCCCTGTCCAAAAACATCCTCCTCTTGAAGAAATGATACCGTCTTTCCTCATGAATGTAAACATTTATGAATAATTTCTTAAACTAGTTGTTTAGAAAAATGGCACTTTCACATTTCATACTTTGAACAGACTGTTTTAGTTTTCTCTTGCTGCTCGTTTAATTTTTATTTTATTTTTTGCGTTTCTCTGAAACGTACACTTGTAGCCTTCAGTACATTTGTATCTCAGGATAGATTCAGCAGAAGGGTTCGCAATATTTGTCAGTCGGATAATGATGCAGACATAACTACCTGTACAAGACGTGCATAGACAGCCTTTGCACAATATACCTCATCCTCGGGAATAAACTCACCTTTCTGTGCCACATCCTTAAATACCGTTCAGGGGCACGTAGAAAAGGAGCAGTTGAAACTCTGGGAAATTCATTTTATTTTCCTATTTCACCCTCTTTTGTCTTCTACAAGAGGCATGGCAAGTGAGGCATTTCATGTGTCTGACTGACCAATATTTACGTCCTTCTCATTTAGGTATATAAAATCGAACGTTTTGAATACAATAAAAATTTCGCTTAATATTCACATCTTGCCAATAACGGGTCCCATCCTATAAGTTACATTGATCGTCAAGGCAAATATCAAAGGATACTGTAGGTAAGACACTATACCTTTTTGCTGTACTCTGAAATGCGATTTAATAAATGGAGGTTTGAAGGGGAGAATATGGGACAGGTGGAAATGTTAACCTTCTGTTGTTTTGTGCTCTCTGTAAACTTGTTTTTAAACTGCATTCCAAAAATTTCAAGAGATACCTTTATATGGAAGAAAAAAATCTATACATATACAAATTAATATATATTATATTTATTTTACTGTTTATCTTTTTATTTGTCTTTTTTTCTGGTTGAAATTTAAATGCAACACTAAGAAATGATGGAAAACAACGCTGAAAGCAACACCCTCAGTTTATGTACCATATGAAGTGCCATTTGTTTTGTCTCAAGTGGCTCATAATGATTTATTCTCTGAAAGATGCTCAGATAACCTTTATTTCTTTATTTTTTTTTTACCTCGACTGCATATCCACATAACAGCATTACCTCAGGTGAGATCTCTCCAGAGCAGCTGATTCTTCATTTAGTTGTAGAAATCAGGACCTGTACTTGACTTAGACGTTTCCCCAAAAAACGCAACTTTTACTTTTCAAGGAAGCAGTTTATAAATAACACTAGTCGCTTTTTTATTTTTGGTACGTTTTAAAACATTAATGCTTTGCTTAACTGAACCACGGGTCTCTTTTTGACTGCAACTTTATTGACGTTAGCACACAAAATTTCAGATCAATTGGACACACATTTGTACCCCACAATTAATACACACTCCATACATTCACATGCACACAAAACACCATCAGGTATACATCATGTGGATGGTTATTTAGAGTATTGGTTTGATAATCCTACAGTGTAGCCTATCTAGTCGGTTATGACAAGAAAGAAACAGAAAAGGCATATATGGACACATAGGCACTCCAAGTTATGTTTTTAATATTATTATTACATCTGATAAAATGTCTCTTTTCTACTGCCAGTTAAATATATATTAGAGACGTTTTTTTAACGTTTTTTAGATTCAAAGCATTTTATTTATTTATCAAACCACAAGCCCAAAATTATCTTGTCATGTTGCAGTTCTTTCAAGTTCTTAACTTTTTTCCTCATTGTTTTGTTGAGATAAAAATGAATAGGCACACCTTTATTCAACAGAAAACATCTTCAAAATTGGGAGAAACAAATTGTCGGCAAACACTGTAGTCCAATTCAATTATAGATATCTATCGTACTGTCAATCTATGCACTTGAGTGGATAAAGTTACTTGCACCATAACTGTTTTCTGTGTTTGTGAAAATATGAAGTTGAATATTTTATTAGGTTTAGATTTTCATTATTTGCAGCAGTATAGCTTAAAATAGCGGTTGTCAAGGTACAACTTGCAGCACATGCCATGATAAAAAACACGTTTTGAATGTAGCCGTCTGGAGAAAACTGATGGAGTATGCACAGACAGTTTTGCTCAAAATAGATTTGCTTGCACCATGATATTGTATACTTTATGCATTTCATTGGAATTTTGGTGTTATCCAGAGTGCCGGTTTTGCAGTGTTCAATCGTCACCAATAGTTCGATAATTGCATTCAATTATCATTACATGAATAAGAGTTGTTTACTAATTAATATAAACGATGAGCCGATGATACCTACAGATAATTGGTAACAACAATCGAAAATCGTTAACCAAGGCGAATTTAATTTACGTTTTTTCTTAAATTAAATTGAATTAATGTCGTCTAGATTGCTTTAATACAATTAAATAAAAATAAATACAGGTGAAGTGTGTAATTTTGGTGGAATAGTGGAATTGCAAAACTCTATTGTATTTGTTGTTGTTTAAACTCGTTCCAAACAGATAACCACACCCCCAAAAATTAAGTTTAACTAATGACATAACTTGCGACCATAGTTGCTTTCATAGTTGTCAGGAGGATGCTCAAACAAATAGGGGTGTGTTTCCCAAACAATGATGTAACTTGCTGCTTAACCACCAAAGTAGGATGCATCATTGTAAAAACTAACTAGCTAGTCACAACTGTTTCCCAAACATCTTCTAACTTCTACTAACTGATCGATCGAGATCTCCGAGATGTTCCTGTAATGAACATTGTTCTTGATAACTACTTCGCTGTGCATTGTTCCTTGTCATTTTGGTTTATTTGATGTTTGATTTACTGCGACTCCCTCTTACATCATACTCCGGAGTTCCTTCACACATTTATGCTCATGCACACTCTTCAAAAATTGCGCTTATTGAGGACACACTAAAAAACTTACATTTAAATAAATATATACACATTTTTCCTGAGTAACCGATGAGAGCCGCCATGATGGATTTTAACTTCCGTTTGGATGCTCTCCTGTTCCGGTCTCTATAGAAATATATGTTTAAATGGGTAAAACAAAAATCTAACTAAATATAACTAAATATAAAATTGTGCGCAGGGTTCAGCTGTGCGTTAATTTGACTAGAAACACCAGAGACCGAAAATGTAAAGTTATGAAGCGAACAAGACTTCCGTGTTTAGGAAAAAGTTGTATATTTAAATTGAATGGATAATATAGCTAGTACAGTATGTTAGCTTGCTTTTTGTTCCCAAGAGCATCATTTATTTATGTCAATATGCCTTACCCACAAGAAATGATGCATCTAACAACAGACAGAGAGAGACTTAGTTCCAACCATGTAAGTTTGCAATGCTGTTTGCAAATGTTCGTTTAAACTATGATTTTGGGAAACACCACATTTTAGAAATATGTTGGTAACTACAAAACATGCAACTATAGTGGACTAACGATGCCATCGGAAAATGCACCACTAATCAATGTTTTTAAAATGTGCCAGTGTTTATGCTTTTCAGGGAAAACAACCAACAAGTTATATTCTAGTCTACATAAAACAGACACAACAAAGAATTTTAAAGTCAATAAAATTACACAGTTCATCATTAAAATGAGATGTTCCTGCAAAGGCTTCAGTGAAACTGTGAATTATATGGATTAGAGCCATGAAAAGTCAACAACAGACCGCTCCCTCTACTGTCTCTAGGATGAAATATTAATATGGATGGCAATGATGACTTAGTCTTTCTTGAGGGGTTCATTGCTAGGCTCAGTGAGAGGTCAAATAGAGCAGTGAAAACGCAAATGAAAGCGGAAAGGAGATAATGGGCTTAAATAAATGGCCAACGTTCTTCTACTTGAGAGCTTTTGACCGTGAAAGGGCTGCCCTTGTGTTGCCATGACAATCTTGCAAGATCATTCACAAGTAAATGTGTGCCTATTCTAATTAGTCTTTAATTTAAGCAAAACCCACATTCTTTTCTGTTATTTTATTTTCTACCAAGATGCATTTTTAGTATTTACATGCGATTTCTACCATTGAAATGTAGGCGTAGTTTTGTGTTAATTTGTTTTTCTTTCTAGTTTTCCGAGACACAAATGGAGAGAATGTTAGATGTGTTGGGAGTTATGATGTTTCCTTCTTTCTGCAATTTGTCTTTCTACTATGTTGGCATTGCATGGAATTTCATGCCTGAATCTGCTCTTGACCATTAACTTCATCCATGACTGTTTTAACCCTGCAGTCCATTGAGTTCTGCGGGATTAGGATTATTAGTTTTGCTACCTCAGCTTGCAGATGGTTTTGACATAGGAGTCCTTTGGTAGTAAAGCAAAAATGCCTTGTATCTTAAGGGACTGACTGTCCCTACAGGCTTTTGTCGATCAGGTTGTATTAACATCTTGGCGGTTTGATCGGCTTACTGGCTGTACTGTGTGTAGCATTTCAGATGCAATGATAACACTGGCTCATCATTCCCAATGTCACAGTCCCGTTCTGTTGGAAAGCAGTTATACATTCCGCATGCACATATGTGTATCTAATAAAACATGTTTTTGATAGAGGTAATGATTTTTTGGACCCAAGGTCCAAAAGTTATGCATCTCGACTGCTTCTAAGACCAGTGTTTGGGAAAAATCAGGTTGACCGATCACCTCTAAAGTTAGAAACGCGTCGCTATGTGTTTCCTCAAGAATCTAGCATAGTCACGCCATACCATATGTGAGTTTGTGCCCTTGAAAATCAAGCCAAATGATGTCTGTGGGCAGTATCTTTGTTTGATATGAGAAATGTGATTGGTTGCATTTGCATTCATTTGCATATGTCAAAGGTGCGCATCTTATCTCTTGATGGGATGCTGTGCTTATACTTTGTGTGTTTTTCCATATGGAGTCGAAGCTTTATGGAGCAAAAATGCCTTTTGCTAACTGTTTAGCTGTGTTCATATTTCCAAGTAATTTCTAAAGTTTCGTAAGTATTCTCAGAGTAGAGTGTTAACGTTGTAAAGGTTCAGTGTAGTAGTGATGATCGGATCCCTTCTCCCATACCCCCTCAGGTTAATGCATGAGAGTGAAATTATTAGGCTCGGCTAAAGATTGATACCTTTTCTATATTTCTTAATACTATTGATATTGTGATTACTTTTATCAAAAACGCTTGTCTTTAGGTTACATTTTTTACTGCTCATTATCCAGAATCCTACCAGTAAACGTTTTTTAAAAAAACGTTTTTGGTGATTTTGTTTTGCAGTATTAAACTATAAGTGGGAAAATGAGTCTAGCAAGGTAATACTTGTGATTTAAGACCCCTTGACTTGAGAAAAGTGAGTTTGTTGTCGCAGGCCCAAGAAAGCAGGTTGCCCAACTGCCGGACAACTCAACTCAACGTTCTTATCAGACTGCCTTTTGCATTTAAATAGATTCAGCCAAATATCCTCAGTTCAGTGCTTTATAAACAGTGAGGATTGTAAAGTACAAATTACCTGGGGAAACAAAAAAATGGACGCTCTAACTTTAGACTTTTCATTCGGTCCCTCGAGACCCACAAGGCCACAAAGACTATTTATTTTGTTTCTGATGTCTGTACAATGTGTGATGTTTCAAGTTAAAGAAAAAAACCTTACAACACAGAATACCTCAGATAATAAATCCATGTAAATCTTGACAGCCTCCACGTGTAGATAGAACCTTGTTCACTGCCTCCCCATTTCTCACGTCTCTTCTATCATTTCACTGCCCGTTAAATGTTGTGGAGGTTTCATTACTTTCCTTTCATGTTTATTTTTTAGTCCCAGGAACAAATTAACCATTATTTCATTTCAAGCGACGTTCACACTGACAGCACTTTGCGAGTCACTCGATTCCAATGAGAGTTGGCGATTTGAGGCGACTTGAGCGTCAGACTGTTGATGATGTGATAAAGTTGATCTAATCAACTTTATGCAAATGTGTAGTGATGAGGTGAAAACCAATGGGAGCCCAGACTGTGATTCGTCACCTGATTCATTTGGATACTGTGGTTGATTAAGAACATATTCTAGCAACCAACAGTACAGCAACCTCGAGACCTCCAACGTTTTTTTCGATGACAGTGTGAATGCCGTTTTAGGAAGGGAAAACATTGCCTCAGTAGTAGACGTAGTAGTAGTTTACAGTTCATTTCAAAGTAATGCAGTAATAATCAGACCAAGTACCACATTTATAATTGCAGATTTTAGTCTATTACCGTAAATTTAGTAGTGGCTGAATTCAAAACTAGACTTTAAAGTGAAAAGGTGGGCTTTGTCTTTTTTAGATATAGTTTGTTAAGCATAAACCATAGTTTACGCATTTGTTGAACGTAATTTCATCATTAATTCTCATTATCAGCTAAACTGAATGTAGGGGAAAAATTAATAAAAAAATTAATCTTAACAAACAAACTTTTTATGTAGCTATACATACTTTAGGACAAGTTATAGATTATTATATTAATGTGTTCTTAAATCTATATGCACTCAACAGTCACAGTGTATTGTATATAATGTTCTGTATAGTTATATACTTATCTTCTGGAACGAGATGATTATCTCTTCCTCATTTTATTCAGGGAACAAACATTTCAGTGCATTATATTTAGACTCCTGTATACCGCATTTGTATAGTCCGTTTTCATCTTCTCACAAGTTTATTTTATTGTCCACATACTGGAATGGTAGTCTTGAAGGGAGCTAAACAAAGACTACATAAAGTTATTGTAAGGCATCTAACGCTGCAGTGGTGCAGACAGCTGTTTTTTCCACAATACTGTACAAACAAAAATATATATTAAGAGGAAGCGCAAACTTTTTAAGCTGGATGTGTATATAGTCTCGTACCCATTCTGTGATTTGATCTTTTTTTAACCATTTTGGTTTAATAACCGCATTTTAAGTGAGTATAATATATTCATTGCGACATCAGTCAGTGATGTAAATTAATTTTGCCTGTGAAAAAAGTTTATCTGCCAGGTTTTGCGGAATTGCTTGTTATTTTTGCTTGCTAAATGTACATGAAATTTAAGTTCAGAAGTCGTATGGTTAAATTATTTGTGAACACTGGATCTCTATTGGACAATGTCCTAAAATCATTATTCATTACGATGAAGAAACATGCCCTGGGTGTGCTTTGCTGCAACTGCTTTTTCTTAACGATAATGCTGTTTATTACTATTATAATTTCTTGTGTGAAGTGAAACTGTGGCTGTGAGCTGGTTGTGTATAAGTGTGTGGAACTGCTTGAGGTTTTTACGTTTTCATGCATTTTGTGGATAAAACATTTTGTATACACTAAATCGTGCGATTTCTGATAAGACAAGACTCTGAGTAGTGGTTTTCTTGATCATCTGTGAAAAGAAAGAAATAAACGATCCTTAAACCATTTCTCTATTTATCTTAAATCCTATTATTAAGCCACAACGATGAATCCCTCAGGGACAAACAACACTGATTCAATCTATTCAGGTACTTTCTCTAGATTCTACGGCCTAGCTGTTAAAATGCGACAAAAAGCATACATATTTTTTGAACAAATTAGCAAAAGAAAACGGTCGCTCAAAGAGTCCTTTTTAACCTGTTGTCGTTCAATTTCTTTTCCTCTGTCCTTTTTAGTTTTTGTATTCTTTGTAACCAGACTTAAGTACAATATACAAAATGAATGTCAAGCTGAAACTTCAGGTGAAGAGCAACACTCAGCCAGACAGTGCTTTTCATTACAATTTCTTCTGCACACACTGTGCCTCAAATGCCTGAAGACAATAGAAGACTATAGCGGCAAACACCACATTAGAGCCCTCAATGATAGTGGTCGACCGGTCTCAGCACTTCTATACAGACGTACCTCTACATCGCAAGGCCTGATCTTTCACATTTGCTGTCAGTAATTGGTAGTTTTGGTCTCTGCTTTTAGCATGTAAGTATTTCAGAGGAAAAAAACTGCCTGAAGAAACTGCCTCTCAATATGTGAATGGCTTTACGTTATGGTCTGATTTTCTGGTTTTAATTTGTGCTTTTTGTTCTTGAGCTTTTAGGTGCCTACTCTTATTGTCAAAAAAGCTCAGATAATTAACTAAAAGGATTTATGAACTGGCTGTGTTATGCTGATTTTCATCTATAATTATTATAAGAAAGACAGGAATCGTGCATAATAAAGCAACATAAGAGGACGTGTGAAACAAGGGCGGCATTTACTCCTCAATTAGTCTTGGTAGTGAGTTTCGTTGTTATTTTCCCTAAGATTTGCAGTTCTTGAAACTGAAATGTTGTTGTTCTTGTCGTCTTGGGTTTTAGTTTGCGATGCCTGATAACAGGCAGTGAGTTTGTTGTTTTCCACACAGGCTTGGATTACAAAATTCAGGCTTGATTTAAGGCAAAAAATGAAATACTTACATGTTAACTTTTCATATGAGTGGGTTTTTAAAACGCGCAGATTTGACAGTGTGGGATAAGGTGCTGCTTTTTCAGAATCTTCTCTGTTTTCGATATACCTCAGACCATCTAGATCGAAATGAGTGCTATTACGAAATGGCATCTTGACCTGTAACACACTGGTTACTTCGATTCAGTTCAATTATTGGAAGATAGGCGCTCTAAAACTGGAATAGACCTCATTTCAATATATACTGTTTACTCGTTGACAAAAACATTGTATAGTTTAAAATTTATTGTACTGTAGATTTATTTATGTATATTAATTTGTTATTTTTTGCACTGTGTTTGACTTTTATTCTAGACTATTATTGATGTCCGTGTTAGAGCACTTACGAGGATCACAATTATTTTGTTTGATTGCACTATTTGTTTTGTTTTGTTTTCCGTTTGAATGGAAATTCTTAATTTTGAGCTGGGCTAATGAATAATAAGTTGTCTTTGTTCAAAAGAAGTTTTTGTTCAAAAAAAAATTGACAAGGAACATTTTCTGTGGTCTAATTTAAAAACAAACTACAAAAAGTTGTCTCTTTCTTTTTATTTGCATTGGCCATTAAGCAAAATGCTGATTAGATCCGTCTTTGTGCATGTGTTTAGTTTTACTGGTTATATTTTACCCATTAGCAAAAAAATGCCATTTTTCAACATTTTAATTGTAACATTGTGCAAGTTAGTATTCACTGGATGCTAGAACCTTCTTATGAAAACCACTATTCTTATAATAAATCTTTGTTGTGAAAACGAAGTGTTGAGACTGCTTAATGGTGCTGTTGCATGTTTCTACTGTTTTCTCTGATAGAATACTAATTTTTAGTCATGTCATTTGAGGTTTACTGATTCATTTTCAAGAAATCAACCAAGTCTTAGAGATTTTCTTGTGAATGATTCATGAAAGCTACATTATTTCAACTCAGTCACAGAAAGTGTGCCTTATAATCAATCACTAATTATTATTATTATTATAATTATAAAAATAAGCCATTACAATTATCTTTAAAGATGTTTTGCACTAACCTGTAGCATTCAACATATTCCAGGGTTTAATGTTAAAGTTGAAAATCAGTGTAACATGTCCAATGATGGCTTTAGAGGGCGAATATCATTGCACCACTGCACATTTTGTACAGTCAATATTGTTATATAATGATCACTGCAATTTTCCCTGAACTAGACAGCCTGACAAGGCCAATATAAACAAACTTTATCACTATAACTGTCAATATTTCGTGTTTACCAATATACTGGCCATATAGAGCTAGATAGTTCAACTCTGTTATGCAGAAACAAAATAACAGCGATCCAGTTGTTTGTTTCTATAACAGAGTTCAACTACTGTAACATCATTGTTTATTGTTGTACTGTGGGCCAAAAAATCCTGATCACTGTATTTTACCCCCCATAACAGAGTTGAACTACTGTAGAGGGACTGAAATGGACACATCAACCCCAATAGTTCAAACTAATTATCAACATTTGTTTTTTTCCCCTGCATAACAGTTGAACTACTTAAATATCACTGCAGTTCAAAACATTTATTGCACTTTGTGCCAAAAGTATATCCAGATCACTGCATTTTTCTCCTAATCAGTATTTGATATGCTTATATGCACTAGGGTTGGGTATCGTTTTTTTTATCGATACCGGTGCCAAAACGATACTTTTAAAACGGTACCGGTGCCTGAATCGATATTGATTTATTTCAGTTAAAACAGCTAAGAGTTACATTTTAGTCTAGGACTAGGCTCAAGCCTCGTCTGTGAACCCAGGGGATGGTGTATTTTTCATTCATACATGTTTCAAGTTAAAGAAAAAAACCTTACAACACAGAATACCTCAGATAATAAATCCATGTAAATCTTGACAGCCTCCACGTGTAGATAGAACCTTGTTCACTGCCTCCTCATTTCTCACATCTCTTCTTCTATCATTTCACTGCCCTTTATATGTTGTGGAGGTTTCATTACTTTCCACACTCGCGTTACTACAAAGATTTGTTGGACATGTATTAAAGAGAGCTTTCAAATTGAGTTCACGTGCATTTTGTTTCGGAGAAACAAAGGACAAATATTTCAACAGATCGCTCAGGCATGGCACCGAAATGAGGCACCAAAATCTGCGTTCTGATTCGGTTCTAGTACATACCGTTACATAGGTAATTAGTACCGGGTTTCAGTACCCAACCCTAATATGCACACACACACACACACACACACACACACACACACACAAATACCTTATTTTCCAAAATCACTTGCATTTGCATGTGCATGTCTCTTTGTGCCAGGGACAGAGGGTATACATTTTGGCCACTTTCTTTCTTTTTAGGAAACCAATTATGTTAATGTGCCAGCCCATTTAGATAATAACCAGTCAGCAACGCCAAGATGTTAAATGCCTACACCATTTGAGATTAATCGCAATGTTGTTGTGTACTGTGCTAGCTGACCTTAAATGCATAACATCAGCGAAGTCATTTGACATCACCCATTTTTGATTGGTCAATATTTTAACATTACCAACAACACTACACTTACCCACTAAGGGCCTCCAAACTGACATATGTCAGTGAGAGGAAAGGTCAGGTCCATATCCATAGAGCCTTTCCTACTGTGCACAGTTGCAACCACTCAGCAAGAGTCCCCATTACTGAATAACAACCACAGAAAATGGATTCAATTAAAAAACTGAGAACAATTCACAAAGAATAGATGTCTTTGGTCATAAAGATCATTACACTCTCACAGGCACATTCCAGAAATTAAATTATTTCTATCTTATTTAGTTGACAGATTAAATGTTTAGTGACTAGATCTTGACATGCAAGTGTGTGTGTGTGTATATGTATACACTCACTGCCCATTTTATTAGGTACAACTTGCTAGTACCGGGTTGGACCTCCTTTTGCCTTCAGTACTGCCTTAATTTTTCGTGGCATAGATTCAACAAGGTGTTGGAAACATTCCTCAGAGATTTTGGTCCATATTGACATGATAGCATCACGCAGTTGCTGCAGATTTGTCGGCTGCACATACATGATGCAAATCTCCCATTCCACCACATCCCGAAGGTGCTCTATTGGATTGAGATCTGATGACTGTGGAGGCCATTTGAGTAAAGTGAACTCATTGTCATGTTCAAGAAACCAGTCTGAGATGATTTGAGCTTTGTCACATGGTGTATTATCCTGCTGGAAGTAGCCATCAGAAGATGGGTACACTGTAGTCATAAAGGGATGGACATGGTCAGCAACAATACTCAGGTAGGCTGTGGCATTTAAACGATGCTCAAATGGTACTAAGGGGCCCAAAGTATGCCAAGAAAATATCCCCCACACCATTACACCACCACCAGCCCGAACCATTGAGACAAGGCAGGATGGATCCATGCTTTCATGTTCTTTACGCCAAATTCTGACCCTACCATCTGAATATAGCAGCAGAAATCGAGACTCATCAGACCAGGTAACGTCTTTCCAATCTTCTATTGTCCAATTTTGGTGAGCCTGTGCGAATTGTAGCCTCCATTTCCTGTTATTATGTGACAGGAGCGGCACCTGGTTTGGTCTTCTGCTGCTGTAGCCCATCTGCTTTAGGGTTTGACGTGTTGTGCTGCCATATGATTGGCTGATTAGCAATTTGTGTTACCAAGCAATTTAACAGGTCTACCTAATAAAGTGGTCGGTGAGTGTATATATTTATATATATATATAAACAAATAAATCTGTAAATAAATTGCTAAGCAATGGTTAAAAGCATATACATAAAAAATTCAAGCATATAACACTTTAAAAAATAAAGGTTCTTTATTGGCATCAATAGCTATGTTTCAATCCACCTATTTTTATGCACATTTTGGAATATCGCATAAAAAAAAACATTGGATGGAAACGCCAAGATGCACATAAATTATAAAAATGTGCATAAAAATGTATGCTCACAATTGAGTAGGATAAACTTTTTATCCGATAAGGACAAATGTGCATAAACTACGATGGAAACACGTTTACCGAATAAATTACACCATATGCATCGAAAAAGTCATGTGACTTTGCGCTATGAGATGGGATAACTTGACTAGCAGCGGACCGATCTTTTTCACAGCATCTATATGTTGTTTTGGTTGTTAATTTTATTGGTCTGTCATCAAAGTATTTCTGTAAAATTACTGTCTTACACGACTACGTTCCCAAACAGCAGCATCCACCTCCGAAAGCATTGACCGCATTTATTGTTACTTCTGCACAAGTAATGTATTATATATGAAAATTATTATTATCAGTGTCTTCGCCTACTTTTGTTAGTGATATATCGTGGCAGTTTATCAGGAAGATACAATTTTGTTCTCTTTGACTCGTTGGATGGAAACGGTGCTTTATTTGCAAATTTTCTATGCGAGATTCCAGCTTTGCGTATAAGTTTAATTCAAATCTTTGGATGGAAACATAGCTAATGTTCCATGCAGAACCTTTTACAATCACGGAACCTTTCCATTGGACAAATAATTGTTTGTAGGAGGAATTTAAATGTTCTTCACATTAAGATTTTTTTTGTGTTATTTTAAGAATCTTTTATGGAAATTTTCTTTAGGGAATTAGGTGGCCTCATATGGAATATTTTGTCATCATATTCTTATCCTTATTTCTTTCCAAACCTGGATGTGTTATTTCTACTGCAAAACAAAAAAGAAGATATTTTGGAGGCAACGTTGGAGCCATTTGACATACACTGTAAAACTCAGAGACAATTTTCAAAATAGCATCTTTTATGTTTCACAGAATAAAGAAGATCCTTTGAATATCCTATACTTATGGATGTTTGCTGCCTCAAGCAGTATATAAAGTCCAAGTTATTAAACTATGCTACAATGTCTTCATAGCATCAAAAATTAGAGCAACAGGTCTGTATTTATTAGACAGCTTGGATTTACATGACATTGGCGCAGAGGTTACCATGGCTAATTTAAAGCATTGTGAGTTGTTGAGGTTAAAAATAGCTGTATATGCTTGAGCAGCAGAGGTGCAGAGTTAATATGGTGCACAGACAGGGATTCAAGAGTCTTGTTGTGGCTGAGAAGAGCTGTTTTGATTAATTTATTGCATAAAGAATAAATGCTTTTATATAGTGAGAATATTGCTGGGTTTTATTCTTTATACTTTTCCGAAGGTGTGTATATAATACACTGGTTTTATTAGTGGTGGTTGTTTAAGTAAACATCACTATTATTATTGCTATAGTAAAAGTTTGTGATTCAAACAAAGTCCTTAACCCCTAAAAGTCCTTGCTCACTGAGCCCAAAATGTTATTTTACGCGTATTTGTCCGAATTAAGCGTTTTTTCGTATTCATCATCCAAAAAATTAGTCATGCACAGAAACTTTTCACACTGAGTCCAATGCATAATAATTTATCTGTTGCGAAAATTTGATAAAACTTTACTAAATGGAGTCTTCAAGCAGTGAGGATGATATTGTTGTCCTCTCAACAAAAGGTAATATTGGGTCCATCCAATCCTGAGGTATAGGCTAGAGAGGAACATATTGGTTACGTACGTAACCCCTGTTCCCTGAAGGAAGGAACAGAGACGTTATGTCATGACGACATTAGGGGATTCACTTGGGAGCCCCAATCATCTCTGACTTCAAGAGAAAACGCCAATGAATATTGCATGGATTGGGTCATAAACACTATCTGAGGTTTGCAAAACTGATTTTCTTAAAAGGTAAATGTTGAAAGGTGAGTATTAGACATGTGGTATGTTACCATGATAGCACACATCACAGAGACGCTTATTTGACATCTGCATTTACATCTGCAAGACGTATTTTTTAGTGTTTGCTAATCTGCAATACATCTATAGTATGTTTCCTATCAGATGTCAAATAGATGTTTATTAGATGTCTTTAATATATGTAAAACAGACATTTGTCATATGTTTGCACACAGCAGATGCTCTCCAGATTAGTGATTGACCGATATTGATTTTATATATATTTAACCGATATGCAGAACCGATATTTATTTACTGTTATAAAGTAAATAAATAACAGAGTGAAGTCTATGCTTCACTTTGGTTTTTCCTCCTTTCAGTCATCCTAACAACAACAAAAAACTGTTGAAAATTTACATTTTCATGTAAAATTTTATCTTAAAATTACAACAATAATTTGTATTTATTTATTAAAAGCATCATCAGCAACACTGATATTAACAATAAGCATAAGAATGTCTAATGTTTTCAAATGGAGAAAATAAAGGACAGAAGTCATATCAACTTCATTTTAAACAGTTCTAGTAGGTTTATAAGCTGTTTAATAGGCTAAAGAGTGGAGAATAATTCACTGAATAATATTCTCTAGAATATTGAAATAAGCTATAACAAACAAAACATCGTATTTTATTGCATTTCTTAACTGGCACGTTTTATCAGAATTATTAAAATGTTTTTTGTCATTCTAAATTATGAAAACTTCTGACAGCGCGGTTTATCTATGCATTTACACAGAACTATACTCAAACTGCGATCGCTTGTGGAGAAAATAAATAATTAATTTCGATAGAGATGTTTATTGGCGAAATAATGGTTCTATAGTAAATGTTAATATAGTTTAGCGTGTTTCAAACAAGTGAATCTTGTTAAAAGTTACATGCGGTGGCCTTGCTGGAGCATTTCCTGGGCATCAACCGCTGAGTGAACAGTGCCCACTGCTCCAAGTGCATGTGTGCGCTTGGATGGGTCAAATACAGAGAACACATTTCACTGCTAGTTATACTCTGTATAATTGTGTATGTGACAAAAAATAAAAATAAAAAATCCCAATTCTCCCAACTTTAAGGGTGAAATAACCCTTTAGTAAGGAAGGGAGACTGTGCTTCCCTATTTGTTGTTCACTACGAGTTATGTCATGATGACATTAGGGGATTCACTTGGGAGCCCCAATCATCTCTGACTTTAAGAGAAAATGCCAATGAATATTGGCTAGTGGATTTTGAATACCTGAGCCACTCCCCGTGCACACGGGTATAAATAGGTGACAGGTGCATCCACTCATCAGGTTGAGGAGCTGAGAATGTGTCCCTGGCACCCAGCAATGGTTTCAAGATTGTGGTATGGGAACATCACGTTTCCTATCTGTCGGTCACTCCGAGTTATGTCGTGACAACATTAGGGGGTCTATGGAAAGCGCCATAACCTGAAACCCATCACAACCTTATGGCATTGCAGATGTTGACAAGCAAGCGCGTGACAGAAAAATACCATGCAAAGGTCATAACCTTCCCATCATCCCAGCGCAAATTTGCTGACATTGGTACCCGCAGGGACCACAGGTGAGTATATCGCTGCTGGAGATGCCGCTGTGCCTTTCCCCACAGAAATAGGAAGGGATTTAGACCTTCAGTGAAAGATAGCTTCAAGTCTTTCCTATTTGTTGTTACAGCTTGGCAGTAATGACAGGGAAGTGAGCCTTCCAGAGAAGGGCGCTATGGAGGCCACATACTGCCCGTAGGGAGGTAACATATGATCAGACACTGATGGACTGACCCAGGCCTGGGGCAGTTCTACATATGGAATGGGACTCTGGGGCAGGTCCTAACTAGGAGTAGGGAGGAGAGCTGCCAGCAGAGCCAGACAGAGACACGGGCTTACCGAGGGGGAAAACTTACCATTAAAGAATACACATAAGGGATTGCCCGAAGGGAATTTACATATACATTTAGTCATTTTGCAGACACTTTTATCCAAAGCGACTTACAATTGGGGAATACATAAAGCGATTCATCTTAAAGAGGTAAACAGACAGAGGAAGTGCTTGTAATACCAAGTGTAATGCCACGTAGACATGAAGACACACACAAGGATTGAAAAAAACTGCATATTTTTAAGAACTTTTCATCCTTTCACTGCAAGTCATAAATGCCAACTAAAGAAAAGTGGCGCCTTTCTGTCTGGAAATACCCCCCAGACCCCCCCTTTTTCTTATCTCTGCAAGAAGTAAGATATTCACCAGATCTACATTACTGACTGTTGCATGACCTCAAAGCCCCTCCTCCAGCAGCCCCAGCGCACGCTTTTACTGGAGAACAAAGACTCAAACCTTTACAAAGGAATTCCAAGAGGAATCTAGTGGCTTTTTCTATTAGAACAAGTGTATTCAAGAAACAATATAGATATATTAATGTTGTACTCTGTCTTCCATATGCTTTGTGTGGTTTATTTAGAATATAGGATGTTTCAATCTGTGCCTTAACCTGTATAGTGGAGCCGATGCCATTTCTCTTAACTTATAACGGTTCCCGGTCAGGTTATAATGTGTTTAGATTCATATAGACGGTCGTGAAAACTATGAATCAGTGATGCGACCGATTTGGTAATATTATAAATGGGTAAACATGTGATAAGAGTTTAATACCTATGTAAAGTGTTATTTTTCGTCACATGGAAGATTCACTGTGGTATGCCCCAAAAGACATGGAAGGGGCTCTGCCCCACAAGAACAATCTGAATGGAAGAAGCCTCTAGTGGGCGTACTGAAATCAGTCTGTTAAAACTGACCAGCACAGCTGAAAACTCTCTTCTCTCTGCTCTTACTTGCTCGCTCACGGACGCTGGACTCTCGCCTTACCATCAGGCTGAAGACAACATCCAGAAGCATTCAACATGTCGTCGAAGTAATAACAACTAGAAACAAACAGCTCAACATCTCCAGCGCTCCAACACGGAAACAAAGACCGTCAATCGCAAGAGGGCTTCCCGGTGACATCACGCAGCAGCAACTTAAGCCATCGGAGATTTCCGTGAAACACGAAGGAACCACGTGGGACGGAAGAGATCTTCGGCCAGCTTAACGTAAAGCAAGTATTCAAACAAAGTCCCTATTCTTACTGAACTGGTGAATTTATCTGTATGCAGAAACAGAGCAGAGTCTCTGTTCGTGATCTTCTTTTAGTTACAGTTATGAGATAGCAAAGGGGGCTACTTTACACTTTCTTCTAACGTTACTCGCAAATTCAGAATGTGTGTGTGTGTGTTTATGTTTTGTTTGTGTTTTTATTAAGTTAGTCCATGTGTTGTAGAATAGCAGTTAGCAAATACACTGCGTTCCAAATTATTATGCAAATTGGATTTAAGTATCATAAACATATTTTTATTTTATTTTTCAATTAAACTCATGGATGGTGTTGTGTCTCAGTGCTCTTTGGATCACTGAAATCAATCTCAGACACCTGTGATAATTAGTTTGCCAGGTGAGCCCAATTAAAGAAAAACTACTTAAGAAGGACTTTGCACATTATTAAGCAGGCCACAGGTTTCAAGCAATATGGGAAAGAAAAAGGATCTCTCTGCTGGCGAAAAGCATCAAATAGTACAATGCCTTGGACAAGGTATGAAAAAGTTAGATATTTCACGAAAACTTAAGCGTGATCATCGTACTGTGAAGAGATTTGTGGCTGATTTAGAGCACAGATGAGTTCATGCAGATAAAGGCAGAATGAGGAAGGTTTCTGCCAGACAAATTCATCGGATTAAGAAAGCAGCTGCTAAAATGCCATTACAAAGCAGCAAACAGGTATTTGAAGCTGCTGGTGCCTCTGGAGGCCCTCAAACCTCAAGGTGTAGGATCCTTCAGAAGCTTGCAGTTGTGCATAAACCTACTATTCGGCCACCCCTAAACAATGTGCACAAGCAGAAACGGTTGCAGTGGGCCCACACAAACATGAAGACTAATTTTCAAACAGTCTTGTTTACTGATGAGTGCCGTGCAACTCTGGATGGTCCAGATGGATGGAGTAGTGGATGGCCACCATGTCCCAACAAGGCTGCGACGTCAGCAAGGAGGTGGAGTAGTCATGTTTTGGGCCAGAATCATGGGGAGAGAGCTGGTAGGCCCCTTTAGGGTCCCTGAAGGTGTAAAAATTACCATGGCAAAGCATATAGAGTTTCTGACTGACCACTTTCTTCCATGGTACGAAGAACCGTGCCTTCCACAGCAAAATCATCTTCATGCATGACAATGCACCATCTCATGTTGCAAAGAATACCTCTGTGTCATTGGCTGCTATGGGCATAAAAGTAGAGAAACTCATGTTGTGGCCACCATCCTCCCCTGACCTCAACCCTATTGTGAACCTTTTGGAGCATCCTCAAGCAAAAGATCTATGAGGGTGGGAGGCAGTTAGCATCATAACAGCAGCTCTGTGAGGCTATTCTGACATCCTGCAAAGAAATTCATGCAGAAACTTTCCAAAACTCACAAGTTCAATGGATGCAAGAATTGTGAAGGTGATATCAAAGAAGGGGTCATATGTTAACATTTAACTTGCTCTGTAAGGATGTTTTTGATTGAAATAGATATGATCTCCTAATGCTGCAAATTCAACAAATGACCATTTTCAGTTCTTTACAATCTATAAAATGTTTTTAATCTCTGTTGTGCATAATAATTTGGAACAGTGCATTTTGAGGTTTTCATTTTTTAAATAAATACTGTTATCATTGGGAGGTTTGTTCAATAAAATTAAAATTATACCCTAACGGTTGATGACTTGAAAATTATACTCTGTCATTTGCATCGACTAATTAGGAAAATCAGAGAAAGATATCATTTGCATAATAATTTGGAACGCAGTGTAAACCTTGTTTCATTGATAAAGAATGATGTATTGGGATGTGTGATTTTCTATGTTCAAACTAATTGCCAAGATCACATTACCTAGCTCAAATGGTATACAACCCTTTATTTTGTTTATCTTTGGCCACGAAAGCAAAATAAACTCAATTGCTAAAGATATACTGATGTTAATGGTCGCTGGACGAGTCGTTAATAAAGTATAATCATAAGTTAAAGATTAATATTACTTTAATCAAAGCAATATTGTATCTGTAATTTAATGATTCCCCGAAGATGAAATAATAGCTTCATAGTTTCATTACACAAGTCTCAGGCATTGTTCAAATAAGTGCAAGCTACCAAGGGGAGGAATACATAAAGAGAAAGTTTTTTTATTTATTTAGGATGAAGTCACTTAGTGTTGAAAGAGATGAGTTTTCAGTTGTTGCTTGAAGGTTGACAGGGATCCAGCATTCCGGATAGGGGTGGGAAGATCATTCCACCAGCCAGTGTAACGGATGTATGCCAGTAAGGGCTGTGTGTAAACCTCACTCTCCTGACCTCAAAAAGAGGCGTTCTGGCGAGTGACGCTAGAGGCTGTAGCCTTTGGCCTTCCTTGGTAGAGCGCCCGTCTCCCGTGCCGGAATCCTGGGTTCGAGACCCGCTCGGAGCAAGAATGAGTTGTGGTGGTGTGGACCCGGGCAGGGGGTTACACCAGGAATAATGAACGAGAATGTTCTAGAGCAGTGGTACTAAAATCTGGCTCATGAGATACACTTTCTTGCAGAGTTTATCTCTAACCCTAATCAAACACACCTGAGCATGCTAATCAATGTCTTCAGGATCATTAGAAAATCACAGGTTGGTGAGTTTGATCAGGGTTGGACTCTGCAGGACAGTGGATCTCGTGAGCCAGATTTGAGTATCACTGTTCTAGAGAGTGATTTTGAGCCTCTTTGTGATGGTACCACGAGGCGTCGTGGTACTCACTAGCGGATCTCAGACTTCTGGAGGGGATGTAGATTCGTAATAGGGAGTGGAAGTAGGCAGGTGCTGAGCCTGTGGCTGTTCTATATGCAAGCATTAATGTCTTGAACTTGATGTGAGCTGCAAATGATAGCCAGTGCAAGGAGATAAAGAGAGGTGTAACATGGGCTCGTTGAAGACCAGTCGTGATGCTGCATTCTGAATCATTTGTAGCGGTTTGATTGTGCTTGCTGGAAGTCCAGCCGGAAGAGCATTGCAGTAGTCCAGCCTAGAAATGACAAGGGCCTGGACAAAAAGTTGTGCAGCATGATCCGTTAGAAAGGGCCTGATCTTTCTTATGTTGTGTAATGCAAACCTGCAAGATTGAGCAGTCTTTGCAATTTGCTCTTTGAAGGTCAGCTGGTCATCAAATATTACACCAAGATTTCTGACCGAAGTTGATGGGGTAATTGTAGAAGAACCTACCTGGATGGTGAAATCATGATGTAGAGCTGGAGTGGCAGGTAAGGCAAGAAGCTCAGTTTTTGCCAGGTTGATCTGTAGGTGATGTTCTTTCATCCATGCTGAGATATCCGCCGGGCAGCCTGAGATGTGTGCAGTTACCGTTGGATCATCTGGTTGATCCAATGAGAGATAGAGCTGTGTGTCATCAGCGTAGAAATTGTAGGAGAAGCCACATGCTTGTAAGATGGGACCCAGTGATGTAGTGTAAGTAGAGAAGAGGAGGGGTCCAAGAACTGACCCCTGAGAAACCCCAGTGACCAGTTGATATGCTGTGGATACCTCCCCTCCCCAGGCCCCCTCGAAAGACCTACCAGTGAGATAGGATTCAACCCAGCAAAGTGGAATCCCAGTGATTAGAGGATGGACAGGAGGATCTGATGATTGACAGTAT
The DNA here is from genome assembly GCA_027564155.1 of Gymnocypris eckloni scoliostomus. NCBI lineage: Eukaryota > Metazoa > Chordata > Actinopteri > Cypriniformes > Cyprinidae > Gymnocypris > Gymnocypris eckloni. Next base: position 30,712,290 of record CM050427.1, on the reverse strand, counting down.
CAAAGGCAGCAGATAGATACAACAGAATGAGGACTGATGATTTGGAATCAGCTTTTGCAATTCGCAGGGCTTCAGTGACTGAGAGTAGCGCTGTCTCAATTGAATGACAATTGAATTCACTCCTGAAACCTAACTGGTTAATATCCAGTTTGTTGCTCTGTGAAAGAAACAATGAGACTTGATAGAAAATAACTCACTCAAGTATTTTTGCTATGAATGGAAGGAGAGAGAGAGGGGTCTGTAGTTTTCTAAAAGTGAAGAGTTTAATGAAGGTTTTTTGAGCAGTGGGGTTGCCCGAGCCTGCTTGAATGCTGTGGGGAAAGTGCCTGTGAGGAGAGATGTGTTGATAATGTGTGTGAGTGCTGGTAAGAGTGTGGGAGAGATTGCTTGGAGAAGGTGTGAGGGGATTTGGTCTATAGGACATAGTTGTAGGATGGCTGGAGAGGAGAAGTTTGGATACTTCCGCCTCAGTGAGGGGACAGAAGGAAAACATGGGAGTTTTAGCAGTGGATGAGGTTGGTAGGAGGTCCTGTGTGTGTGGAGGTGGGAACTGACTACTGATTGTTCTAGTTTTGTCTGTGAAGAAAGTGCCAATGTCATCAGCTGTTATAGAAGTGGTGGGAGGTGTTGGACAGGGTCAAAGGAGAGAATGAAATGTTCTGAAGAGATTACGTGTGTTTGGAGCGCTGTTGCTCTTGTTGTGAAAATATGATGATTTGGCAGTGTGGACTTCAGCAGAGAAAGATGAAAGCAAAGACTGATACTTACTCAGGTCTGATGGATCTTTTGATTAACACCATTGTCTCTCTGCTGCCCTGAGCTCATGAAGAACATCTGATAACCAGGGGTTAGAAGGGACAGCTCATACTGGCCTGGAGGAGAGAGGACAAATGTAGTCTAGACCAGTGGTTAAAGTAGAGTATAAAGTGTCCGTAGCTGCATTCACATATAGAGATGTGAGGGAAGAGAGAAGATACTACAGAGGAAAGATGGGAGGGAGAAGGAGAGCATTGGTTTTGTCTAAAAGTAACCGGTAGAGGGGTTGGTGGCACACGGGTAGCAAAATGTAATGTAAATGTAATGAAGAAATGGTCAGAGATATGTAGTGGTTGTACCAAAATGTTATCTGCTGTGTAAATTATATCAAGTTGGTTGCCTGATTTGTGTGTGCTTGTAGTGGTAAGGTGTTCGAGATCAAATGTAGCAAGGTGTGAATGAAGTCTGTAGCATAAGGCTTGTCTAGATGAATGTTGAAGTCGCCAAAGACTAGGAGTGGAGTGCCATCCTCCATGAAAGAGGACAGCAGGCCGTCCAGCTCCTCTAGGAAGGTGCCTAGAATTTGCCCAGGGGGGCGGTAGATTATAACAATCTGGAGCTTTGTGGGACCTGTTACAGTAATCACATGAGATTGGTCGCGTGAGTTGAGTATTTTCAATTGTTTGAAATGAGCAAACCACTGCCCCCACCCTGGGCAACTTGACGTGGGGTGTGGGAGAAAGAGAATTTGTTAGGGAGAAAGAGAAGTTGTTAGAGAGAGCAGCTTGAGTCTTCTGAATAAATCCAGATCTCAGTCAAGCCCAATATACTGAGTGTGGATTGTAAAGAAAAAGCCTAAATGACGTCTGCTTTGTTGCCGATTCCACAGACCCAGTGAGAAAGATAGAGGTGCAGTAGAAGAAGTAGAGATAGGGCGCAAGGTAGCAGGATTATGTTGCCGTCTGCGTGTGATGTTAGAGCGAGGTTGAAAGAGAACCGGAATGCTCCACCAAACTCGCCGAGTCTAACTCCATAGATGGCTTCAAAGATGGTTACCGGGGTGATTTGAGTCCTTGATGATTTTTACAGCTCTGCTTTTGCAGCGTTTGAGGTAGATGTCCTGCAGAGAGGGGAGAGCAGACCCTGAGATGTGCTCAGCTAAGAGCACGACTCTCTGCAGAGCTTTGCAGTCCTGGTTTGTGGTGTTACTATACCACACTGAGATGCACTGAGTCAATACACTTTCTATGGCCCCTGAATAGAACATTTTCAGGATAGCTGGTGAGACCCTGAATTTCCTCAGCTGTTGCAGATGGTACAGTTTTGCCTGGCTTTCTTGACCTGAGTTTGAATGTGTGTAGTCCAAGTCAGGTCCTCGGAGATGTTTACACCGAGGTACTTGAAGATGCTCACCCTCTCCACAGGGGTCCCACTGATCACAAGAGGAGTGTAGGGCTGCTGCTGTCTCTTCCTGAAGTCTACAATCAGCTCTTTAGTTTTGCTCATGTTCAGAGAGAGACAGTTGTCCTGGCACCATGATGTAAGTCTCTCTACCTCATCCAAGTATGCGGTCTCATCATTGTTGGAAATGAGGCCCGGAACCACAGTATCATCAGCAAATTTAACAATAGAGGTGGAGCTGTGAGAGGACATGCAGTCGTCAGCAAAGGTCAGCAAAGACTGGGCATGCTCATTGGTCAGATGCACCACCATACTCTCCGAATCTAACTCCCTACTGAGAAAATCATTTTTCTGTATGGGGGAGAGCTTGCTCTTTTCCCAGTTGACCCGAAGCCTGAGGTGGAGGTGCCGGAGCACCAAGTCCCTGTGATCACACAACTGTTTTCGCATGCTGGCCATGTTCGAGACAGGCTCAATTGCATCCTTTGCCAGGAGGACAGCAATCTCCTCGCACAAGACAAGTGCGTTTTGAACTGCCACCGAAGTCTCGAGAGCACTGCAGAGCTTGGGAGGTCGCCTGGCGAACTAAACACATTCGCCTGTGCGAATGAGCCACCAGGATGGCTTGAGATGAGTCAGCAGGATGGGTTGGCAGTGCAAGCCATGCCCCAAAATTCTATCAAAAGGGACAATCGACATACCTGCGGTGGTACAGCGTAGGGGAGCAGAGCTGGATGGTACAGAAGGCGTCGCATTCTGACACATCCCCGCCGAAGTCCCCAAGTCCCTGGGGGGACTGGCCAGAGATGTGTGGAAAATCATCGCAGGCGAGAGTGAGGAAGCAGTGTTAGCCTGTAAACCTGGAGGAAAGGGAAATTGCTCTTTATTTAACAATGTGGTTACCACTGGTCCTTGAGCCAGCTGTGGAACAGAATAAAACGATTCTCCCCCTGACCTCCTTCAGGAGAAGGAGCGGCGCTGTCCTTGCCATCTCCTGTGATCGAGCAGCTTCCCACATCTCCGGATTGCTCATGTTAGGGCCGCTTCAACGCCTCCCTAAGAGGCTCGACACGCCGGCCAAGGTGATGGTTCAGCATGGAGCGGTGCAACTCTGGAGGGCTCAGGAAGGAGGGCGCCCACGACGACGAGAAGACTGGGGCTTTCCCTGCGGTGGCAGATGGTGCATCACTCTGGGGCAGGATGTGTTGGATGGCCTCTGTCTGCTTCTGTACTGGCGAGAACTGCTGGGCACAGTCCTCGACAGTGTCGCCAAACAGTCCAGCCTGGGAGACGAAAGCGCACATTATTGACATTGCTCGTCTCAACCAGGCTGAGCCACACATGGCGCTCTTGGACCACAAGTGTGGACATCGCCTTCCCGAGAGACCGCGCTGTGATTTCCATTGCCCGAAGGTCACTCGCTGAGCGCAGCTCCTGCGACAACCACGGGTTGGTACTACCCTCGTGCATTTTAATGCCTTGGCTTGGTGTACTCGCAGGGTAGCCGTGGCATGCAGGGCAGAGGCAGCATGGCCCACAGCACTGTAAGCTTTGGCACTCTCCGCCTGGTGAATGTCAACCCTAGCCGCCCTGCCATCGAGGGTAGCGAGGATGGGGGAGGCAGACGAGCCACTTCTGGCTGTAAAAAGGGGCCGTCCATGACTTCTTCAGCTCCTCGTGCACTTCTGGAAAGGAAGGAACTGGGGCAGGGCGTGGTCGAGAGCCACGGCCCGTGCCGAGGAACCAATTATCTTGCTGTGAGGGCTTGGACCTAAAAACCACACAAGTAATAACCTAGAACACTGTCTAACACTTGATGGCTGCTCTCTCGATTCTTCATCTTCAGTCAGGAACCTAGGTGTGCTATTTGATAGCAATCTCTCCTTTTATAGCCACATTTCTAGCATTTGTAAAACTGAATTTTTCATCTTAAAAATATATCAAAACTGAGAACTATGCTCTCAATGTCAAATGCAGAAATGTTAATTCATGCGTTTATGACCTCAAGGTTAGATTATTGTAATGCTTTATTAGGTGGTTGTTCTGCACGCTTAATAAACAAACTACAGATGGTCCAAAATGCAGCAGCTAGAGTTCTTACTAGAACCAGGAAGTATGACAACATTAGTCCGGTTATGTCAACACTGCACTGGCTCCCTATTAAACATCGCAAAGATTTTAAAATCTTGTTAATTACTTATAAAGCCTTGAATGGCTTAGCTCCTCAGTACTTGAGTGAGCTCTTATCCCATTATAGTCCTCCACATATGCTACGATCTCAAAACTCTGGCCATTTGATAATACCTAGAATATCAAAATCAACTGCCAGTGGCAGATCCTTTTTCTATTTAGCACCCAAATTCTGGAACAATCTACCTAACACTGTTGCGGAGGGAGACACACTCTGTCAGTTTAAATCTAGATTAAAGACCCATCTCTTTAACCTGGCTTACACTTAACACACTAATACGCTTCTAATGTTCAAATCCGTTAAAGGATTGTTAGGCTGCATTAATTAAGTCAACCGGAACCGAGAACACTTCCCATAAAACACAATGTACAAAGATTGACATCTACGCTAATATTAGTCTTTTTCTTTCTTATTCCGAGGTCACCGTAGCCACCCGATCCGGTCTTTATCCAGCCCAGATGATCACTGCAGTAAACAGACCCAGTCCGTATCTAGATCAGATGGTGGATCAGCACCTAGAGACGACCTCTACAGCTCTCAATGACAGCGGAGACCAGGACACCTAGATGAGCCCCAGAGACAGATCCCCAGTGAGGACCTCGTCACCTAGACAGCCATCGGGAAAATACCACTGGAACCAGTGGAGCCCATACACTCTGACTTTGCTGCAGTTGGAAAAAAACACTGGTTTGTCTGGCCAGAGGGGAACTGGCCCCCCGACTGAGCCTGGTTTCTCCCAAAGTCTTTTCTCCGTTCTGTCACCGATGGAGTTTTGGTTTGTTGTGGCAATTTCTTTCATACAAACATCATCACTGAGTAAGAGACAACTCTGAGTCCAAATTATGGTAATAAAGTATTTATTCTCTTGCAAGAGAGATCTCTCGTCACTAATACACATGAGCGAGTCAGTGAGGAAAAAGATAAGGAAAGGCAGTGCCGGTCTGTTTTATAGTTCCCCTTCAAGGGCCTCCTTTCTGTCCTCCCTACAGGGAGGGATACCAGTTTGTTTACCGATTAATGGTTATACAAAGAAAAAGGCAGGCAAATGCCCCCCTGACCCCCCGGCTATAAGTTGCAAATGCCCCCATGATGACCCTTTAACCATCTGCTTTTCCTTACCTCTCCCGTAGTAAATCACACAAAGAATGCTTTTCTAACTACGAGTGAGAAAACATATAATGCATACATCTTGAATCTATGTTTCACTGTTTGATTAATACACATAAGTAAAAATTCCTTTACAGGTTCCTTGCCGTTGTCGCCTCTGGCTTGCTTAGTTGGGGACACTTCATTTCCAGCGATATCACCGACTTGACTGCACAAATACTATTTAAACAGAACTAAGCTGGACGATGATATCACTGAATTCAATAATGAAATGCCTTTAACTGAAAAATTGTTTAATCTTGTCATTTTACATTAGTGATACACTATTTTCCTATTTTGATATTGTGCATTTGCTTTGACACAATTTGTATTGATAAAAGCACTATATAAATAAAGGTGACTTGACTTGACTTGGGACTGGGAGGTCCCAAGCACACACCTCCAGCCTGATGATCGCGACGACCCGGGAAAGCGAGGCCGTCAACTCCGTGTCCGATTCGGCAGCTGCCGTGACACCCGAGTGGGGCAATTCTGCCAAATCTTCATCCTCAGAGGACAATTGCCCATCCCCGATGCTGCTATCGACATCTGATCCTCTATCGGCATGCCGAATGAAAAGCTGGGCACATCGTGAGATGGCACAGCAGAATCACAGAGGAGCCGCACAGAACAGCTGCTGCGGGGTGAAGTGAAAGGTCCGTGGGGACTGGCCCGGCAGAAAGGCTCTCACTGTAACCCTCAGATCGCCCAGAGCACTAACCGATGTTTCTCTGCTCGTGGCAGAGAAGCCAGCGCGGGTAGTGACAGAGGAAGCCCTTCTCATCCCTGTGAGGAGAGAGAGGCGCGATCGCAGCGCTGCCATGGTTACATGCTCAGAACGAATGCATAAAACATCCACGAATGCAGCTTCAGCACACTGAGAATGTCCAGACACTGAAGAAATCTATCGTGGCTGTCGACAAAGGATAGGAAACAACCGCAACCAAAGAATACGGCCTGAACGGCATTTTTAAAAAGACACGAATAGACCGTGATTTTCTCTTTTAGGAAATCTGCTCTTTTAGTTGAAGTGCCCAGGGGAATCGCTGCAGACAGGGACACCGCTGTTCGCACCGTGACGCCAACCAGAGCAGATTCTAGACAGATGTTGAATGGCTCCGAAGCATAAATGTGATGAGTGGATGCACCTGCCGCCTATTTATACCTGTGTACACGGGGAGTGGCTCAGGTATGCATTAAATTGAATAAAAAGTAAAAAACTTACTTGATGCGCATTCTTTAAAATTCAATTTTGTAGAGGTAGAGTTAAAAAAAAATGTCATGCTCAAATTTAATACTATTAAGGTCATTGCACAATTGAAAAATAAATACGACCTCAGATTGTGTCAATCATGTTTACACATTGCCTCCAAAATGTTTGTACCAAAAAAAAAAAAATTGATTGATTTTCTATGTTTTTCACATCTGTAGCAAGCAATTTGAGAGTGCACGCCAAAAATCCAGAACAGGAATTGTCAAGTTCATCCACTTCGTCTCGCAGCACAAAGCATTGTAAAGATCCTTGCACACTGAGTTTCACAGAACTTGGTGGTCTTCTTTTTAATATGTGGTTCTAGTATCACAAGCGAAGCATCAAACTGAGCCACTGATATCCTGAAGTAAACTTTGAATCGCCTGTGATAATCCCGCTACTCCTTAAAGGGGCTCCTGTGTCTAGGAGTAAAGGTGTTCCTGTGGCTCAGTGGTTAGAGCATTGCATTAGCAGCGCAAAGGTTGTGGGTTCGATTCCCAGGGAACACATGTACTGACAAAAAAAGAAAATGTATAGCCTGAATGCACTGTAAATCGCTTTGGATAAAAGCGTCTGCTAAATGCAAAAATGTAAAGGTTAGTTCACGCAAAAAAGGCATCCTAGGTGTATATGACTTTCTTCTTTCCGATGAATCCAATCAGATTCAATCAGTTCAGCGCGTCAGGAGCAGACAGAGCAGCGATGATCATGTTATCACAGTGTCAGAGGACGAGGTTCGGAGGGATCTAAAGAGAGTGAAAGTCAGGAAAGCAGTCAGACCTAATGGGATTACTGACCCACTTCAGTTTGCACAAACAGATCTACTGAAGATGCCATCTCTCACGTCCTGCACTCTTCCCTCTCACACATTGACAGCAACAATGGGAACTATGTAAGGCTGCTATTCATTGACTATAGCTCAGCTTTCAATACTATAATCCCCATCAAGCTAGCTTTTAAACCGACAGACCTCTGCCTAACTCTTCACGCTGCAACTGGATTCAAGACTTCCTCACCGGCAGACCTCAAGTGGTGAAAGTAGGCCAGTTCACCTCCAACTCATCACCCTGAATGTAGGAGCCCCACAGGGTTGTGTCCTGAGTCCCCTGATCTACTCTCTCTACACACATGACTGCGTGTCCTCTCACAACTCCAATTCTGTTATCAAATTAGCTGATGATACTGAGGTTCTGGGCCTCATTTCCAACAATGATGAGACCGCATACTTGGATGAAGTAGAGAGACTTACATCATGGTGCCAGGATAACTGTCTCTCTCTCTGAATGTGAGCAAAACTAAAGAACTGATTGTGGACTTCAGGAAGAGACAGCAACTGCCCTACACTCCTCTTATGATCAGTGGGACCACTGTGGAGAGGGTGAGCAGCTTCAAGTACCTTGGTGTAAACATCTCCATGGACCTGACTTGGACTACACACATTCAAACACAGGTTAAGAAAGCCAGGCAAAGACTGTACCATCTGCGACAGCAGAGGAAATTCAGGGTCTCGCCTGCAATATTGAAAACGTTCTATTCAGGGGCCATAGAAAGTGTACTGACTCAGTGCATCTCAGTGTGGTATGGAAACGCCTCCAATCAGGACTGCAAAGGCCTGCAGAAAGGTGTATGCTTGGCTGAGCGCATCTCAGGGTCTGCTCTCCCCTCTCGGCAGGATATCTACCTCAAACGCTGCAAAAGCAGAGCTGCTAAAATCATCAAGGCACAAATCACCCTGATAAAAGTCTCTTAATTTTACTGCCATCTGGTAAGTGCTTCCGTAGCATGATGCCAAAAACTGAGAGACTTAGGAGGAGCTTCTTCCCTCAGGCCTTCAGACTCCTTAACTCAAACTCGGTCTCATAACATCAACATGACTCCATTTAATAATCACTCAATAATCAGTAAGATATTCATTATTCTCCACTATTCGTATTGCTGCTATGTAAATACCCTGCAAACCTACCTTTGCACATGCCTGCTTATATTATTATTTATTAAGTCTATAGTATCCTGTCCTGCACATAATTTTATTGCACATATTATTTTTTATTTTCTACTTCATTTTTTCCTCCATACCTATATTTATGTATATTCTCTTGTGTTTGTATTTCATATAATTGCACTGTCCATGGAGCGGACCTGACTTACATTTCACTGCTGGTTATATTCTGTATAATTGTGTATGTGACGAATAAAAATCTTAAATAGAAATATACACTCAGAGAATATGTGATGTCAGAGTCAGATATGTGTGCAGAGCCTGTTATAGACAAAAGTCAGGGTAGCATATTTAATTCTTGACAGGAATGCAAACAAGATTTCAATTTGGACTAAAGTAGTTTAACAATTTAACTACCATACAGCTGACAAAAACGTAAGTGCCCCCCCTCCAAAAAAATAAAATAAAAAATAAAACATCCAGTAGACAAACACTGAATGAAACCATTGTGAACGTTTTGAAAATGTTGTTATCTTGGATATAGCTATACAGTGCATGTCATTGTGAAGACAGCAAGTCTATCACACACACACAGCAAATTATTTTCGTCTGTAAAATTCAACATGGTGTCAAACCTGCCGAATTTAAACTTCTTTAGAATGTCAAAAAAACTGTTCAGGTTTAGGTGTACTAAACATTTGATAAATTACAAAACGATAGACTGCCAAATCGTAAATCCTTCCAATATTCTCCTATCTTGGCTTGCAGCTCACCTGGCTTTTGCTGCTTTATTAATCACATTCTCCAATGGCTTTTCAATGTTTCATTAGGGTTTGCTGACAAATTTACTGTGGTTTTATTAGGGAGCCCCTGCCGAGTGTTCTGTCATCTTGTCACTTTTATTTTAAATCGTCTTCTATTCTCTGCACTAGAAGTGTGCAACCACTCTCTGTTCCTCGTTAACACAGACTTTTTATTGTGTTCCGCCATAAGTGAGATTTCAGTCCAACAGCATCGGTTTGTCTTTGTTATGATGCAAACGGCCTAAGGAATAAGGGCACACGATATTTAACCTGAAGCTGAGAGGGAAATTTAACTGCTAGTCATCACTGAATAGTGCTGAATAGAGATGAGGCTTCGTTTGTGGTTTATGCGGTAGAAGCGAAATGCGACAGCTAGAAACTATGATTATGGATAAATAAGACACATCTAACATAACCCAAAAAATAGCCTATGTGTACAGGTGCTGGTCATATAATTAGAATATAATAATAATAATAATAATAGTAATAAACTTTATTTTCTATAGCGCCTTTCAAGGTACATCTCAAAGCGCTTTACACAGAAGAAGAAGATTGGGAAAAAACAATAATAACAATTAAAAGTAAAATAAACATTTTCCATATGACACAAGAAAAGCTATTCTGAAAAAATATGTTTTAAGAACAGATTTAAAAACACTAAAAGATTCAGCCTGTCTGATCTCAGAAGGAAGAGAGTTCCAGAGTTTTGGTGCACAAGACGAAAAGGCCCGATCACCCATAGACCGTAGACGAGTAGGGGGTATCACTAAAAGACCAGAATCAGAGGAATGTAGATCACGACTTGGAGTATAAACAGATAACAGTTGAGACAAATAATATGGTGCCAAACCATGCAAAGCCTTGTAGGTTAACATGATAATTTTAAAATCAATCCAAAATCTGACAATCTGACAATAGAGCCAATGCAATGACTCTAAAACTGGAGAAATATGCTCGCTTGTCTTGGTCCCTGTCAGAATTCTAGCAGCTGAATTTTGAACTGATTGCAACTTACTTAAGGTGGTTTTAGAAACCCCAGCAAGCAAAGCATTACAGTAATCAATACGGGAAAAAACAAATGTGTTTATCAATTTTTCAGCAACCGGAAGGGATAACATGGGGCGGAGTCTTGCGATGTTTCGGAGATGAAAAAATGAATTTTTAACTGTATTCTGAACATGAGGATCGAAGGTTAGATTAATGTCAAATATCACCCCCACATTTTTTTATTTATTTTGAAAATCTAAAACCGTACCTTCCACTGTTAAAGCTAACTAATTAGATTTACTAATCTGATGTGGTGTGCCAATAAGCATTAACTCTGTCTTATCACTATTAAGACAAAGGAAGTTTTGAGACATCCATTTTCTTATCGCTGCAATGCTGTGTTCAAGAAAGCCAATAGCTGTGGTATCACCAGCTTTAGTGTGAATGTAGATCTGGGTGTCGTCTGCGTAAAAATGGAACTTAAGACCAAGGGATCTAAGAAGCTGACCAAGAGGAAAGATGTACATACTAAAGAGTAGGGGGCTCAAAATGGGACCCTGTGGGACACCAAATTTAACAGAACCGACTTTAGAACGACATCCACCCAGGGAAACAAACTGTCTACGGTCTGAAAGATAAGATTTAAACCAATTTAAAACAGCGTCAGTAACACCAAAAACAGTTTCTAAGCGAGTAAGTAACAGAGCGTGATCGACTGTGTCAAAAGCTGCGCTTAGATCTAGAAGAACCAAAATAGAGAGATAACCAGAGTCTGCAGCAATCAACAGATCATTAGTAACCTTAACTAAAGCTGTTTCAGTGCTGTGGAGTTTACGAAAGCCAGATTGGAGGGGTTCAAAAAGGTTGTTATCAATGAGATGAGTATGCAACTGAGAAGCCATAATACGCTCCAGGATTTTCGCTATGAAGGGAAGATTAGAGATGGGCCGAAAATTATTAAGATTATCAAAATCAACAGGAGTTTTTTTGGGGACAGGGATTACAGCAGCAATTTGAAATGCTGCTGGCACCATTCCACAACACAAAGAGTCATTTATTATATTAAGAACAACGGAGCCTAGAGAGGCAAAGCATGATTTAAACAGCTGAGTTGGAATAGGATCAATAATGGAAGTGGCTACTTTCATTAGAGAAACTTCCTTGCTTAGAGAAGCCAGATCCAGAGAGGAAAATTTAGACAAAGGGGTGCCAGAAAAGTGTGAAATGTAACAAAAAGAAAAGGATGAAACTGCAGTAATGCATTTGCGGGCATTGTCAATCTTAGAACTGAAATAATCAAGAAATCTATTACAAAGGTGTACAGAGACAGACACAGTTGAAGTACTATAGCCATTGACCAATTTGTTAATAGTATTAAACAGTTTGTGGGGATTTCTTTCATTATTAACAATTATTTGAGAAAAATACTGGGACCTGACAGATATTATTTCTGCCTTATATTCATGTAAGTGCTCCTTCCAAGCTTGGTTATGTACACTGAGACCAGAGATACGCCACCTATGCTCCAATTTACGACAAGCTGCCTTCATCAAGCGCAGTTCATCAGTATACCAAGGAGCTGAGCGTACAAAGGCCACTGTGCGAGATTTCATTGGTGCAAATTAATCTAAACCAGATGAGAGGACTGTGTTTAACAAATAAATGTTGTCCTCCAACGGGTCAGATGGTAAAAAACTACTTAGAGAGTAGTCGACAAAAGCAGAGAAATCAGGAACATCAATAGATTTTCATTTACGATAATTAACAGTTCTAGACAAGGGCATATTCAAGTGAGACAAATCCACATTAAAAAGGATCGCCAAATGGTCAGACAGCCCAAAATCAGAGGAGGATAACTGTGAGAGAAAGTTTGACCCTTGATATGTGTGGGACAATCCACCAGCTGCTTTAAATCAAAACAGTCCAACAGAGACAGAAAGTCCCGTGTCATAGTAGAGTCATTTTTATCTATATGAATATTAAAGTCCCCCAGGATGAGAGTTCGTTCAAACTTAACACACACCAGAGACAGCAGATCAGCAAACTGTTAAAAAGTCTCCTTTTGATTTGGGAGGTCTGTAGACTGTAACTATAACTGTAGAGATCGAAGCAGAGACACTCAGGGCCAAACATTCAAATTAGTTAAAATGGGGGATGACCACCGGGATAATGTTAATATATGAATTGTACAGTACAATGATGCCACCACCCCTCCCCGTGGCTCACGGGATTTCGAGTAATCCGTAGCCCGTGGGAGTAAGTTCATTGAATAAAAGTCCATCACATTGTTTATGCCAAGTTTCTGTTAAACACACCAAGTCGATTTCTTCTTCAATGATAATATCCGATAGCAACACGGCCTTGTTGTTTACAGATCGCGCGTTGAGAAGCGCCGCTTTCACCAGACGCGGGGGCGTAGAAGAAGATGAAGCGCATTCTACCCGGTTGAGTGCTGATAAATTCTTAAAATCCACACCGCTGCTTAACAAGCTGCGGGATTTTCGATGAAATATAGGCACACGGACAGCATCCGCAGAAGAGCGGGTAAACCAGCGCCTTGAGGCTCGGTGTATATAACGTGTGCAACGTAGAATTCCGACATTACGGCATAATTCATAGGTATCACTCGATAAGGGATAATTCCTATTTAGCGTCAGGAGATTGCAAGCGGAATACCTTAGAGCCATGACGGAGAAATCCTCGCCCGTAACAGTCTTGTAACGTTAGAGATATGAGTCCTGGGCTGAGTAACTGAAAAAATTATTCCAGTAGCCATAGATCCAAACTGATAACAACAGGCTGAGAATAAAATCGTAGTTCTGCATTTCAAATAGCGTGGGTACCAAGAGGGGGATTTTACAGTTCCAGAGCCCTCATTATCCAGACATCAAAGTCCAAAAATAATTAAAAACAATAAAAACAGGAGAGAGGAGCGGCAGCCAAACGCGCCAGCGTACCCTTTCAACCGGAAGTGTCCTCACCATCGTCAAAAAGTTGATTTATTTCACTAATTCCATTCAAAAAGTGAAACTTGTATAATGTATACATTCATTCCACACAGACTGATATATTTCAAGTGTTTATTTCTTTTAATTTTGATGATTATAACTGACAACTAATAAAAACCCCAAATTCAGTATCTGAGAAAATTAGAATATTACTTAAGACCAATACAAAGAAAGGATTTTTAGAAATCTTGGCCAACTGAAAAGTATGAAGATGAAAAGTATGAGCATGTACAGCACTCAAAACTTAGTTGGGGCTCCTTTTGCCTGAATTACTGCAGCAATGCGGCATGGCATGGAGTCGATCAGTCTGTGGCACTGCTTAGGTGTTATGAAAGCCCAGGTTGCTCTGATAGTGGCCTTCAGCTCTTCTGCATTGTTGAGTCTGGCATATCGCATCTTCCTCTTCACAATACCCCATAGATTTTCTATGGGGTTAAGGTCAGGCGAGTTTGCTGGCCAATTAAGAACAAGGATACCATGGTCCTTAAACCAGGTACTGGTAGCTTTGGCACTGTGTGCAGGTGCCAAGTCCTGTTGGAAAATGAAATCTGCATCTCCATAAAGTTGGTCAGCAGCAGGAAGCATGAAGTGCTCTAAAACTTCCTGGTATACGGCTGTGTTGACCTTGGACCTCAGAAAACACAGTGGACCAACACCAGCAGATGACATGGCACCCCAAACCATCACTGACTGTGGGAACTTTACACTGGAACTCAAGCAACGTGGATTCTGTGCCTCTCCTCTGTTCCTCCAGACTCTGGGACCCTGATTTCCAAAGGAAATGCAAATTTACTTTCATCAGAGAACATAACTTTGGACCACTCAGCAGCAGTCCAGTCCTTTTTGTCTTTAGCCCAGCTGAATGCGACAGCTGAAACCCATGTCTTGCATACGCCTGTGCGTAGTGGTTCTTGATGCACTGACTCCAGCTGCAATCCACTCTTTGTGAATCTCCCCCACATTTTTGAATGAGTTTTGTTTCACAATCCTCTCCAGGGTGCGGTTATCCCTATTGCTTGTACACTTTTTTCTACTACATCTTTTCCTTCCCTTCGCCTCTCTATTAATGTGCTTGGACACAGAGCTCTGTGAACAGCCAGCCTCTTTTGCAATTACCTTTTGTGTCTTGCCCTCCTTGTGCAAGGTGTCAATGGTCGTCTTTTGGACAACTTTCAAGTCAGCAGTCTTCCCCATGATTGTGTAGCCTACAGAACTAGACTGAGAGACCATTTAAAGGCCTTTGCAGGTGTTTTGAGTTAATTAGCTGATTAGAGTGTGGCACCAGGTGTCTTCAATATTGAACATTTTCACAATATTCAAATTTTCCGAGATACTGAATTTGGGGTTTTCATTAGTTGTCAGTTATAATCATCAAAATTAAAAGAAATAAACACTTGAAATATATCAGTCTGTGTGGAATGAATGTATACATAATACAAGTTTCACTTTTTGAATGGAATTAGTGAAATAAATCAACTTTTTGATGATATTCTAATTACAGTGCCCTCCACTAATATTGGCACCCTTGGTAAATATGACCAAAGGTGGCTGTGAAAATAAATCTGCATTGTTTATCCTTTTTATCTTTCATTCAAAAAATTCACAAAATTTTAACCTATCATTGAAGTAAAACAATTGAAAGTGGGGAGAAAATCTCATGATGAAATAAATGCTTTCACTATTTCATGTTGGCCACAATTATTGGCACCCAATTATTGCAAAGTCCTTTTCCAAGGGTGACAGCTCTGAGTTTTCTCCTATAATGCCTGAAGAGTTTGGAGAACACCTGACAAGAGATCAGAGACCATTTTCTTCATACAGAATCTCTCCAGATCCTTCAAATTCACAGCTCCATGACGGTGCTTCTTCTCTTCAGTTCACCTCACTCATTTTCTGTAGGGTTCAGGTCAGAGGACAGAGACCGCAAAGGTAAAAGATTCATTTTGTGCTCAGTGACCCATTTTTGTGTTTATTTTGATGTTTGTTTTGGATTGTTGTCCTGCTGGAAGATCAAAACATGGCCCATTATAAGATTTCTAACAGAGGCAGTCAGATTTTGATTTTTTATCTGTTGGTATTTGATAGAATCCATGATGCCATGCATCTGAACAAGATGTCCAAGACCTCCAGCAGAAAAAAAGGCCCACAACATTAAAGATCCAGCAGTATATTTAACCGTGGACATGGGGTAATTTTTTATCCCTGTTTGTACTAAACTCATCTGGTGGGGTTGCTGCCAAAAAGCTATTTTTTCAGTTTCATCTGACAATAGAAGCCAGTGCCATTTGAAGTTCCAGTCGTGTCTGACAACTGAATTTGCTGGAGTTTGTTTTTGGATGAGTGAGGAGAATTTTTCTTGAAACCCTCCCAAACAACATGTGGTGATTTAGGGGATGTTTGATTTTTTTTTTTTAGGTTTCTGACCCCAAGACTCAACTAATCTCTGCAATTCTCCAGCTGTGATCGTTGGAGAGTCTTTGGCTACTCAAACTCTCCTCCTCAGCATTCATTAGGACGATATAGACACACGTCCTCTTTCAGGCAGATTTTTAACATTTTTAGTTGATTGGAACCTCTTAATTATTACCCTGATGGTGGGAATGGAGATTTTCAATGTTTCAACTCTTTTCTTACAGTCTATTTATTTTGTGATGCTCAACAAACTTGTTTTTTTCTCATTGTGATGGATGATAAAGGGAATTTGACCTTTGTGTTCCTCATATTTATAATCCTGTGGAACAGAAAGTCATGGCTGGACAATTTCATGCTCCTAGTCACCCTGGTGTGCTAAAAAATGTAAATATGAATGGGAATATACTTCAGAGATATTTTACTCATAAGAATTTCTAGGGGTGCCAACAATTGTGGCCAACATTCATTGGAGAAAAACATTTATTTCATCATGAGATTTTCTCCCCACTTTCAATTGTTTTATTTCAATGATAGGTTAGAATTTTGTGAATTTATTGAGTGAAAGATCAAAAGGATAAACAATGCAGATTTATTTTCACAGCCGCCTTTGCTCATATTTATCAAGGGTGCCAATATTAGTAGAGGGCACTGTATATGACCAGCATCTGTATATATTAGGTTATTTTGCTATTAGGTTTTATTTTCAGAAATACATTGTCAAATAAATTTAAACCTATTTTTTCAGCATAAAATCTAGACTAGTCAGTTATTTAAGTTGTATTTGAATGTTTTTGCTTCCCCCAAGAATTTTTGCGTTTTCTTACAAAACTTTTGCGTTCCCCTGAAAACTTTGCTTGCTAACAAAACTATTGAATATGAGTAAAAGCTATATTTTAGTGTATTTGTGATAGAACGCATAGCCTATCACAAATACACTAACATATAGAACGTTTTCAGGGGAAACACAAATATTTTTGTGAGAGAATGCAAATGGTTTGTGAGAAAATGTTGAGCTTCTCTGGTAAATGCAAACGTTTTTAAAGTGAATGCTAAAGATTTGTGAGTGAACACAAAGAAAACATTGTGTTCTGAAAGAAAATGCAAAGTTTCTCAAGATAATTCAATACTTTTGCTAAAAAACACAAATTTCTTGGGGAATGCAGTACCTTCGCTTATATACTGAAATATGAGGTGGGAGAAAAACAAGCAAACTATATTTCAGTGTAATTGTGAGTGAACAATGTATATCGGGTGAACGCAATACATATAATTGTTTTTATTTCATTTCATTTGCAAAGCTATGAGCGAATAGACAAGCAGTAAATTATATATTTTTATTAAAATTGAATTTTATTATAATATATTTATTTTTCTAGCAGCATGGAGTTCTGTAGAAATCACATAAACAAACAAACTAAAACACACCATTAACCAGCCTTTTTAAGGGGCAAAAACCTTTAATGAAATAAATAGAAACACTTGCAAACACAAAAACACTTACAAGACGGCATTAAATGGAAAAATAAAAGTTTAAACTACTTTGTCAAACAACTGTGTGTAGAAAACATACTAAAAGGTACAAAAATGTACATCACCAATGTCGGTGTTCAACATACAAAAATACTATTTGGAAATTAAAAACCGTATATAGCCTATATTACAATTAAAATTAATGTTAAACGAATATTTTATAACTATTAAATACTTTAAATTCTGTATAACATGCTATTCGTTAAACTGTACTCTTAAATCTAAGATCCATTGGTTCGATTTTTGCTTTCGACATTAATAATTCCTCGCCTGACAGCACAAAATACACATAATTCATCATTCACATGCAAGGGTTATGTTTTCTTAAAGGAACACTCCACTTTTTTGGAAATATGCTCATTTTACAACTCCCCTAGAGTTAAACAGTTGAGTTTTACCATTTTTGAATCCATTCAGCCGATCTCGGGGTCTGGCGGTAGCACTTTTAGCTTAGCTTAGCATAGATCTTTGAATCGGATTAGACCGTTATCATCTCGCTCAAAAATGACCAAAGAGTTTAGATATTTTTCCTATTTAAAGCTTGACTCTTCTGTAGTTACATCTAGTAATAAGACCGACAAAAATGAAAAGTTGTGATTTTCTAGCCTGATATGTCAAGGAACAATACTCTCATTCCAACGTAATAATCAAGGAACTTTGCTGCCGTACCATGGGTACAGTAGGCACAATGATATGACGCAGCGCTTGAAAGTAGTCCCCAGCTAGGGGCTAGTTATGACATAGCAGAGGACTACTTTCAGGCGCGTAATATCATTGCGCCTACTGGTACCCATGGTACGGTATAGTTCCTAGAAAAATCGACGACCTGCCTAGAAAATCAAAAATTTTAATTTTACGTCTGTCTTAGTACATGATGTGACTACAGAAGAGTCAAGCTTTAAATAGGAAAAATATTGAAACTCTTTGGTCATTTTTGAGCGAGATGCTAATGGTCTAATCCCTTTCAATGATTTATGCTAAACTAAGCTAAAAGTGCTACCGCCAGACCCAGAGATCGGCTGAATGGATTCAAGCCTATTGAGCCTATATCCAAAAAAAGTGGAGTGTTCCTTTAAATAGTTTTTCAAGCTACCTCACAGATCTTACAGTCCTCAGATACAAGTTCACACTATTTTCTCGTTTAATGTCTTCTGTGATCTCTGACAACTACACACACTTTCCACATCCGCATTCGACCGTCTTTTCGATGTCCCGTGTGAACAAACTTCCATCGTCGCACTCGAAGCTGTAGCGTCTGCGTCGTACCCTGGTGCCCCCACAGCAGAGGCCTGAATCCGGCCTGCAGCCACCGCGACACTCCACCCAGGACAGCGGCTGCATGCTGCGACACTGGACCTCGCCGTTCTGCACACGATGGAAGTCCCGTACCGACTCGCCCTGACACGGAGCCACTGGAAACAAAGAATACAGTCAGACAGAGCTAAGTAGATTACTTGAAAATTGTAGTCTGTCACTGATTCCAAATTACACAACAAAAATTGTGGTTAGTATCGTAATCTATTATATTACACATTTTAGGTAATATAATCAGAGTACTTTTAGATTACTTGTTGTGATCTAACTTGTTTATTACATTGATTTAAAAAGGATAATCCTGTATATTGATATAAAAATGCAAAGACTAAGAAAATATATTACATTTATTGTTATTAACAACATGAAGTGCATTAAACATTACATTACATAAAGGTTTCCTAAACTGGGGTTCATGAAGGAACTGCAGGGGGTTCGTGAGGTTAGTGAAAATCTACTAATTAATAAATTTAAATAAATCATTTTAAAATAACAATCAAAACAAAACACATGCTAAAATATTTAAATAGCCAATTTAATTTGTTTACCTGCATGTCATGTGATCATAACCAACGTCCATGTGTGCGTGAATTTATAAATGTGTTAATTTCTCAGAGGGGATTCAAATTAATATATACATTTTTTGGGAATCCCTGCACTATATGTAAATAAGAAATACTGAGCATATGCACTTTAAGTGTTTGAAAGAAAAAAAGCCTTCCAAAGACATAATACATAAATAACCTACTGAGTGATAATTCAAATAAAAATGAATGTGTTCATCAGTAGTTGAAATGTTGAGAAAACATTTATTAAAACAGATTTTTAAAATGATTTTTGTAAATCGAGTGGTCAAATGCTGTGTGGCCTTTCAATTGTGTAATTATATCCACCTGACTAGTGACTGGTCTTTGTGTGAATGTCAACAAAACTGGAAGACTTTCTGAGTGTATTTAACTATGTGGTAGGCTATACTAAAAGGAACATTTAAAAGAGGAATTAGGGGAAATCAAATTATAAATATTTTTTTTATATTCTTTGAACAATATGTAATCATGAAACCAATAAAAAAAGTAACTGTAGTCTGATTACGAGTCAATTTAAAATGTAATTTAATCTAATTACAAGTACTTAATTTTGGGAATTTTATTACGAAATCCAGATTACATGTAATCAGTTATTACGCAGATCTGCAGTCAAATTATGGTTTATGATAATCATTTGTTGTGTAAATGAGCATGGTTTACCTGTGTCGCATAACTGGCCGCTGTAGCCGCTGTTGCAAACGCATTGCGCCTGTCCCGTGGGTGATTCCTCACAGAAGCCGTGCTGGCATGAGAGCGCCGCACAGGGGCCGGGGGACTCGTCCTCTTGAGCGCAGAGGGGCCCGTGGAAACCATCCACACACTCACAGCGGTACGACTGCATGTCCACCGGGACACAGGTGCCGTGAACACACCTTACAGCAAGAGAGAGGACACTCTGGTTTAGATCAGGGGCCAGATTTACTAACAGGGGTGATTAGCATGAGAGCGCAATGCCAAAAAAATCGCCTAAATCCACTAAAAACGCAAGTGCGTTAAGACACACTTTTTGGCTGATAAATAAGGGCACAAATTGCAGTAAATTAACGCAAACCTTGGCAAAACATGTTGCATGGTTAATTTAAATACTCTCAAACTCCAATACATTTTGTGTCTGAAAATTAAACTCCTACAAACGCAAATGCAAATAAGGTCAGTTGCAAAAATTACTGTTTCGCATCTTTAGGAAATCCTGACAGTTGTTATTTAATGCCAAAATACGTTATTGGCATAAGCAGCCAGTAAATCTGGCCTTATGATTATAAACGGCCTAAATAGGAGTCAGTGGTACAACAGTGATTTATATCATACTAATGGAATATTTTACACAAGTTAACTGAATAATACTGTTTTTATATTATGAAATTAAATTACTTCATGAAATTAGGCATACCCTGAATAGTCAAAATAGTCACATTATGCTTTTTTTTCAAATAACCATGTGGTAATTCCTGTTGAATAGTTTTATATACTATAAAAACATTTAATTTTTAAACATAATATGAAATATGAAAACACATTTTCTATGTATAAAACTATTTTCATTTTCTGGTAAATATGTAAAAACGTACTTTTCTATTAGTAATATGCATTGCTAAGAACTAAATTTGGACAACTTTAAAGGCAATTTTCTTAATATTTAGATTTACTTCCTCCCTCAGATTCCAGATATTCAAATAGTTGTATTTCGGCCAAATATTGTCCTATCCTAACAAACCATTCATCAATGGAAAGCTTATTCAGCTTTCAGATGATGTATAAATCTCAATTTAAAAAAATGTAACCTTATGACTTGTTTTGTGGTGCACATATAATAGTTCTTCTCTTTTAAACTGGGGCGTGCACTGTGAACACACAGGTACGCACTTGTTTTTCTGGCAGGGGTTGGTGGCAGCTGCAAGCAGGGCCTGATCGCAGTGTGGGCCGCCCCATCCCGGCTGACAGCGGCACACGGGCTCGGCGGCAGAGTCCAGCTGACACAGTCCATTCACGCAGTGCAGCTCCTGACAGGCCCGGCAGCCCGGCACCACTCCCGGCTTCATCTGAGTGCGTGTGAAGTCCTGCAGCTCGTTATTGATGTACAGGTTTTGTATGCAGCCCTGAAAACTGGAGCCATTGAGAGACGGCCACTGGTTCAAAGACAGCGACTGCACATTTTCAGGCATTCCTAATGGATAAAACACACATTTAGAAATTATTTTACAACACTGTTCAGTTTATTTAAAAAATATAATAAATAAACATTTTCATTTTACACCATTATGTTGGGTTTCCCATTTAAGCAATTGCATTGTGTTAAACAGACTTGAAACAGTTGCGTTTTGGCTAACACATTTAGGCAGTTACCAAGCAAATGTAATCAGTATTAATAAAATTATGATCTTTGTAATGTAGAGGAAACACAGAAGCTGCATCTGAAGTGGCATGTATATGGATTTACGCACTAATGTTCACTTTCGTTATTTCACTCGTACTGCATCGAGAGACCCTATATGGGAAAAACTCCTTTTTTCTTCTTCAACTGAAGCCTTTTTTAATCACGCAGTGTAACTGCACATCCATTGGTCCGTGCAGTACTAAAAAATGAACCAATGGCTCGGTGGGGGCGTGCAAGCCTATGGCTATGCAGCCTGACATAGCCCGCCGAAATAGGCGGGGCGTCTGGCAAAATAAGCGGCCGCTTCACCGCCGCATATCAGATTTCTTCTCTAAAAATGACGCAGACACTTCCTTGCTGACTCTTCGCTGATGCCGAGATCTGCCGTTGAAACGCCTCAGCAGCTGGATTGGACCTTTTGTAGCGACCAGCTTGCAGATTCGGTCGATCCCCTGCAGCCATCCGGTGACGATATAAGAGCCTCACTAAAAGAGCAAATTTAGCACGGCGTTGTTGGTCCTTCCACCAAATGCTGCGCCGTCATTGTAAGACGTGCAGGTCTCCCCTCTACGCTGATGACACTCACGCTGAGTGTGTCATGCTTGGGGAAATCCCCCAAGCATGACACGCTCAGCGGGACTGTCAAAAAACGCTGCGCTCAGCGGGACTGACTGCTCTCATTGTGAGAGTTTCAGTCTTGCCTCTCTGCGCTCGCGGATAGATTTATTTTCAGAGAGCGACTCCGCCCCTCGCGCCCTCCATTTTTCTTCCTCCCAGGGACCTGTGAACGACGAAATGGATGACAGCCTTTCTCTGGCGGCTTCAGATGCGGAGGAGTTACCGGGCTCTGTGACTCACCCCGCCCTCTTGCCGTCATCTTCTTCACGCAACGCCAGACCTTCCGCGCTTTCCCCCCTCAACGGGTTGCCAGGAATTGTCCCAGCTCTGCCCCATCAGGGCTCTGAGGGTATACATTGAGCTCTGCCTCATACAGGAAATCAGAACAGCTTTTTGTCGGCTTCGGTAACCGTGCTAAAGGTGGCTCCGTTATTATAATTACGATATTATCGCAGATGATATCGCACACCCCTAATTGCATGTTTTTGTTTTTTATGAGTTGGGGCTACACAGATTTATTGGATGGAAATCCTGCACCCAATTAAAATGAGTTAATCTGTTGCAGTCAAATAGTATCACTATTCACATTAGAGGTGGAAAATTTACCGCCGACGTATAGTGGAGCATCTCTTGTGAGGGGCTGGATGTGTCCCAAGCTGTCCAGAGTGGTAGGAAGCCCTCCGTCCACAGAGAGGTTGACCATCCGGTCATAAGTCAGCAGCTCGACGGTGTGAAAGCGTCCGTCGTTCACTGTCTCTGAGCTGTGGAAACAGGCAGTGAATTATAGCAGGTGTATTGCCATGTTCAATGTGGAGCGTGGTCTTTAATGTAAACCTGTAAATGGTGCTTCCCGGCTGATTTCCTGCGTCATAGCTCACTTTGACACGACCGTCGTGTACCTCAACTGCGATGTGGTTGTCGACGCCGTTGTAGAGAAGAATGCCATTGTCTTCTGCTGTGGAGACCTGAGAGAAAGAGTCCAAACGCAATGTTTAAGGTTTCTTTGCGTTTTTGACATTATGCTCAACCGAGGCTGCATTTATTTGATCAAAAACACATGAAAAATACCGTCAAATTCTGAAATATTGTTATTACAACTCTTTCTATGTGAATCTATATTAAAATGTACTTTAGATCTGTGATGGCAAAGCTGAATTTTCAGCATAATTACTCCAGTCTTCAGTGTCACATGATCCTTCAGAAATCATTCTAATATTCAGATTTTCTGCTCAAGAAACATTTCTGATTATAATTAAAACTCAAGAGTTGTGCTGCAATTTTCTTTTTTTTTTACCATAATACATTTTTTTCAGGATTCCTCAATGAAAGTTAAAAAGATTTAATTAGAAATATAAATCTTTTGTAACACTACAAATGTATTTTGACTCTCACTTTTGATCAATTCAATGCATCCTGACTGAAAAAATTGCAATTTCTTTATAAAACCCAAACCTTTGATTGTTTAAATATTTGTATTCCTAGATATTTCTAAACATTAGATAAAATGTATGTATATATTATCACTGAGTTAAGAAAACCCAATTTAAAATCTTGTTACTTAAAAATGTATTGATATAGTATAATATGAAATATTTGCTTTTTTATTATTTATTTATATTGTATAATATTAAATATGTGCTTTTTTATTATTTATTTATATTGTATAATATTAAATATTTGCTACATTAACCATGCTGTACTAATGTATATTAAAGTGGTTAATAATAAGCAATTAACAATAATACAATTCATAATTGTATTTTTTTTGTTTTAACATTATAAAAGTCTTTATTATCACTTCTGATCGATTTAATGCATCCTTGCTCATCCTACTTTCCAGAAAAATAAATGTTAAATTATTTTATAAATTTTCCCTTTATTTAACTATGTGGTACAACTACATACAATGGTGGCTAATAATATTATAATATGTAATATAATATTTTAGTTATTTGTAACACCATAAATGTCTTTACTAATATTAGTACTTTTATACTTCTGATCAATTTAAGGCATCCTTGCTAAATAAAAGTATTAATAATAAAAAAAAAACATTTTGGACAGTGGTGCATGTTTAAATAGTTGACATAAAATATTTAGAAATAATATATATATATGCATTTTATTTCATCCTTACATCTAACAATAGCAGAAACATAAAAAAATGACAATTACTCTGACATATGGCTGTTAAAATTACATTTACATTTGCTCGTACAGCAGATGTTTCATGTGCCAAGGTCAGAGAAAATAAATCCGAAGCATATGCTTGGACCAAAATTATTTAATTATGGAGCTGATTTTGCATTATATTTTGGGCATATGGTAAAGGTCACAGTCTCTCTCGCATTATCATAAATTAAACAGCCCTCATAACAACATTAATACGCAAATGTGTGTTATTTAATGTGAGTAATAGTTCACATATATGGTGCCACATGTGGAAAAAAAATCTAGATAGGCTAGTGAATATCTCTTCTAATATATATATATATATATATATACACTCACCGGCCACTTTATTAGGTGCACCTGTTCAATTGCTTGGTAACACAAATTGCTAATCAGCCAATCACGTGGCAGCAACTCAATGCATTTAGGTATCTAGATGTGGTGAAGACGACTTGCTGAAGTTCAAACCGATTATCAGAATGGGAAGAAAGGGGATTTAAGTGACTTTGAACGTGGAATGGTTGTTGGTGCCAGACCGGCTGGTCTGAGTATTTCAAAAACTGCTGATCTACTGGGATTTTCATGCACAACCATCTCTAGGGTTTACAGAGAATGGTCCGAAAAAGAGAAAATATCCAGTGAGCGGGAGTTGTGTGGATGAAAATGCCTTGTTTATGTCAGAGGTCAGAGGAGAATGGGCCGACTAGTTAGAGATGATAGAAAGACAACAGTAAATCAAATAACCACTGGTTACAACCAAGGTATGCAGAATACCGTCTCTGAACGCACAACACATCGAACACTGTAGCAGATTTCTCGTTCTCGTTCTCAGTTCTCGTTTGGCTGTCAACAGAGGTAGTCGCTAGATTTCACTCCCGCCCTACCCTTTTTCCTCCCTGCTGGCTTCTGCTGTCTCGTCTCATCTATTGAAGAGACTCCTTCTGCACGGCTCTCCAAACTAGAAAATTATGGATTTGATCAACTGGTCTCTCAGCGCGATTGACACCATCTTCTCAACGAGAAGTCTGGGTTCTGGGGAACCTGTTTGTCCTGACGGGACGTTCGCGGCCGGATATACGAGGGATGCGTGGGAGAAGTGGCAAATCGTATGTCTGGCGGCTCTTTCCGTGGAGGACGCTGAAGATATCTACCTTTTCGGCACCATGATAACAGGTATTCTGCTGATTGGATTAGGCTTTACCCTGGGTTATCGAAAAATTCAGAAGACGGGAACAGCTGTTCAAAGTCTCACAAGGCTGCCCGTTTTGATTGAAGCTGTGGGAAGAGCGGTCAGCAATGAGACTGAGACTATAAACCGGAATATGGATACCATCATGATGAAACTCGCTGCTTTGGAAGTGAAATTTGGTGATTTCAGAGATCAGAATGGACAAAGAGAATGAGCTGTGGAAATTTTGCAGCTGTTCGCCCCAAAAGTCATAACAACTTAATCTTATCTTTCTGGCTCCCAGCGCCTTGGCCAAGGCCGTCTGGTTTCACCACCCTGAGAGAGCGATGCAGTGAAGACTCTCTTGCTCCCTTCCCCATTACAGACATTACTCCCTCCCCATTCAACTGCCTCTGAAATGCTTTGTACCGCCACTAGGGCGAGCAGGTCTGAGACCCGCGCCGCATGGCACTGGACCGGATGGCTGCTTGCCAGAGCTGGATATGTTTCTGTTGCAATGTCATGTGTTTATGGTATATGTGCTTGTGTGCTGAGGTGTTTTTTTCTGTTCTCAGACTGTACTCCAAATGGAGCATAGTCTGGGGGTTAAAAATTTTTTTCCTCCTCTCTCTCCTCATGTAAAAAGCTGTATTTTCTAAATACCCTGTCTCCTGTTCTGTCTACCCCGTTGTCATATGTATGTTGTGTATGTATGGACAGGTTGATGGCTAATTTCGCTGGTACTTGTACTAGTGACAATAAAGGGCTACTACTACTACTACTACTAGATGGGCTACAGCAGCAGAAGACCACACCGGGTGCCGCTCCAGTCAGCTAAGAACAGGAAACGGAGGCTACAATTTGCCACTACACCGAAGCCCATTAATAGAATGGTCTTTTTCCATTCTCAGACGAATTAAGAATTTCAATCAATTTTTATTGACTAAACGCAAGCTCTTATTGCGATAGAAAACAACGCGGTTTCCACTGATTACGAAATATTTTTGTTTGCTGGGGTGGTTGTTGGTTAGGTTACATATTACTAGGGTGGGGGGGGGCAACAATTTGCCTATGTCATGATAAGAATCCGACCCTGACTGTGTCAGATGGCAATCAGAGCAGACTGTGCTTGTAGGAAGGAGGGACTTTGTAGAAAACGAAGCGTTTGAGAGAGGCGGGGCCTCTCAATAGGGGACCTACAATAAATGTACAGTATTTGAAAAATAAGTTTTTTTTCATATATTGCATGTCAACATATTCTGTTACACCAAATACACAAAATCGTGATCTTTAAAAAAGCATCATATGACCCCTTTAACATATTTGCAATTTTATTTATTTACTTATTTGTGTCATTTGCACAGCACTTTTACTTTTACAAAGACAGTGGTTAACTGGATTCTTTCCTGCAGAACGGACCGCACCTGTAGCGTGATGTTGGTCTGTGGCCGGTTCTTGACATTGTTGAGCAGCAGGTATGAGTCTTTGTCAATGAAATTGACGCTGAGCAGTTTTTCGCAGCGCGGCCCGCCGAAGCCCGGCAGACACTGACAGGCTGCAGTACCGGTGCTCGCCACACAGGAGGTGCCGTTCTCACAGAGCAGCTGCTCACAGCCCTCCGGAGCCGAGAGAGACACTTCACACAGACGACCGCTGCCACCAAACAACATGCCATCATAAACCACTGCATAACATACTGTACAAATCACGCTGCAGATGACGAACAAGAGTGTTCATAATCAAGAAAAAGACAGATCTAGTTCTTAAAATTGTGTTCTTTGTATTAATGTTGGTTTCATATGACTTTGAAACACTTTTATATGACCGTTAATAAAAGTTTACATTTATATACTCTGAAAATGTCATGTAGCATAACCGATACTTAAAAAGTAATAACATATTTTAGTTAAACCTTAGATACAAGTATTCAAATGCAATAATTTATTTCTTAAAAAGTTTTTAAATACATTATTTGCAAAAACAGATGACTCCATTTTTTATTTTAAAAATCATGTTTTTTTATTATGGTATCATGTTTTTATTGTGTTAGTTAGCTATATGTTTTTGTTATTATGGTATCATGTTTTTATTGTGTTAGTTAGCTGTATGTTTTTGTTATGTTTTAACCTAATCAAAATAACCCAACTGTAGTTTGATTGAGATTAATTGGAATGCACAATACATTTTAGGAGTTATCTGTTTTTGCAAATGAACTCTTCATTTCATAATCTCATGATTTTTTTTAAATCATCATTACGTTTTTGGGGAGTTGCACCACATGACGTTTCCAAAAGCTGAAATAAACTTGTAATAAAAGAAATTAAAATTATTATTATTATTGTCATCGTTGTTGTTGTGTTTTTCCTGCATGTTTCTGCAGCTTGGTTATACCACATGACTTTGATTTAGTGGACAATTTTATATTATAAAAATAGTGTTTTAATATTTATAGTAGCATTAATTAATATGTATATTTTATGATATATGATAGAATAATATAAATATATATAAATTATACATTTTTTTCAATAAATAAAAATCTATTTATAATATTTTCTATCTATCTAATATTGTATTATAAATAAGATTAATATAGACATCACATTGAAAATGACATAATATTTGAACAAAATAGAAATCATATTAAAAATTATAACAAACTACTTAAGCACCACAAAAAAAATCTAAATAAAATTTTTATTCAGAAATTTACAGATAATTCATCCTTAAAGAGGCGTATTTAAACCATTGTATGTATAAACTGTATTTTAATGTATTTTTTATTAATATAATACATTTGTGTTCATGTTATTGATGGATATTAATAGGCAGGACTACTTAATATTATTACAGTGAAAGGGGAAACATGGAGTAACATGAAAATATAGATTTGTTTTAAATTTTTTACATTATGTTATAATGAAATATTTTATTTCTTAAAAATGATATTAAATAAGCATGTGGTAATGCCTATTGAACATTTAAAATAAGAAAACAATTGTTCACTGTATCTACTTTAGGTAAAATATATAAAAAAGTTATCTATAAAACAATTATTTCAAAAAAATCGTGATGTTACTTTATTGAAATATTTTAAATGATATATAGAATATCACATTAGTATACTTCAAGCTTAATATATTTTATATTAGTCTTACATATTAATTAACCATGGCAATAAAATCATATGGACTAATATAAAGTGGTTTTGACTCACCTGTATCCCTGAGGACAGATGCATGAGTATCCGGCCACATGATCCACACAGCGCGCTCCGTTCTGACAGTAATGACCCTCACAT
The DNA here is from genome assembly GCA_027564155.1 of Gymnocypris eckloni scoliostomus. Taxonomy (NCBI): domain Eukaryota; kingdom Metazoa; phylum Chordata; class Actinopteri; order Cypriniformes; family Cyprinidae; genus Gymnocypris; species Gymnocypris eckloni. Next base: position 30,683,331 of record CM050427.1, on the reverse strand, counting down.
TCATTATAATCCACACTGCAGTCATCGCCCACAAAACCCGGCAGACAGATGCACCTAAACACAAACACGCCGCTTTCATTACAGGTCAGAAATCTAATTTACTGACCTTAAATGCTGCTTTTCAGATGAAAGGCCTATTCAAACACGACAGCAAATATTTGACAAACAGGATCGTGAATAGAAACGACATTCCTACAGAACGACTCAGATGAGGAGCAAAAGTTATCTGGTGAAAGAACAAATTAGTAGATTTTTTTCTTTATCAGAAACACTTTCTACTCCCTTTAAAAGTTAATAAAATGCTAGCCTATTTATTTTACTTAAACACACACACACACACACACACATATATTATATTATACCACCTGACATTTCACAGCCATTTAATTAACATTGCTTGTCATAAAAAAGGTCAAATTATTGTTATTATAATTTTTTTTTAATCAATTTTGTTTTCTCCATCCATATTGGTTGTATCACATTACTTTGATTAATTTAATGTACTGTTTTAAATGCTAATATTAATAGATTTTATATTTGTATTAATATTTAGAATATTGTATGATGATTAATATGAAAGAAAAATACTGTATATTAAATATTATACAACTTTATTTTTAAGTATCATTTTTATTTCATTTACTTATATTTTATATAAAATATGTACACACTACCATTCAAAAGTTTTGTGTAAGAAATTAATGTTTAATAATAAATTGTTCAAAAGAGACAGTAAAGACTTGTATAATATTATCATATATTTAAAATAACTAATCTAATAATAAATAATCTGTTCTTTTGACATTTCTATTTGTCAAAGAATCCTGAAGAAAATGGAGCACAATGAATAGTTTTTATATTTAAATGACTATTATTTGTATATAAATATCTACATATATATTTATTATTTTATATTTATACAGTTTTTAGTGCCGTCAAAAGATTAATCACATCCAAAATAAAAGTTTTTGTTTACATAATATATATTTGTGTAATGTGTATATTTATTATATATAAATACACACACTTGCATGTATATATTTAAGAAAAATATGTAATATTTATATGTTAAATATATTATATGAATATAAATATATGAATGCATGTAAATATTTTCCAAATATATGTTATATGTGTGTGTATTTATTAGTGGTGGGCCGTTATCGGCGTTAACGCGTTGGCGTTAACGAGACTTTATCGGCGATAAAAAATATCGCCGTTAATCTATTCTCAAAGTTGGGATGGGAGCTGGGTCTATACTACGCAAGCTATGATGACTTTCACCCTGATATTTTAGCCGGATGTATACCTAGCCGAATTGCACTGTAGGGGCGAGAACAGTCTTGAACTAGAGGCTCGCAGTCCGTGATGGACAGATTGTTAACGGCTGGTCTATGTGGTTATACAATCAGGCAGGACATCCAAACGCTCACCTATCATTCATCAACCTCAAATATGGCTTTTCATCTGAAAGATGTATGTAGTAGCAACTTTACATGGCCGCTCAATATGATGTTAACCTAGAGAAATGTGCGCTATTGAAGTGTTTGTGTGAAGCGTTTTGCGGGACAGGAAATCGCTCACTTGCTCTTAAAATCTCCGTCATTTTGGTCATACAGATAAAAGTAGCCTAATACATCTTTCGAATCTGTAAAGACTCTCGTTATTTGTGTGCACTCAGAATAACAACGAAACGTTGCTTTAAGCAAACAGGATGCGCTTTAGGTCTCATGTGAACTTGAGAATTCACTCCGTGTCACCCTCTGCTTTGAACCTGTGTGTATGCCTAACGTTACTGTGAAATTACCACATCAGACGTGACGTGCTAACATGGATGCAGCTATGAAGCCGCCGGGTTTGCTTCAGGAAAATTTATTTTAAGAAGCTTCCCAATGGAAACTGTAAACAGTTCATCACGACCTCTTATGTAGGCCTACAGTTCAAAATTCATGTTTAACTGAATAAACAGTTAGTAAACACAAGTACATCTTATTGAACATAGTTTATTTTCATCACTTATCATAGTAGAACAGCTTTCTCAAGCAGTTTGTGATGCATTTTGAAACAGGAGATGCGCCCCTGGTCTAATGCACCACCTGGCTTGAGAAACCCGCTCAAAGACTTACTTTTAGTCATTATTTGGGTAGCACACATATTCTGAATGCCTTCGCAGAATTCAAATGAGCTATTTAATCTAGATTAATCTAGATTAATTCCAAAATTAATCTAGATTAATCTAGATTAAAAATTAATATATGCCCACCCTAGTATTTATACATGTATACTAAATATGCACAGTACACAAACATATATTATGTAAACAAAAACTTTTCCTTTGGATGCAATTAATCGTTTAACAGCACTACTTTACATATTTTATATTAAGTGTTTTCTCTATAATTTTTTTTAACAAGCATCTCATGATTATTGTCTTAGGCTCACTTGGGTCCCGTAACAGTGGGTATGCAGGTGGATCTGCGATGACAGGGATTCTGACCCGGATAACACAGATCCTCCTCGTACTCCTCACACTTCTGGCCTGTAACACATATTAAATTCAAGTTATCAATTCATAGCAGTGAATGAAGAAGTATAATATTGATCACAAGTGCAGTATGGAGTACCTCAAGGCTCAGTACTAGGGCCGTTACTTTTCACGCTTTACATGTTACCCTTGGGAAATATCATCAGGAAACGTGGGGTTAGCTTTCACTGTTATGCTGATGATACTCAGCTCTGAAAAAACAGAGGTGTTAATTATCGGACCTAAAAACCACAGAAGTAAATAACCTAGAACCATGTCTAACACTTGATGGCTGCTCTCTCGATTCTTCATCATCAGTCAGAAACCCGGGTGTGCTATTTGATAGCAATCTCTCCTTTGACAGCCACGTTTCTAGCATTTGAAAAATTGCATTCTTTTCATCTTAAAAATATATCTAAACTGAGACCTAAGCTCACAATGTCAAATGCAGAAATGTTGATTAATGCGTTTATGACCTCATGGTTAGATTATTGTAATGCTTTATCAGGTGGTTGTTCTGCACGCTTAATAAACAAATGACAGATGGTCCAAAATGCAGCAGCTTGAGTTCTTACTAGAACCAGGAATTATGACCACATTAGTCCGGTTATGTACCGGCACTGCACTGGCTCCCTATTAAACATTGTAAAAATTTTAAAATCTTGTTAATTACTTATAAAGCCCTGAATGGCTTAGCTCCTCAGTATTTGAGCGAGCTCTTATCACATTATAGTCCTCCACGTCTGCTACGTTCTCAAAACTCTGGCCATTTGATAATACCTAGAATATCAAAATCAACTGCTGGCGGCAGATCCTTTTTCTATTTAGCGCCCAAACTCTGGAACAATCTACCCAACACTGTTCGGGTGGCTTGCTTAGTTGGGGACACTTCATTTCCAGCGATATCATCGACTTGATTGCACAAATACTATTTAAACTGAACTGAGCTGGACGATGACATCACTGAATTCAATAATGAAATGCTTTTAACTGAAAAATGGGCGTTTAATCTTATCATTTTACATTATTGATACACTATTTTCCTATTTTGATATTGTGCAGTTGCTTTGACACAATTTGTATTGTTAAAAGCGCTATATAAATAAAGGTGACTTGACTTGACAAGCTGGTTGTGTATAGATAATATCCTGAAGTTGCAAAGACTAAAATCTCAAAACCAAAGAGATATTCTTTATCAAAGTTAATACTCTGCCACACCCCTAAAACGACTCATTTCAACACCCCCCCACATGTCTACATCAAGAAGTGGAAATATTTGCATAAGGCGTGGTTTCAGTAACCACAGTAGTGTTGAAGCAGCCGTGTCAGGGAGAAGCCGTTTCTATGCGAAAGCAAAATGTATTTAGTTTGGCCTTCAGAAAGTAGATGCATTTAGGAATCATTAAGATTACTTACAACAGAACAGCAACACATTTTATGGACAACAGTTTTGTGAACCGAGGAGACGAGGTATCTCTGACAATCTGGTGCTTCTGAATCAGCGACTGTATGTTTTGTTATTAGTATAAATATTAGCTATTTTCTGTTCAAATGCGGAGTTTGCGCATCGTGTGTGTGTGTGTGTGTGTATGTGTGTGAGAGAGAGAGAAAGGGGGTCACAGTGGAGTCAGCTTTCTTAATCGTGGCTTGTGTGCAAACACATACAAGCATCATCACTGTGTCAGTCACGTGACTCTGTTACCCTCTATGGCTTGAACTGATTGTAAAATAAGGACATTATTAACTGTCTTTAAATTAAAATTTGAAAGCTGAGGTTTGTGATTATGGAAAGGGGCGTTACATTTCCGACTCGTGCTTGTGGTGTTCGGCCAATCACAGTGCACTTGGTCAGTTGGCCAATCAGAGCAAACTGTGCTTGTCGGAAGGAGGGGCTTTGTAGAAAACAAAGCGTTTAATAGAGGCGGGCATACATTTGTAGGACCTACAGTGGGGCAAAAAAGTATTTAGTCAGCCACCAGTTGTGCAAGTTCTCCCACTTAAAAAGATGAGAGAGGCCAGTAATTTTCATCATAGGTATACCTCAACTATGAGAGACAAAATAAGAAAAAAAATCCAGAAAATCACATTGTAGGATTTTTAAAGAATTTATTTGCAAATTATGGTGGAAAATAAGTATTTGGTCACCTACAAACAAGCAAGATTGCTGGCTCTCACAGACCTGTAACTTCTTCTTTAAGAGGCTCCTCTGTCCTCCACTCGTTACCTGTATTAATGGCATCTGTTTGAACTCGTTATCAGTATAAAAGACACCTGTCCACAACCTCAAACAGTCACACTCCAAACTCCACTATGGCCAAGACCAAAGAACTGTCAAAGGACACCAGAAACAAAATTGTAGACCTGCACCAGGCTGGGAAGACTGAATCTGCAATAGGTAAGCAGCTTGGTGTGAAGAAATCAACTGTGGGAGCAATTATTAGAAAATGGAAGACAAACAAGACCACTGATAATCTCCCTCAATCTGGGGCTCCACACAAGATCTCACCCCGTGGGGTCAAAATGATCACAAGAACTGGGAGCAAAATCCCAGAACCACACGGGGGACCTAGTGAATGACCTGCAGAGAGCTGGGACCAAAGTAACAAAGGCTACCATCAGTAACACACTGCGCCGCCAGGACTCAAATCCTGCAGTGCCAGGCGTGTCCCCTGCTTAAGCCAGTACATGTCCAGGCCCGTCTGAAGCTTGCTAGAGAGCATTTGGATGATCCAGAAGAGGATTGGGAGAATGTCACATGGTCAGATGAAACCAAAATAGAACTTTTTGGTAAAAACTCAACTTGTCGTGTTTGGAGGAGAAAGAATGCTGAGTTGCATCCAAAGAACACCATACCTACTGTGAAGCATGGGGTGGAAACATCATGCTTTGGGGCTGTTTTCTGCAAAGGGACCAGGACGACTGATCTGTGTAAAGGAAAGAATGAATGGGGCCATGTAGCGTGAGATTTTGAGTGAAAACATCCTTCCATCAGCAAGGGCATTGAAGATGAAAGCGTGGCTAGGTCTTTCAGCATGACAATGATCCCAAACACACCGCCCGAACAGCGAAGGAGTGGCTTCGTAAGAAGCATTTCAAGGTCCTGGAGTGGCCTAGCCAGTCTCAGATCTCAACCCCATAGAAAATCTTTGGAGGAGTTGAAAGTCCGTTTTGCCCAGCGACAGCCCCAAAACATCACTGCTCTAGAGGAGATCTGCATGGAGGAATGGGCCAAAATACCAGCAATAGTGTGTGAAAACCTTGTGAAGACTTACAGAAAACGTTTGACCTCTGTCATTGCCAACAAAGGGTATATAACAAAGTATTGAGATGAAATTTTGTTATTGACCAAATACTTATTTTCCACCATAGTTTGCAAATAAATTCTTTAAAAATCCTACAATGTGATTTTCTGGATTTTTTTCTTATTATTTTGTCTCTCATAGTTGAGGTATACCTATGATGAAAATTACAGGCCTCTCTCATCTTTTTTAAGTGGGAGAACTTGCACAATTGGTGGCTGACTAAATACTTTTTTGCCCCACTGTACAATAATGTACAGTATTTAAAAAATAATGTGTTTTTGAACATTAAAGCATGTCAACATATTCTGTTACACCAAACACACAAATAATGATCATATGACCCCTTTAATTCTTCCATCACCAATCAGAGCAGAAGAACACAGCATGAACCAGCCGAGGCCACATTAACACTGACCTGAGAAGGGATGCGGACAGACACAGCTGTAGTTTCCCACTCCGTCCACACAGATAGTGCCATTCTCACACTTGTTCTCCATACAATCATCCACATCCACCTCACAGAACTGCCCGGCGAAGCCCACAGGACACCAGCAGCTGAAAGAGACCCACAGAAAGTCAGATAATGCTACTCTCTCTAGTTTTAGACAGCAGTGAGGTGTGTTCGCACCTGAAGCCTTTTCTAGCCTCGTCGCTGTAGCAGCTTCCTCCGTTCACACATGGATCGCCTTCACAAGCACTGACAGAAAGCTCACACTTTCTCCCCTAGAAACACCAGCAGAGAGGCTTTCAAACAATGCTTTTCCAACACATCACATTTCACTGACAGAAGCCGTGGCATCCCTGCAGAAAATAATTCTCAAAGATGCATTTCGAAACAAGCACAAACAGTGTCTACTGTATGTTTACAGTGGATGTCTGTAGGGAATGGCTTCATATGCCAAGTGTTCATTTTTGGTGCTTATCTTTTAAGGAAATGTGCTGTTATTTGAGATGTTTAACTGATTTGAGGAGTCTAACAATCCTTTTAGAAGATGGACTGCTTTTCTGGATATACTATTTTTTCTGAGGGTCAGGTTAACTGGCTGTATGTGGTCAAAAGTAAAAGAGATAACAAATGATAAAATAACATTAACAGATGGCAAACAAAAAAAAATGTTTTAAATTATTTTACTTAAGTTAAAGTACTAAAATGACAAAAACTTAAATAAAAAGAAATAAAAGTTGAAGAGAAAGATAAAAAATGTATACAAATTACAAAAGCACATATCCAAATCACTACGGGAACGCATTGCTGCCACACACATATAATTTTTTTCACTCAATTATATCGTAATAACGAGATGTTATGTAGTTGACATCTTTTCTCATTTTAATGACATCTTTTCTCATTAAAACAAAATATTTAATTGTTAAAACAACATATTTTTTCTCGTAATAACGACATGTCATAACAACTATTTGTTTTCCCAATATAATAGAAATATGGTACATTATGTGAGCGAACTAAGTGATTGTCCACACTGCTATTTCTGTAGTCTTGACATAAACGAGGATCTGCATGCAACTGAAGTTATGAAATACACACATTTATTTTAATGTAATGATTTTAATTGTAGTGGCATGTTTATTAGGATTAATCTCCAATCTGTCTACAATAACTTATAGTGCAATAATAACTGCACTTAGATCCATGACTCCTTTAGGCTTATATGATCAGATCAAAACAATTATTTTTGAATATCGACTCTGGGCTTAGAATATTTCTTTATTTGAATGACTGAAGTTTGATTTAACAACAAATCGAAATACAAACAAAAATAAATAAATACATTTTCTAATAGGCTAATAATAACAATATTATTATTATTATTATTACTTCGTTCTGTTTGGCAAACGGGAAAACTAAAACTAAGCTAGATTTTTCGTATGTTGAATTGGCATCGGGGCCGTCGGCGAAAGGGTAAACTCTGATTGGATGTTCAGTTTAGCGAACGAGTCAGAGCATTGACTGTAAAAAAGATGGATGACGCATCTCCGCTTCCTTCCACAATAGAAAAGTGAAGCGAATACATCTCAGTATGGCTGCTGCCATCTTGAGTAAATGACGTCATTTGGAGCCCGAGTCTGCGCAGTATTGTCACGAGGTGGAGCCAAAGTCTGCGCAGTAGTGTCACGAGGTGGAGCCCAAGTCTGCAGTAGTGTCACGAGGTGGAGCCAGAGTCTGCTGCGCGGTAGGGTGTCACGAGGTGAAGCCAGAATCTGCGCAGTAGTGTCACGAGGTGGAGCCAGAGTCTGCTCAGTAGTGTCACGAGGTGGAGCCCAAGTCTGCGCAGTAGTGTCACGAGGTGGAGCCAGAGTCTGCGCAGTAGGAGTGTCACGAGGTGGAGCCAGAATCTGCGCAGTAGTGTCACGAGGTGGAGCCAGAGTCTGTCAGTAGTGTCATGCGAGGTGGAGCCAGAGTCTGCGCAGTAGTGTCACGAGGTGGAGCCAGAGTCTGCGCAGTAGTGTCACGAGGTGGAGCCAGAATCTGCGCAGTAGTGTCACGAGGTGGAGCCAGAGTCTGCGCAGTAGTGTCACGAGGTGGAGCCGCGGAATCAAACTCCCGCCCAAACTCCCGCAGACCCAATCAGCCATAACGACACGCCCCGTTTTTATAGCATCAAATTACTAGCTAAAATCAAACTTATCACAAAAACGAACAATTGAACATAAAACAGCATGATAAAAACTACCTTAAATGACCAAAACCATATTTCGGAAAATTGTATTGGAAGTGTAATACATTTTTTATTTTGACTGAAGTCCCATTCATTTACATGGAGAGGGCGGGGTTTATGTACTGCAGCCAGCCACCAGGGGCGATCAAAGAGTCTGCAGCTTCACTTTTAAGGACGAGTGAGACACACTCGGTCAGAGCCTGAGAACAACATCGAAAGTGCTGAAAACGAGCACGTAAATGAAGGTGGTACAGACAGATGGCTGTTTAAATGTTACGTGATTTTTACAATCATTGTAATACGCAAATATTTTCATAACAACATGAGCCGCTTAAAATGATTAAAGTTATCAATGTTACAGATATTCAAAATGGTAAGCAAGCGCTGCTTTGTTTACGTTTTGTATGTCTGCGTTTATCTCATATATATCTTTGTTCTTTTTAGGGTGAGCTATTCCTTTAAAATCATGGCATATTGAAACAGTAACCTTGTATACATATTCTACTCAGCACCTTGTATCCCTGCGGGCAGCTGCACTTGTACTGGAGCACCGGGTCACTGTGGCACTGGCCGTGATTCTGGCAGGGGTTTGACGAACACGGGCTGCATTTCTCCAACACGGACGGATCCACAGGACCTGAGGGAGAGCAGGAGTTCCAGGTGAATCCTGACAGAAATGGTCTTTTCTCTCTGAGGCAGCGGTCTCGGTCACGCACCTGTGCACTGAAAGCTGTTTCCCGGCGTGGTGAGCAGCAGCTTGCCCTCCATGCCCTGCGGCCTGGCGCAGCGGGCGATCCCGGGCTCCTTGTACCCGCTCTTCACCCAGTCAGAGAGCCAGCGCAGGCGGCAGTCGCAGTACAGCGGGTTCGCTCCGATCGCCCTGAAGAAACACACACAGGTGAGAAAACCCGAAGCTATGAGGAGCAATGAACACCATCAGTATCTATCTGACAGTAAATTCATGGATTCATGTCTTTTTGAAATGAAAATTCAACATTAACAGCTGTAAAAGTGTAAATCATTACAACATTTTAATTTATCTCCATTTATCACTAAAAGCGTTGCCTTTGCAACTAATTGAAATAAATTACTAAAAATAAAATTATATATATGTATTAGTGCTGTCAAAATTAGCGCGTTAACACAGACGATTCATTTTTCCAGCTTAATGCCATTAATATTTAAGGCAGGTAAATATTCACCTTCCGTTATAAAAAATATGCCCTTAAACAAATATACATACTGTCTTTATGTTGTTTGAAGATTGAATGAGAAATTGCTGTATAAAACTATTTTTCAAAACATTAATGTTAGGTGTTATTAATCACGATTCATTTTAGAAAAATGTGCAATTAGTTAGTTATTATTTTAAACTGATTGACAGCACTAATATATATATATATATATATTAATACAATTACAAAAACACATAAAAATGACTAAAAATTAAAATTCAATCATGACATATAAAAATAAAAGCTAATTCAATATACTATAATACTAGCATATTATTAATAAGATCATATTAAATATTTCCCCAAGGTAATTTTCATTTGATTCCCATTACTGTAATACCCTAGCTTACCAAAAATCATCTTAATAAAATTATAAAATAACTTGAGTGATAAAAGTATATTAAAAAAAAGTGTTTTTGAAGTGTTTTGAAAAGTTCTGATGCCACAATCCAGAATATGTGCATCATTTATATAAATCAACCCATGATTTTTATTTTGCACTTGATTATGGGGTGTAACATGCCCTGGACATGTCTGACATATATGTTATCATTTAATGCGGGTGAAACAGACAGAAGCGTGATGTGTGAATGTGAGACAGGTGAAACTCACAGGTGTGAGAGAGACACTGCGTCTCTGAAGACTCCCTGGTGTAATTCAGAAATATTGTTGCCATGGAGAGATCTGCAAGAAATGGACAACAGCGAGGAGGAAACATATGGGCTGAGAGCAGGTCAAAGCATTGCATCTGTATGTTTGTCAGAGCACAGCTTTCACAATCACAACAACACGACTTCCTGTGAGTCAGTAAGAGTGTTTGAGAGGAGCAGATCCAGTACAAACTCACAGCAGGCGGAGAGAGGACAGGCCTCCAAACACCAGAGGAGGAATACAGCGCAGGGCATTATAACTCAAGATCCTGCAAAACACCACAACATACACTCATCGTCAGCAGCCATCAATGGAACAGTGAGTGTGTGTGTGCGTGTGCGTGTGCATGTACGTGTACGTGTGTGTGTGAATGAGTGATTGCGTGTGTGTGTGTGTGTGATTGCGTGTGGGTAATTGCGTGTGAGTGTGTGTGTGTGTGTGTGTGTGTGTGTGTGTGTGTGTGTGTGTGTGTGTGTGTGTGTGTGTGTGTGTGTGTGTGTGTGTGTGTGTGTGTGTGTGTGTGTGTGTGTGTGTGTGTGTGTGACACTCTTACAGTGTAGTGAGTTGACTCATGTTGACAAAAGACGAGTTGGACAGGAAACTGATTTTATTGTTGCTCAAGTCACTGAAATAAAGCACAATAAATGTTAAATGCACTTTCATTATGTAATAATAATAATAATAATAATAACAACAACAACATTCTGCACCACAATGTTTTCTAGCTTTATTTCTTAAAATTATTGGTAACACTAATAATTCCCTAAGAATAGGGAACACTTATTTACTATTAACTTCGAATTTTCCCTCAATAAATTCCTAATTTGCTGCTAATAGTCACTAAGGTAGTTGTTAGGTTTAGGTATTGATAGGATTAGGGATGTAGAATAAGGCGAGTACATGTGCTTAGTTACTACTAATAAATGGTTAATATTCTAGTAATATGCATACTAATAAGCATTAAGCAACTAGTTAAGAGACCCTAAAATAAAGTGTTACCAAATTATTATTATTTATAATTAATTTGTCATCATTTTACTATCATCAAGTGAAATATTATAAAATAACATTACTTTTTAAATAAAATACTACTGTCATTATTATTAATATACAGTTATATAATTTAATATTGTAATATTTATAATTATACATAACAGAAACAATTATAATAAATATATATATATATATTATTCTTGTTTATATACATATATTTTTCTATTATCCGTTTTCTATTATTAAATATAAAAATAAATAACAATAATAATAATGATGATAATAATAATAATTTGTTATCATTTTTATGATGTTAATAATGCTATTACTATAACTATTATTATTCAATTTATCATGTCATTTTTTGTACTTCAAGTGAAACAAACAAAAATAATAACAGATTATTATTAATAAAATATTGAATATTATACAATATTATATTATTAATTATGTATAACAACAACAGCGAGAATAACAGATTTTATTACTATTATTATTATGTAGAATTGTATTATATGTAATTATAATATATATATATATATATATATATATATATATATATATATATATATTAGTGGTGGGTTGTATCGGCGTTAACGCGCTGCGTTAACGCCGAGACTCTTATCGGCGATAAAAAAAATATCGCCGTTAATCTATTCTCAAAGTTGGGTTGGGAGCTGGGTCTATACTACGCAAGCTATGATGACTTTCACCCTGATATTTTAGCGCGGATGTATACCTAGCCGAATTGCACTGTAGTCTTCGAAATAGAGGCTCGCAGTCCGTGATGGACAGATTGTTAACGGCTGGTCTATGTGGTAATACAATCGGGCAGGACATCCAAACGCTCACCTATCATTCATCAACCTCAAATATGGCTTTTCATCTGAAAGATGTATGTAGTAGCAACTTTACATGGCCGCTCAATATGATGTTAACCTAGAGAAATGTGCGCTATTGAAGTGTTTGTGTGGAAGCGTTTGCGCAGGACAGGCTCCGGTGCGCTCACTTGCTCTTAAAATCTCCGTCATTCTTGGTCATACAGATTAAAGTAGCCTAATACATCTTTCGAATCTGTAAAGATTCTACGCTTATTTGTGTGCACTCAGAATAACAACGAACGTTGCGCTTTTAAGCAAACAGGATGCGCTTTAGGTCTCATGTGAACTTGAGTATTCACTCCCGTGTCACCCTCTGCTTCAACCTGTGTATGTGCCTAACGCGGTTCTCAATTCCAGTCCTCGCCCCACCGCTCTACATATTTTTCATGTCTCTTAGTTAACACACCTGATTCAGATAATCAGCTCGTTAGAAGTGCGCTCCATGAATGAACTGTGTTCCGATTGACATGCTCCTACACAGTGTCCATTGCTCCCTACTCCTGAGCAGGGGAAAGCCGCTGAAGTTTACTTCACTTCAGAACATTCATTCATGGATTTGCGTTGCGCAACATCTTTACGCACGGACGAGTGTGACATCATATCGTCTGTAAATATATACAATTTAAATTCACGCCTCGCACACTTCAATGCACTATGAATGGAATCGTTCGCTTCGAACTGGAATCATGGAGGAATATCGTGTGATGTCCACTTCAGGGCACTTGCGTTCGAATAGAACAAACGTCTGAAGTGATAAGAGTAACATACGAAATATGTAGAGCGGTGGCGCGAGGACTGGAATTGACGACGTGACGTGACGCTAACATGGATGCAGCTATGAAGCGCGGGTTTGCTTCAGGAAAATGTATTTTTAAGAAGCTTCCCAATGGAAACTGTAAACAGTTCATCACGACCTCTTATGTAGGCCTACAGTTCAAAATTCATGTTTAATTGAATAAACAGTTAGTAAACACAAGTTCATCTTATTGAACATAGTTTATTTTCATCACCAATTATCATAGTAGAACAGCTTTCTCAAGCAGTTTGTGATGCATTTTGGAAACAGGAGATGAGCCCCTGGTCTAATGCGCCACCTGGCTTGAGAAACCCGTTCTCAAAGACTTACTTTTAGTCATTATTTGGGTAGCACACATATTCTGAATGCCTTCGGCAGAATTCAAATGAGCCATTTTAATCTAGATTAATCTAGATTAATTCCAAAATTAATCTAGATTAATCTAGATTAAAAAAATTAATCTATGCCCACCCCTAATATATATATAATATACAATATTTACATTTTTCATATTATTAAATATATGTAACAGCAACAATAATAATACTAGATTTGTATTATTATAATCATCATGTATATAATATAGTAATATTATGTGACATAATAATAATTATGACAACTATTTTATTAAATACAGTGCATTTCTTCTTAGTAATTATTGTTGATATTAGTATTCATTTTTGTACATTTAATGTTTTGTATTATTATCAATTGAAACATTAAACAACAACAATAACAATAATAACAGATTATTAAGATTCTTATTATTGTTATTATATATGCTATGTGCTATTTCCTGCCACACAATTATTTATATTCAATTGTCAGTCTGGGGTGTGTTTCCACAAAATCAACTATGGTCAAAAGCTCCATCGTTGCCAATAGCTTTCTATGGAATTAAGGACCATAATTAGCTGATGATGCTTTTGGGAAACACACTCCTGGCCATCTGGCATTTAAATATTAAAAACCATGACAATGAAAGTGAATGTTGGCTCTGACACTCACACCAGCTGCAGCTGTTTGAATGCTGAGAGCTCTTTAGGCACCGAAACAAACATATTTCCATCCAGGTATCTATGGAGACAGAGAGAGAGAGAGTTCATCAGACACCCAAATACAGCCAGACAGGAACCCCTGCATTAGCATAAAGCACAGTCCTGCCCGTGCGAGTGACTCACAGTTCAGTGATATTGCGTGGGACGCCATGGGGTAAAGCCAACAGGTGCTTGTTGCTGCAGCGCACCACTGTATCCAGACATGTGCACTGCTCCGGACACATCAGCTGAGGCACACAGCTCTCGTCTTCTTCAACCAGCGCTGAGCGTGTGTGTGGAGGAGAGACCATTACACACACAGACACGGAAAGCATGTCATTTAATGCATGATTAGCCAATGTACAATTCAATAACAATTTACAAATAGCTGATTTGTGGCAATAAAAAATAAAAATTACTTTTTTCACAATTCTGAGATCTACAAGATGAAAAAACTAGTGCTGTCAAACGATTAATCGTGATTAATCGCATCCAAAAGATATTTTTTAAATAATATATGTGTGTGCTGTGTATATTTATTATGTATATATAAATATAAACACATGCATGTATATATTTAAGAAAAATATATGTTAAATATATTTACTTATAATATAAATTATATGAACATAAATATGTACATTTAAATATTTTCAAAATATATATTGTATGTGTGTGTGTATTTATTTATATATACAAATTATAAATATAAACAGTGCACACAAACATTTTATGCAAACAAACACTTTTATTTTGGATGCAATTAATCGCGATTAATCATTTGACAGCACTAGTATAAACAATTAGGATAAGTCCATTTTCACAATTAAATTTAAATAAAATATTTTAAAATGTCATAAAATCAAAAAGAACATCGCAATTGCAAGAAAAAAGTCAGAACTATGAGATAAAAAGTCGCTATTACCTTCCTAATTTTTTATTCAGTGGCAAAAACTAACTGCAGACTTTTTAGAAGCAAACTCAGAATTGATAGAAAAAGTCAGATTGTTTATATCCAACAATTCTGACATTTTTCCGAATTGCAAGATAAAAGTCTGACGTGTGCGATAAAAAGTTGCAATACATTTTTCTTTTAAATTAAAAGAACAAGTCATAATTGCGACATAAAAACTCAAACCTGAAAGAAAACTCAGAGCTACGAAAAAAAAAGATAAAAAGTCACAATTACCTTTTTTATTTTATCATCTCATGACGGAAACGAGCTTCTATAGGTGAGATTATTTATATACTTATATAAATTATTTAATATATTTTAACATTATATTTAATTATTATATTTAATATAAGTCTTGGAAAAATATCAATAAAAATGTACTGAAAAATACAAACTAATCCAAAATAGTTTTACATCGTAAACCAAAGTTTTCAGTAAAACCATTTTATTTATGCAGTTACATTATACAGTAGCAGTAAAATAAATCTAACAAATCTAAATATTACTAATATTAGTAAATATTGAAATAAAATTAGATCACTCTTTTGCTCTAGAGCCAGAGAAAATCAGAAAACCCTTACTGTTGAGCCCTGCATATGTATATTACTCAAGTATTCTGAGAGAAATTAATAAACCATTTACTTTATTTTATTAAGTTCATTATTAGTATTGAACACATTAAATCAAACTTGAGTAGCTAGAGGCATTTGCATTCACATATGTGAGTAAAGTATGTTTAGGCCTTCTAAATTGTGAAGATGTAAGACAGTTATACGATCAGGTCAACCCTAAAAACCTGAGAGCATCATTTACCCTTGTCACAGAGGAAGTCTGGCTTTGCCACGTCCTGCAGTGGGATCTCTCTGAGGAAGGCTGGGTTCTGACAGCGAGGATTTCCAGTCACGATCTGCCGAGATTGCAGCCACTCGCCCAACCAGGATAGACGACAATCACAGTTAAAAGGGTTTGCCAGCAGGTTTCTGAAAAAGACAGTGGAGATTAAACAGAGTTAAGATTAATAGAAAAATATATTCAGATCGGACACATTCATAAAAGGCAGTGAGAACTAAAAGTGTTTACAGAGTGGAGAGGTTTGGTATCGTGTCGAAGGCTCCAGGCACAATGGTGGTGAGCTGGTTGTCGTAGAGCGAGAGCAGACGTACGTTCTGCAGGCCTGAGAAGCTGCTGTTGTGGATGCAGCGGATGCGATTATTCCTGAGCATCCTAAAAAAGATAGAAACAAGGTTTCAGGGCTTCAGGGTAACTGTGAGGATCAATGATATTGGCTGAGATTGCTTTTTGATTGCTCTTTGAAGCATTTGCACAATCTTGCGAATTATACATTTTAAAGATAATGACACATTTGAATAAATGGACAGCTTCACTACCGATATATATTAACATCCTGGACTGCTGTGAGAATTAATTTAATACCAGTGCTCAACAAAACGATGGATCATTCTTTTACATTTACATTTACATTTACATTTATGCATTTAGCAGACGCTTTTATCCAAAGCGACTTACAGTGCATTCAGGTTATACATTTTTTTTGTCAGTATGTGTGTTCCCTGGGAATCGAACCCACAACCTTTGCGCTGCTAACGCAATGCTCTAACCACTGAGCCACAGGAACACTTTTAAACTTCAGTATTTGCTTTACTGATGTATATAGTTATAGACTGGTTGGTTGATTAATTAATCGTTTTGCAGCCCTACTGATGTATCAATCAGTTCACCAACTAATCAATCAGTCAGCCAACCAATCTGTTATTCAACCAACCGATTAACCACCCATGCTATCAGCCAATCACTCATACTACCAGTCAATCAGTTAACCAACTAATCAAACAATCTATTAACCAACCAACTAACCAATCAATCATTCATCCAACAAAATCAGTCAACCAAATAATCAATCGGTCAACCAACCAATGAGTCATCCAACCAAGTTATCAGTCAGTCAACCAACTAATGTTAATCAACCAACCAATTAACCAATCAGTCATTCGATCAATTACTCATACTAATAATCAATCAGTTAACCAACCAACCAATCTATTAACCCACCAGTTGGTCATCCAACCAATCAGTTAACCAACTATCAGCCAACCACTCTAATAAACAACTAACCAACACTCATCAATCAATCAATTAACCAAACAGTCAGTGTCATACCAATCAAATAATCAACCGACCAACCAATAAATCAGTCATTCTATGTCAATTTAATCAATCAATCAATCTCAAATTTCTCTACTGGTAACTGAAGAGTAGAACAACTAAAGACTTAAAAACTGCTTGAATCTATTTTCATTATGTAAACCACAACCAGTTATACAACAAACACACTTCTCAGAGTACTTGAAATGCTGTAGCAGAAATGATAGTAAAAAAGAACACTTGCAGCATGCGTAATCCATCCATTCCCCGGAACATTCCTCCACGTACAAACACCAGGTGGTTGGCAGTGAGGTGAAGTTCAACCACAGACGATGCACCATCAAAAGCTCCATCCTCAATCTCAGTGATTTTATTGTTGCTAAGGTTTCTGTGAGAGAAACGCACCAAAAACTGGTTTATTGTCCAGTTCAGTTCAACAGTAAGCAATACAGTGTATTTTGACATTGTTTCATTATATTATGTAGAACATAAATATCAATCTCACATTTTCTTGAGATGTGAGAGGGACCGAAAGAGTCCAGTTGCCTCCAGAATGGACAAGTCATTGTTATTGAGCCATCTGAAATAAAGACAATGAAATAAACATAGAGTTAGCATGTTGCTAAGCTAACAATGTGCTACTATAATACTATAAGCAGCACAAAAACTATTTTTATCAATAACAAAAAATACAAAAATAATTAGTATTTTTATTTCGACATTTTGGTTGCTTCTTGGATGGATTTTTGTTTGTTGAAAAGCATTATGGAATTGACTTTTCACATAGAAGAGATAGCCGAAATAAGTTATCACAAAGAAGGCAGCACAATTATGCAGTCTACTTTAAGAAACATTCTTCATATTGAGTGCACAGACATGATGTCTTAAAATTAGGTTTCGGTTAAATTTCGGTTAATCGATTAATCGGATTAAATAACATTTTATTTTTATTTTATTGACAAAAAACACACTACTCCACATTCTGTCCAATGTCTTTCAAACAAACGTGCCAACAGAATGATACACATACAGTACTTAACAATTTATTAGACCACCTATCATAATAAAGAGAAAACACAAATATTTTAGGAATCTGTCGAATAATTATTTAAATCTAAAAATGTTATTGTCATTTATTGGGCAAATAACAAAATGAAACAACTAAATAGTATTAATTCCCATTATAACGTAAATGGCCTCCTGTGCCTTGCAACAGCTTGCATTCTTGCTGCCATTATGTACTTTTTGACTGTAATTGGGTATCTTAAAAAAAAACCATGAAGTCCTCTGCCTTTCTTTCATAGATAACAGCAATAATTATATTATAGCATTAGAAATAGTCTATACTGTTACTAAAGAGATTATATTGGAGAATGAACCAATACAGAAAGCTAAAAAAATGACTGGTAATCACCAATGCTGTTAGTTTAGAGCAGCAGTGGCACAAACCTTACATAATCTGTTAAAAACCTTACATAAATGTGTTTTAATAAATTTGTTAAGCACTGTAATAGTGAATATAATTTAAATCTCTTTTAAAAATTAAAATAATAATAAAGATAATAAAGACGAATAAAAACACAAACTCAGTATTAACCAACAGGTAAGAGTAATTTTCTGCAGGAACACGCATTGACTTTGATCACAGTCACGTATCATTTATTTATCCTATAATAAGGCGTCTATGAAGCGTCTGATATTTATATTCAGAATTACACGCTGTTATCCCTTAACAGTCCCTACTCTCATAAAATACTCGCACGGCAAATACTCTGACTTTTAAGCCTTAATTTAACTTTTAACAACAGATATTTCAGCACAATGGATATTTTTGCACTGAATAGCCTTTTAATTGTCTCCCTCTGTGTTCCGTCTGTCTGACGCCAGGCACGCTCCCTCCTCGGCACTCATTTGGTATTTTAAACTTAACACAGGCTGTCAGGACGGACCTTTATGTAAAAATGGAAATGTTCGCGTGAATCTGTGACATTTATAGATAAGGATATGACCGTAAACTGAATGTTTTTTGCACTGAGGACGCACACGCGTCTGTCAGAGAGCCTGACAGGGCAAGCCTTTATGCTAATGCATTAAAATAAAGAATTCTCAGGCTGTGGGCAGCTTGGATCACATACTTCTCCCGCAGCATCTCATTCTGTTTCTGTTGGAACGGAGCCAAATTGTAATTGTTCCGTTTTAATTGTGTATTCTCTTACAGTTCAGTTGTAGAAAGCGGAAGGTGCTCTGGGAACTTGGTCAGCCGTAAATTTGAACAATCCACCACAGTAGCTTCACAGCGGCATTTGGGTGGACATACAGGCATGCTGTTACAGTCCTTATTCAAACGTGTGTCCTCTGCACCTGAGACAAATATAAAGATGCTTTCAGAGAACCACTGTTATTCAAAGGAGAGTAGGCCATTATTTAGTTTTCATCACATATTATTTCTAGTCATATATCAAAACCAGGTTCAATGAGATACTTGACAGACATAAACAACTTACCTGGGATGTTGTACTGTTCCTTGGCTGCTATGGCAACACATGTAAGAAAACAGACAATACAGCTGCTACGGAAGTGTAGGTATACATGAAGCCAGCAAAGATCTAAATTTGAGACCTAAAACTAGACAAATAAAGGCTGAAACCACATATTTTCTTAAATACACTGGCTTTTATACAACGGTTTCCTTGAATCTCATTGGTTGAGTGATGTTTAGGCACTCTTTATGCAGGTTACATGTTTATGCCAGTAGGTGGCAGCATATACCTGACTGTAAGTGAGTATATGTCATTCGTTCAACTGATTTAGTCAAAAACATTAAATCAGAAACATAACAAGTCACTGTTTTATGGGTGAATCATAAAATTATTCAAACAACCAATTTGTTCAAAAAAACTGATTCACTAAGGAACGAAATTAGTAAGTGTCTATATGAGTGAGCCACTAAATGATTCTTTCAACTGATTTGTGCAACAACACTGATAAATTCGGTAAAGAAACAAGTACTTTAATTATGCATTCAACCAATTAGTCCAGAAATACTGATTCATTCAGGATCTGAACAAGTGACCAATGATTTTCTTTATGAGCAAATAATTAAACCATTCAGTCAATGATTTGTTCAATAATACTAACTCATGAACTAAACTGATGACTGTCTATATGACAGTCACTGAAGCCTTCTTTCAACTGATTTGTTCATAAACACTGATTCATTTATGGAACAAAACAAGTGACTCTTTATAAGCAAGTCATTAAATCGTCCACTTAACCAATTTGTTCAATAACACTTTTATTCATGAACTACACAAATGTCGTTTGAGTTATTTACTCAAACGTTTTGTTAAAAATGTATTCATTCAGAAATTAAACCAGTGACAGATTTGTTATAAGTGAATCATTAATCATTCACACAAACGATTTGTTCAACAACACTGATTCATTCAGTAATGAAACAAATGACTGCCAATATGATTAAGTCACTGAATCATTCATTCAGCCAATTTGTACAAACACAGTCTGGAAGAGCGAATCAATAAATAATTTATCCAAATTATTTATTCAACATCACATATTAATTCAGGAATGAAACCAGTGACTATCTTTATGAGGAAATCGTTAAACCATTCACTCAACTGATTTGATTAATTTACTAACACCTACTAATGTGATGCTTGGAGAAACAATTACTGTCTGCGCAATTACCTGGAATTTCAAACAAACATCCCAATTAAAAGTTATGTGCATACTTTTAAATAAATAAATAAATCTATGCAATTATTTATAATTTCTTTGTAAATAACTGCACGGTGTGTTTGTATTCTACCTGAACAGCGGAACTTCTTGCTCTTGATCTGACTGATGCGTTTGTTGGCGAGCCGTCGAGGACTGGAGCATCGTGCGCCGCTGGTCTCAATCGGGTTGGAGCGCAAAAAGTCTGCCAGCCACTTCAAACCACAATCACAGACGAACGGGTTCTGAGCTAAGTGACTGAAAGAAAGTCAACAATAAAACATCTTTATTACAGTACGTGACCATATCAATTTTCCATTATATAACGTTTCTTACAGAGTCTGGATGGATTTCAGCGGAGTAAATGTGCCTTTGGCTAGAGTCTGGATCTTATTGTCATACAGGGACAATAGAGATAGGTTCTCAAGGTTATGCAAGACGTTGATGCGAACACAGTGGATTTTATTGGCATTTAATAGTCTGAAAGAGAGAAAGTCAGGCAGCTCAGACATTACAATGATTGTCTGGATGATGCTGTTTCAGTGTGCTACTTTATTCATGGACCATTAAGCAATTGTATATGTGGGTGGCAATTTTACATTGACATAGGCTTTCTGTACTTACAGTAACTCTAATGCACTCAATCCATCAAAAACACCTCGAGGCAGATCTGTAATCTTATTTCCATAAAGAACTCTGTAAAATAAAACACAATAATGAGATACAATGGTGCTGGATAAACAGTTTCATTTGTCTGTCATTAATTATCAAGTCTGCAGGGCTTGGAAATATGCAGATTTCATAAAAATTTATCATTAAGATACAAGTTTACACATACACTCACCGGCCACTTTATTAGGTACACCTTTTCAATTGTTGGTAACACAAATTGCCAATCACCCAATCATATAGCAGCAACTCAATTAATTTAGACATCTAGATGTGGTGAAGACGGCTTGCTGAAGTTCAAACCGAGCATCAGAATGGGGAAGATTTAAGTGACTTTGAACATGGAATGGTTGTTGGTGCCAGACGGGCTGGTCTGAGTATTTCAAAAACTGCTGATCTACTGGGATTTTCATGCACAACCATCTCTAGGGTTTACAGAGAATGGTGTGGTGTGAAAAAGAGAAAATATCCAGTGAGCGGCAGTTGTGTGGACGAAAATGCCTTGTTGATGTCAGAGGCCAGAGGAGAATGGGCAGACTGGTTAGAGATGATAGAAAGACAACAGTAACTCAAATAACCACTCGTTACAACCAAGGTATGCAGAATACCATCTCTGAATGCACAACACGTCGAACCCTGAAGTAGATGGGCTACAGCAGCAGAAAACCACACCGGGTGCCGCTCCTGTCAGCTAAGAACAGGAAACGGAGGCTACAATTCGGACAGGCTCACCAAAATTGTACAATAGAAGATTGGAAAAACGTTACCTGGTCTGATGAGTCTCGATTTCTGCTGCAACATTCAGATGGTAGGGTCAGAATTTGGCTTAAAGAATATGAAGGCATGGATCCATCCTACCTTGTCTCAAAGGTTCAGGCTGCTGGAGGTGGTGTAATGGTGTGGGGGATATTTTCTTGGCATACTTTGGGCCCCTTAGTACCAATTGAGCATCGTTTAAATGCCACAGCCTACCTGAGTATATTTGCTGACCATGTCCATCCCTTTATGACTAAAGTGTACCCATCTTCTGATGGCTACTTCCAGCAGGACAATGTCACAAAGCTCAAATCTTCTCAGACTGGTTTCTTGAACATGACAATGAGTTCACTTTACTCAAATGGCCTCCACAGTCACCAGATCTCAATCCAATACAGCAACTTTGGGATGTGGTGGAACGGGAGATTCGCATCATAGATGCGCAGCCGACAGATCTGCAGCAACTGCGTGATGCTATCATGTCAATATGGACCAAAATCTCTGAGGAATGTTTCCAACACCTTGTTGAATCTATGCCACGAAGACTTAAGGCAGTTCTGAAGGCAAAAGGGGGGCCAACCCAGTACTAGCAAAGTGGCCAGTGAGTGTACATTTAAATACAAATGCCATAAACATAAAGCCCTATGAGGTTAGGTTTAACAGGATTATTTTCACATTTTATGAATCTTTATGATTTTACATTTTATTAGCTAAAGTCACAAGAGCACATCCCCAAGTCTATGGACATTAGATATAACCTCCTTTTTCAGTATTAGCATTAAGCAATGCAGATCTATGTATAAGCAATGTATTCTAATGAATTGAATCTTTTTAATGAATCAGTTGAACCAGTTCACAAATCAATATGGTTTAAGCATTTCCCCAATCAGTGACTAATAGAACCAAACCATTTTGGACATGTCCGATTTGTAATGAATCTGCATAACAACTCAAATATTCTTTTAACCAAAAAACAATTTAAGAATGAATCATTTAGAATCAGTTTGAGAACTGGTTCAACTGTTTGCCTGAAAAGATATGACTCAATAGAATAATTAATGAATTAATCAGTCATTACTAAATAAACGAATGAATTAATGAATTAATATTAATACTGATAACTTCTTGTTGAATTCCACATGAATTACTCCTTTAATGTAATTAGCATCTCATTCATGAATACATTTTTTTGTGAATCAGTTCACAAAACCAGTCTGAACATTTCATTCGCAGATGACACTGAATCTGTCCAAGTGGTTCTCAAGTCAACACGTCAGTGACTCACAGAACCAAATCTTTTGCACATTGAGTTGATAGTAATGAGTCGGTTAAACAACTCACAGATTCTTTGAACCAAAAAAAACATTTGGGAATGAATGGTTCAAAGTGAGTTTGTGAACTGGTTCAGCTGACTGACATTAATGATTCATACATATAATAAATAAACTAATAAATAAAATTGTAAATTGTAATAAAATAATTAAAACCTGTTCATTGAATTCCAGATATGTCTTCTTTTATTCTTTTATTCATCATAAATAACTTTGATTAATTAATAAATCATCCTAATGAATTGGATCTTTTTAACGAATTAACTAAGCCAGTTTATAAAACCAGTATTAGTACCAGAGGAATTAATATACAAATTAGACTGAACAGTTACTTTTTCTTTACATGTCAGATTTGTAATGAGTCGGATTAACAACTCAACAATTCACTGAACCAAGAACCTGAATCATTCATTCAGTCATTCAGGCCGAGTGAACCAGCGGTACTGATTCACTGAAAAGATTAGATTCAATAGGTGATTCATTCATGGATCAGATATCTGTACATTCTTGAATAAATGTATTAAAGACTGCTTCTTGAATGAATCAATACTGTATAAAATATTTATAGCAACTGACTGAACTGCTGAATAATTTATTTAACTGCTCAAAAGAGCCAGTTATCAGTAATGAATCAGACCGACTAAATGTAGGTCTATGAGATTTTATCACCCGTTTTATAATAAAAAAGACAATCAGTCATGAAGCAATGTTCCCGCTGAGCTGAATCGCACGAATCCTCACGCAGTCAAATCATTTAAGACATGTATGCTAGAGACCACTAGCGCTTCAGGCTAGACACACACTCATATATTTACACAAACCGTTCACTTTCAAATCAGAGCCCTGCTGAGATTCTCCCAGAACAGATGTTTACAAAGAACTCTTCATGCTACATGATGCATAATTCAACACAGCTAATAAGCATGCACACATGAACATGTTGGAAATATACAGTATCTCACAGAAGTGAGAACACCCCTCACATTTTTGTAAATATTTTATTATATATTTTCATGTGACTACACTGAAGAAATTACAATTTGCTACAATGTAAAGTAGTGAGTGTACATCTTGTATAACAGTTCAAATTTGCTGTCCCCTCAAAGTAACTCAACACACAGCCGTTAATGTCTAAACTGCTGGCCACAAAAGTGAGTACACCCCTAAGTAAAAATGTCCAAATTGGGCCCAATTAGCCATTTTCTGTCCCCGGTGTCATGTGACTCATTAGTGTTACAAGGTCTCAGGTGTGAATGGGGAGCAGGTGTGTTAAATTTGGTGTTATTGCTCTCACTCTCTCATACTGGTCACTGGAAGTTCAACATGGCACCTCATGGCAAAGAACTCTCTCAGGAACTGAAAAAAATATTGTTGTTCTACATATAGATGGCGTAGGCTATAAGAAGATTGCCAAGACCCTGAAACTGAGCTGCAGCACGGTGGCCAAGACCATACAGCGTTTTAACAGGACAGGTTCCACTCGCCATGGTCGACCAAAGAAGTTGAGTGCACATGTTCAGTCTCATAACCAGAGGTTGTGTTTGGGAAATAGACATATGAGTGCTGCCAGCATTGCTGCAGACGTTGAAGGGGTGAGGGGTCAGCCTGTCAGTGCTCACTGCATTAAATTGGTCTGCATGGCTGTCGTCCCAGAGGGAAGCCTCTTCTAAAGATGATGCACAAGAAAGCCTGCAAACAGTTTGCTGAAGACAAGCAGACTAAGGACATGGATTACTGGAACCATGTCCTGTGGTCTGATGAGACCAAGATACACTTATTTGGTTCAGATGGTGTCAAGCATGTGTGGCGCCAACCAGGTGAGGAGTACAAAGACAAGAGTGTCTTGCGTACAGTCAAGCATGGTGGTGGGAGTGTCATGGTCTGGGGCTGCATGAGTGCTGCCGGCACTTGGGAGCTACAGTTCATTGAGGGAACCATGAATGCCAACATGTACTGTGACATACTGAAGCAGAGCATGATCCCCTCCCTTCGGAGACTGGGCCACAGGGCAGTATTCCAACATGATAATGAACACTGCCTTGCTAAAGAAGCTGGGGGTAAAGATGATGGACTGGCCAAGTATGTATTCAGACCTAAACCCTCTTGAGCATCTGTGGGGCATCCTCAAACAGAAGGTGGAGGAGCGCAAGGTCTCTAACATCCACCAGCTCCGTGATGTCGTCATGGAGGAGAGGAAGAGGACTCCAGTAGCAACCTGTGAAGCTCTGGTGAACTCAATTAAGGCAGCGCTGGAAAATAAGGATGGCCTCACAAAATATTGACACCTTGAGCCCAATTTGGACATTTTCACTTAGGGGTGTACTCACATTTGTGGCCAACGATTTAGACATTAATGGCTGTGTGTTGAGTTATTTTGAGGGGACAGCAAATTTACACTGTTATACAAGCTGTACACTCACTAATTTACATTGTAGCAAAGCATCATTTCTTCAGTGTTGTCAAAAGAAATATATAATAAAATATTTACAAAAATGTGATGGTGTAGTCACTTCTGTGAGATACTGTACATGCAATCAAATCCAGATTAAATGATTATATATGTGAGTGGTGTCAAATGCACACCACAAGAAGGCGTGTAGTTTCCAGATTTAAATAAATGGATACGTAATTCTCAAAAACAATAATGTAAGCAGAGCCACATTTCATTTAGCAAGTAATAATAACAATTATTCTTTGGGATTATATGTGTTATTTTGTATTCATGTGCAGAGTAATTGTTTATTGTGATTTTTAAATGCATTTATTTCTTCATGTTGCTGTTGCTGGCTCTCGGGTCCTGAAAAAAAATAATTGGAAATATAATTTCCTGTTGTGGAAAAATAAAGGGTTGGCTGGAAACGCTGTTGGAAATCTTTTTTCTGTATGTCTGTGTTGTATAAAGGAGCATTAGCAGTAATGTCTACATCAACATTTCTGTTGCAGAATGATTTTATCATATGATGTCTGTGGGCTTTATGAGACCCTCTGCAGTGTTTTTTATGAGTTTATGACTTGGTGATTTCATATAATTCAGTTTTCTGATTTGCTCTATAAAAACACAGATTGGCTTGAGTTTTTCAGGTCATTTTCTTGCACGGTCCATTTCTAGCTATGCTTCAGCTTTATTTTTGGGGAAATTTATGATGTTTAAAAGTTTTTTTCCATCCCTTTATTTTCTGGCATGCAATTCCATAAAACAGACGGTAAACAGTAAGAGTGACTGAATTTTAAATGCACACTTACAGTGAGTTGAGTGAGCGCAGGCCTTGAAAGGCATCGGGGGCGATTTCAGATATTTGGTTATTACTCAAATCACTGTGAAGTAATATTAAGAATTATGAAACGTGAAATACAAATTTGGCGATAAATGTAAGGAAAAGCAAACCTCTGTTTCTAAACAAACACAGCAGATTCTGAATGAATTTATTCCAATAATTCCTTCATTAACAATTCCATGTTGTGCAAAAAACTGCATTCATAGTAATTACCATTAATGTATGTGAACCTCATTTGTGTCACAGTTCATATCGTAGTTTATATAAATGTAATCACTCACATTGTGCGCAGTCTCTTGTAGGAGGCGAATGCTCCTGGAGGAACAGACTTTATACCGTTCTGCTCCAAACGTCTGAAAGGCAGAAAACCAGAGCACCAATCAACTAAATGGGTGGATGGTTATCTCTACTTGCATCTCCTTGGTTCCCTTATTATCATGGATACTACGCTGTGAAGGACGCAACCTTTAGTACTAGTCAGCGTCAAAGACAGCAAACGATCAATCGCACCAATGCGGATCAAGAAAGGGTAATACCACCAGATGTGTAGGTGAAGAGTCAAGGGTGAATGTAAAGTGCACTTATTTTTCCCAAGGGATTTCACAAAAAAACGATGTTAAATTTGAGCTAATATTAAATATGTGAAATACTCACATCTCAGTCATGCCTTCGGGCATGTTAGCTGGAATTGCTGTCAGACCTTTCCCTCTGCAGTCCACGATATTGTTCGTACAGGTGCACATCGGAGGACAGGAACCAGACGCAAGACCACAAGGCTGAGGACTGGAATCAAAAACACCTCAGGAAAAGAAGGAAACATTATGTATATTAGACTTAAGCATGCGGTTGGTTGGTTTAAAGGGATAGTTCACCCAAAAATGAAAATGGTCATCATTTACTCACCCTCAAGTAGTTCCAAACCTGTATGTATTTCTTTGTTCTATTGAACACAAAGGAAGATATTCTGAAGAATGTGGGAAACAGAGCAGTTCTGGGGCACCATCGACTTCCATAGTATTCTTTTTCCTACTATGGAAGTCAATTGTGCCCCAAAACAAACACAAACTTTCTTCAAAATATCTTTCTTTGTGTTCAGCAAGAACAAAGCAATACACACAGATTTGAAAATACTTGAGGGTGAGTAAATGATGACAAGACTTTCATTTTTGGGTGAACTATCCCTTTAATGTTTGCTTGATATCGGTCTGGATGTTTCTTCCATTTTGGGGACTTTGGAACAGTGTTTTTTTTTGTTTGTTTTTTAACCTTGTTTCTAAATGAGAAAAAAATTAGAATTCCTTCACATTTCAAATAATCGTGGAAATTATATTTTTATCTCTTGAGACTAATTTCAACAGTGAACATTTTATTCATCTAAAATCCACAAATAACATTATAACTTTCATAATTTTTTATATATATTTTTGTGCCATCAAACAATTAATTGCGATTGATCGCATCCAAAATAAAAGTTTTTGTTTACATAATATATATGTGTATGCTGTGTATATTTATTTATATATAAATACACACACTTACATGCATATATTTAAGAAAAACATGTAATGTATATATATATTTATATAATATAAAATATAAGAAAATTACTATATAAATGTATAAACGTAAATATTTTCAAAATATATACTGTTTGTTTGTTTGTGTGTGTACTTATATATACATATATACAAATATACACAGTACACACACATATATTATGTAAACAAAAACTTTTATTTTGGATGCGATTAATTGCGATTAATCATTTGACAGCACTAATAAAATTACACCTTAATTAGAAATAATACACCATAATACTAATATTCTCTAGCCTCCGTGGTAAACAAGTACATTTCCATTTGAAAATACATATTTTACAATCAGCAAAACTGATAGCACATTTATAAATGACTTAAACACAATAAGTGTTGAAATGGTTTATGATTGTTTTACACGGTCTTGAGATTATAATAACAAAAATAGAGTAATATTTTTAGAACGTATTTTCACAGTCCAAATTTGGGGCTGTAGCTAAATAAACTCCTAAAAGTTATTCAGAAAATATAAAAAAAATAAGGCACCGTTTTTAACTGTTAATGTGACCTTCATAAGTTTTTAGTTTAAAAAAAGTACTTATTAACTTATTAAATTAACCCCTTAAACATAAAAGTTGAAGAAACAAAATGTGACTGTCAAACTACATAATATCAAAAAAAATTAGTAACTCAAATGCATCTCTTAATCGGTTTTTAATCATAATTTAATAAATGTTTAAAAATGTGCTTCGTTTTTTTAAACACTTATATAATAGAAATGAATAAACAAAGTAACACAATATGTGACCTACTTTCATACTATTTACCAAAAAGTTAAAATTTGAAAATCTGTCAATAAAAACTGTAACTGTTTCAAATAAAAATAGGCTATAGTTAAATTTTTTATTAAGAAATGATAATAAAAACTAAATCAAACAGATAAAACAGCCCATATTCCTAGAGGCCAGATTTACCAGAGCATGTGAAATCCTTCTTCTGCAGTTCGGCCAGGTTGAGGCCGTGTAGATTGGGTGGTGCACTGCACTGAGTGTAAAGTCCCAGCATCGCTCTCTGTCTGAGCCACTGAGACAACCATGACAAATGACAGTCACACCGCAGACTGTTAGAGTGCAGCCGGCTATGAAGACATAAGCAGAAAACTGCTGAAATCGGACTTTGCAAGCATCGCTATTGTCAATTCTCATACTTTTGTGTGAGGAGAAATGCTGAAAACAAGCTCTGGACTTACAAGGTACGTAACTTGGGCATGTGGTTGAAGCTGGAAATGGGGATGGTGCTGATATTGTTGTTGTTTAGTGTGCTATGGAGAAGAATTAAAGAATATATAATCTTAACTGTATGCAAAACCAACATTTTTATATATAAAAAAACACATTTTCTTTCTCCATAGCACATAAAGTCAGTACATACAGGACCTCCAGGACTCTCATGGCACGAAACACTCCGTCCTCAATGCAGCGGATGTGGTTCTTATCCAGCTGTCTGAGATCAACAGAAACACAATAGCACACAATACATTTTGAACATTTAAAAGTTACATTTAAATTGGGGAACTTAAAAGAAACAATTATAGATAAGTAAAGTTGTGTGAATTTTAACTCACAAGTTCTTGATGTCAGTGGCTCCTCTAAATGCTCTTCTTGGTATCATCTGGATGGCATTTTCACTTAAGTCCCTAATTAAAAGAGTTTGTAAAAGCTCTTCTTAAATGAAGTCAATAATTAATTATTCATGCAAAATATAATTTAAATGCATATTTATATTAGAAAACATCAACAACCAAGAAAAAAAAGTGTGATGTTTTATCAGCTATTTGGACTCTCATTCTGATGGCACCCATTCACTGTTGAGTATCCATTGGTGAGCAAGTGAGCAATGCTAAACTTCTTCAAATATGATGAAGAAACAAACTCATCTGCAACATATTTGTTGGCCAGAGGGTGAGGACATTTACTTACTTATGTATTTATTATTTTGATTAACTATTCTTTGGTAACTTATATCTAGTCAATCTTGGCAAATCTGAACACAATTTGAGACTTTCTTGATATCTCATAGCTGTTCTATTATGACTTTTAACCATTAAAAAGAATGCCTCCGCATGAATAATATTTCCAATTTGGTGATAAAATGGCCGTGACACAATACCAGTGCTATAGTTTTGAAATGTATCTATATTTAATATCTAGTCATGTTCGGTGCTGATCTACAGGAAATTGACATTTAATGAAAGAACATCTGGATTCCTAAATGTCATTTCAACTGTTTTCTCTCCATTTGAAAGCCATCTGTGACCTTTTCCTAATGCGTGTGATTTTTGCAGCAATTGCAAACTGTTGTTAAGTTCCCCGCAATTGGATCAAGCTACAGTCGTTTGATAGTGGTCTTTTATGTTCCTTCGGATGAACAAAAAGTTCTGCAAATTAAAGCTCATTTTCTTTGTATAAGGAGTAAAATGCAGTAAAAAGCTAAAAGCTAAATGCAGACGTTGAGGCACTATTTCCAGTAGAAGTCAGGCCACTGAGCCAATCAGACACATAATAAGAAATCAGTAATCAAGTAGTAGTAGCCCTTTATTGTCACTAGTCACAAGTACCAGTGAAATTAGCCATCAACCTGTCCATACATACACACCATACATATATGACAAGGGGGTAGACAGAACAGGAAGACAGGGAATTGAAAAATACAGCATAACATGAGGAAGGTGAGGAGAAAAAAAATAACCCCCAGACTATGCTCCTTGGGGAGTACAGTGTGAGAACAGGAAAAACACCTCAGCAACAAGCACATACACCATAGACACACGACTTTGCAACAGGGGAAGTAATCCAGCTCCGGCAAGCAGCCATCAGGTCCTGCAGCCATTCCTGGCGCCGGTCACAGACCCGCTTGTCAGGCTGGCGGTTCAAAGCGACGGAGGCAAGGGATCGGGGGTAGGGAGGTGAGTGCATATCTTTATATATGTGTGTATGTGTGTGTATGTGTGTGTCTGTAGAATGGGGGAGGAACGCAAGAGCGTCTCACTGCAGTGCTCTTCCCAGGGTTGATTTTCCAGCAGCAGCCTTGGCCGAGGCCAGTGCTGTTACAGGGGAGCCAAAAAAGATAAGATTGCGATTGTTTAGTCTTGGGGCGAGTAACCGCATTCCAATTCCACGGCTACTCTCTTTGCCCATTCTGGTCTCCAACACCATCAATTTTCCTTTCCAAAGCCATGAGCTTCTCCATGATAGAATCCATATTACGGTTAATAGTCTCAGTCTCAATGCTGACCGCTCTTCCCACTGCTTCAATCATGACGGGCAGCCTTGTGAGGCTTTGGACAGCTGTTCCCGTTTTCTGAATTTTTCGATAACCCAGGGCAAAGCCTAATCCAATCAGCAGAAGACCTGTTATCATGGTTCCGAATAGGTAGATATCTTCAATGTTCTCCACGGAAAGAGCCGCTAGACACACGATCCGCCACCTCTCCCACGCGTCCATCGTGTAGCCAGCTGCGAACGTTCCGTCAGGGCAGTCAGGTTCCCCCGAACCCAAGCTTCTCGTCGAGAAGATGGTGTCAATTGCGTTGAGAGACCAGTTGATCAAATCCATAATTGTTCAGTTTGGAGAGCAGTGCAGAGAGAGTCTCTCAATAGATGAGATGAGACAAGAGAGCAAGCAGGGAAAATAAGGGCGAGGACGGGGAGTGAAAAATGCGACCGCCTCCGTTGAGTGCCAAAGAAGAACTCAAGTGTGACATGGAGTAAGAAAAGAATATTGTTTTAAACAAATATTACGTTTTTCATTTTCTAAGTATGAACACAAAACCTCCAGCTGTTTAACTCTGAAATGTGAATGTATATGGGTCTAAAATGGGTGGTTTGTTCAAGTGCTTCTTGTGTTTTTCAGTGCA
This sequence comes from Gymnocypris eckloni scoliostomus, assembly GCA_027564155.1. NCBI lineage: Eukaryota > Metazoa > Chordata > Actinopteri > Cypriniformes > Cyprinidae > Gymnocypris > Gymnocypris eckloni. Next base: position 30,650,899 of record CM050427.1, on the reverse strand, counting down.
AACATGGGAAAAGAGATCTTTTCACCTCACATTCCAAGTCTTAGTTTGTATCATTATTCATGGAATGCATATGTAGGTCAAAATAAAATTTTATTAAATGCAATAAATATTATATTAGTTAAACATCAGAACACCATATTTAAATTAAGAAAATTCTCACAAAAACGATTGTTTTACTCTTATAACATGTATTATTTTAGGGTTGTAGCTATCGAATATTTTAGTAATCGAGTATTCTACCGAAAATTTCATCGATTAATCGAGTAATCTGATAAGAACTACTTTTTCTTTATTAAAGAGCAATCCTAAATATACAAGAGAAAATAAGACAAGTCTCTTAAAATGAACAAGTAATTTATTTTATTTTTTAGAAAAAAATAACATTTTATTTGCTGAAATAGCATATATTAATAACTGAAAACTAAACCCATTTAGTGCATTTAATTGTCATATTACATAAAAAATGCAAATACAAATATATACAAATTAAATTACTTCAATTCAAAATTATTTTAAAATAGGTAAACATAGTACAACCTAAAACGAAGACATAAATCAAAATAATAGTAATTATAAAAAATTATAATAAAACCTAAACATTGTGCAAATTAACTTCCACCTTTGATCCTAACTAAAGCTCAAGCATGACACAAGCCTTTACTGTCTTAGAAGAATTGTGGCTTTTGTGAGAGGCAAAAATTTGTGAACTGGAAGCTAACGTGGAACTAAAACAAGAGTCCATACATATAACATGTATTAACATATTTTTCACATGAATTTCAACATATTTTTCACATGAATTTATTTGGAGAATAAACCCTCTTAAATGTCTCTCTGCATACTGTTGTGTGTGTGCGTAATCCTTTAAAGGAGCATGGTTGCAAACACAGTGCACAAACTTTTTACATGGAACATATTTTAGGTGTTGTAATAATTATAGCTATGATTAAAGAAAATGACAATGTTAATGTTGTGTTTTATTTTCTGTCACCTAATATTTTATTGTTATTTATTATTAAAATAGCCTTATAAAATGTTTTATTTTCCCCAGAAATCCAGTGTTGTGTATCTGGTTATCAAATGAAGGCATTAAACATTAATTTAATTAATCTTTAAATTATTGAAAATTTAACTTTTTGGCAAACAAAGGGGATTTACTATTAAAGTTAAAACATGTAAGAAATGTTGTTCGATCATTCCTTAAAAAAAAAAAAACGTTTTCATAGTTTTAGTAGTAGCCTAAAAGTAGTAGTATGTACATTCTGCTGAACAATAGTAATTTTGTTCAGTAATGAGAACTAGTAATTAGTAATGAAATAGTCATTTCTGCTGCAATGTCTTCACATTAAACTGGACTTTTATTTTGATGGGTTGCTGTGAATACCTTAAATTTACTATGTGTATCGCCACGCGCGCTAGTGTGTGGTAAAGTAAAACATCTCTGCCATTCATTCATACAGAGATATGATCGCGTAATATGAGTTAATGCTCATTAGATCATGTAAATTGGTGGAAAATGAATAGAAATGATGATTCTGTGTAAAAAGACATCAAGTAAACCTATACAAATATATAAACCCTGTCAAATCTATACTATCAGCACATGTGTGAACAGAGCATAGCGTGGAGCAGATCAGTGAAGGAGATTTTGCCAGCATTGCCCACAGTAGCGCCGCTCCCTACATGCAGAGTATGCAGCTTGCGTAGCACACCAACTCCCAGCACCTAGCACACCTAGCACACACCAGGGCTAGTGCTCTGCTGGGTTATGCCCAGAGAGAGCAGATGTTGTCTGAGGGTGAGGAAGCTGAGACTGAACTCTCTCAAACCTCCTGCCCTGGGAGCGAACCAAGATGGCGGCGCCACCGGGACGCCTCGATGCGTCCGAGTCCCCTCACTCTGAGGAATGAGTTCTCCGCTCTTCAGAGCTCCTCTTTGGCGAGCACTGCTCCCCTCACCAATGAGGGTCAACTATGAGCGTGCCGCTCCCTTCTGAGCGTCTGAGTTCCCTCTCATTCTGAGGGTTGATTTCTCCGCTCTCCAGAGCTCGCTGTCGGTAGAGCTAGCATTGCTCCCCTCACCTAGAGGGTCACTTATGAGCATGCCGCTCCCTTCTGAGCGCCTGAGTCTTCTCTCATTCTGAAGAATGAGTTTCTCCGCTCCCCAGAGCTCTGTGACAGGTCTCTCTCTTTGATGGTCGAGCTAGCATTGCTCCCCTCACCATAGAGGGTCATTTATGAGCATGCCGCTCCCTTCTGAGCGTCTGAGTTCCCTCTCACTCTAAAGAGTGAGTAGTTCTCCGCCCCGGAGCCATAGAACGTTACCCATCTAGATAAGTGCACACGCTAAGATCTTTGGGCACTTTTAAAAATCCACTCAGTTATAAGGTCGCACATCAAGTGTTCTGCGTTCTTTTCTAAAAATCCATATTATGGTAAGTGCGCACGCTAGACTTTGGGCACTTTTTTAAAATCCACTCAGTGGTAAGTTCGCACATCAAGGTTCTGCGTTCTTTTTAAAAATCCTGTACGGTAGGGTTACGCACACAGCTTCGTGCCCTTTTTTGAGTTGGTCAAAGCCCCGGCTTGTGCCTTGGGCCCCGCTCCCTTTGTCCCATATATTTTGGGTCCATAAAAAAAAGGGTGTCGCTACCAAAGGGTCTATTGAGACAGTTCCCTCAGCAAGCTCGTGCAGAGCAAGCGGTAGCTACTGAGTGACCGGCCAGGACCTAGTTACTACCACTAGGTGCTTGGCCATATCCCCTTAAAGGAATCCTTCTGATTCCAGACCTTTGAGCTCTACCCTGGGTCCGGTAGTCCCGGCACCCAGCAGGTAAGGATTTTAGGGTATGCAGCTCAGGTTTTTTGGCCGTAGGGGATAATGTCACTGACAGCCATCAACCGTCCCGGGGGCAACTCCCTTAGCCTGGTAGAGTTGGCTTAGTGCTCGCCTTTTTCGCGAAATTGGCTTGCACTCCCCTCAGCATGGTTGCGTGGGTATAGCGTTCCCCATAGCGACCCCTAGGGGACGCAGTTCGAAGTTCCCATGAAGGGGAACGTCTCAGGTTACGTATGTAACCATGGTTCCCCGAGTGGGGAACGAGACACTGCGTCCCCTAGGCTTTGGGCCATGCTTCGGACGCAAGCTTCAGATGAAGAAGCGGATGATGTATTCTCCCGGCGGTCCTTTTATTATGGTCGCGCCGGTAGTGACGTCATGGGCTGTTGCCGGCCAACAGGTGGTGTTTTTACATATGTATCTTCAGACACGAGTCACGCTGATTCCCCCATAGCGACCCCTAGGGGACGCAGTGTCTCGTTCCCCACTCGGGGAACTATGGTTACATACGTAACCTGAGACGTTTTCAGTCTTTGCAAACATGGTGAGGGTTTGGTAAAACTCAAATCCAGCAACTATGTCAACAGTACACTCACAATGTCACAAAATATATAATTAGATCTATTAGAGTTTTAAAAGACGAAATTTAGAAATTTCAAGAAGTGGCACAGTCAAGTGGAAACCAAACCCATACTGAAGGCCTTTTTTTTAAGAAATCTGTGTTGTCTGACATGCAAAGAGTAAAAGCACAGGGGGCGCTAGTTCGATCACGGTTTAAAGATATAGACCAGATGGATGTGCCATCAAAATTCTTCTTTAGTCTAGAAAAAAAGAACGGTCAAAAAAGTGTTATACATTCTTTATTTTCTAAGACTGGTTCTCTAATATCAGACCCTATTGAAATTCGGAAAAGAGCAAATGTTTTTTATGAAAAGCTTTATAGTTGTGAGTACAGGGAGAATCAGGTTGTTGAGGAGTGTTTCTTTGAGGAACTGCCAAAGGTCTCTGAAGACTCTAATGGCGCTTTTCCACTGCATGGTACGTGCGGTTCGGCACGCGGCTCGATGCAGTGCAGTGCACGGCTCAGTTCGGTCGGTTGCATTTCCACCGCAGTTTAGTACCGCTATAGAGTGGGCGGGATTATTCACGCGTCGTTATAATTGCGCCGCCTCTACTGCCGTGACATCATCGTAAACGCGCCACAAACAAACTCACAACAAAGAAAGGAGACGGAATAGTGTTCTTCACTCTCGGCATGTTGATGTTTTTAACAGCAATGGAGAGGTCTATGAGAATGCTTGTGATTTACCCCCAGCAGCAGAGACTGTGGCAGTGCCACGGACTGTAGAGGAGGAGAGCAGGGATGTTCGTGCAGGTGTGCTGCGTTGATTAGTTAACTATTCATGCAACGTGTTCTGTAAAGTGAATTATCAATAAACTTTTGAATATTTCAAAATGTACAATGTATCCCTTGTTTTTTTAATTTATGTGATGGTTTTATAATCGCGGCATTAATCATTTGTCTTTTCAAGAGGTTCATTCATTACGTGCTCATACAATAATACATATTTAATATAGTCTGGAGGTACACTTATTCGATCAGATTGTTTTTAATTGAAGCAAAACACAGATACAGAGGTAAAAATATAAACAGAAAACATACTCTGTAAATATAGCAAGTTCAAAAGTAACGTTATACATAAGGCTTTTTCCTTGATAGCACCATCAAGCTCTCACTGGATCCGCTCCTCGGCTATCAACGAGAGGAACGTCTGAACTTCCTCAACAGACAACGACACTGCTATTTTGTGGTTGATGCAAAAATGTGCGTTTGTTTAAACAGAAGTTGCGTCCGATCCTTCGCTGGCTGTGCTGATTTAAATCTAGCGGGTAGAGCGGTAGAGGAGGGTCTCGTGTCGCAAGTTCAGTGACGCAGTAATGACGATTTTCTCCGGCCATTCAGTGATCAGCAGAGTTTACACGTCACGTTTTGGTAACGGTACCAGCTCGCATGGAACCTCGACCGAAGTGGTACTAAAAAAGTATCAGGTACCAGGTACAGTACCCAGTGGAAAACCCCCCAAAAGTGAACCGTACCGTACCGTACCGTGCCGTACCATGCAGTGGAAAAGCGCCATAATACAGCACTCAAGTGAGCTATAAGCCTAGGAGATCTGCATGAAGCTCTCCAAAGTATGGAGAATGGCAAGGCTCCTGGAATAGACGGAATCCCAGTTGAGTTCTATAAAGCCTTTTGGCCTGTGATAGGGGAGGATCTGCTGGCAGTTCTCAGTGACAGTCTAGTCAGAGGACTTCTGCCGATGAGCTGTAGAAGAGCAGTCCTTACCCCTTTTGCCAAAAAAAGGTGATGTGAGAGACATAAAAACTGGCGACCTGTGTCTTTGTTGTGCTGCGACTATAAATTGCTCTCAAAAGTGTTAGCTACTAGACTAGGAAGGGTTTTGGAGGAGGTAATCCACTCTGGTCAGTCCTACTGTGTACCTGGACGATCAATTTTTGATAATATCCATTTAATAAGAGATTTATTTGATGTTTCTAAAATTATGGGTATAGATATGGGATGGGTTTGATTTCCTTAGATCAGGAGAAAGCGTTTGATCGTGTAGAACATGATTATCTGTGGAAAACTTTACATGCATTTGGTTTTAGTTCTGATTTTATTAGATATATAAAAGTTTTATACAATGACATTGAGAGTGTATTGAGAGTTAACGGTGGCTTATGTGCTCCTTTTAAAGTGTGTCGCGGGGTAAGACAGGGCTGTTCTCTGTCCGGGATACTTTACACATTGGCAATTGGACCACTTTTAATTAAATTGAGAAGAGTTTTAGAAGGGATTTCTATACAAGCCGGTAAAAGCACTTTATGTTTATCAGCTTATGCTGATGATGTTGTCATAAGAGTTAATAAGCAAATGATGTGGACACGTTATTAAAAACATTAAGGGATTTTGAAATCATCTCTTTAGCTAGAATTAACTGGGGTAAAAGTGAAGCAGTGGTAGTAGGAAAGTGGGAAAGAGGGGTACCAACACTCCCAAATGGGTTAACTTTGAAAAAAGATGGCTTAAAATATTTAGGAGTGTTTTTAGGAGATTCAATTATTGTTCAAAAAAATTGGGAGGGAATAATTTAAAAACGTAAAGGTCGCTTAATGAAATGGGAATGGATTGTAAAGATTTTATCATATAGAGGACGTACCCTCATTATTAATAATTTGGTGGCCTCTTCTTTATGGCACCGACTGGCTTGTATTGACCCACCTGCATATTTACTTGGGAAAATCCAATCCCTTTTCTTAGGGTTTTTTTGGGAAAAAATGCTTTGGGTACCTCATAATGTGTTGTATTTACCAAAGGAAGAAGGAGGGCAAGGACTTGTACATCTACAAAGTAGGACTGCGGCTTTTCGCTTACAGTTTATACAGAGATAGATTTATACAGAGATTTTTTCAGTCAAGATGGCGCCGAGGATGGCAGCCGTGTTGCGAGCTCCGGGAAAACTTTGCAGTTTTTCGTATGTTTTATTTGTTTTTTTGTTGTTTTACGTGTTAGATGTTGTTAGTATAACTGTCTACGATAGAGACACGCTTTTGAACATTGGTTCCTCCGTCGCGCAACGCAAACCGGACTTTGAGTTTTTGAATGCTGGTGGATTGTTCACAGACACCGCATCAGAGCCCTTTGTCTGGGTCGCGCAATCGAGGAAAAAGAGGAAAAGAGCTGGCGTTCTCGTCAGACTGAGACGCCGTGCTTTCCGACATCCTCTTCCAACCATTTTACTGGCCAACGTTCAGTCACTGGATAACAAACTCTGTGAATTGTGGGCTCGCGCATCTCATACCAACGAGAAACAAGGGACTGCTGCGTTATTTGCCTCACAGAAACCTGGATGTCTGCAATGGTTCCAGACTCAGCCATCGAGCTCACGGGCTTCTCCGTGCACCGCTCGGACCGAATGGAAGAGCTCACAGGGAAAAGCAGAGGCGGGGGTGTCTGTTTCTATATTAACAACTTGTGGTGTGATGAAAGGAACATACACTCTATTAAATCCTTCTGCTCCCCTGATCTGGAATTTCATACGCTTCTGTGTTGACCATTCTGGCTACCGAGGGAATTTACAGCGATCATAATCACGGCTGTTTATATACCCCCCCAAGCCAACACAGACCAGGCACTCAGGGATCTGTACAGGAATATAAGTGAGCAGGAAACCACGCACCCAGATGCAGCTTTTATTATCACGGGGGACTTTAATAAAGCCAACTTCAGAACAATAGCTCCAAAATACTTTCAACACTTCACCATCAACACGCGTGGAGATCGTATACTCGACCATTGTTACACTTCTTTCCGGGACGCATACAAATCCCTCCCCCGCCCACCTTTCGGCAAATCGGATCACTCTTCCGTTCTGCTCCTGCCTGCTTATAGGCAGAAACTGAAACGTGAAGCACCCGCCCTCAGGACAATACAATGCTGGTCGGACCAATCGGACGCTATACTACAGGACTGTTTTGATCACGTGGACTGGGACATGTTCCGGGCAGCGTCTGATGACGACATAGAGGCGTATTCAGATTCCGTAACATGTTTCATCAGGAAGTGTATAGATGATGTAGTTCAGACCAAAACAATTGTATCTACCCCAACCAAAACCGTGGATTAACAGCGATGTTCGATCAGCCTTGTCAGCGCGGACATCTGCCTTTAAATCCGGAAACACTGACGATCGGAAACAAGCCAGTTACGATCTCAGGAAAACCATCAAAGCAGCCAAACGAACATATAAAAACAAAGTTGAAGAACATTTCAACAACAATAATCCAAGAAGCATGTGGCAGGGCATTAACAACATCACAGGCTTTAAAGGGAATAAACCAGCTTCTGTGAACATTGCCGCCTCTCTACCGGACGAGCTCAACACCTTTTATGCTCGTTTCGAGGCTGATAACACCGCCCACACAGAGAACGCTCACACGACTGCCGCAGAAGCGGTGAGTCCACTCTCACTTTCTGTCGCGGATGTAACCCGATCCTTCAAACGGGTGAACATCCGTAAAGCTGTGGGCCCAGATGGTATACCAGGCCGTGTGCTCAAAGCATGCGCTTTCCAGCTAGCCGGGGTTTTTACAGATATTTTCAATCTGTCCCTCTCTCTGTCTGTGGTTCCCGCATGCTTCAAAAAATCCACCATTGTGCCCATACCTAATAAAAATAAAATCACATGCTTGAATGACTGGAGGCCCGTTGCTCTGACCCCCATCTTCAGCAAGTGTTTTGAGAAGCTCGTCAGAGAACACATCTGCTCTGTTCTGCCTGCTTCACTGGACCCACTACAATTTGCATACCGCAGTAACCGCTCCACAGACGATGCTATTGCCTTCACCCTGCACACTGCTCTCTCCCACCTGGAAAATAAGAACACCTATGTGAGGATGCTGTTCGTGGATTATAGTTCGGTATTTAACACCATAGTGCCTGCCACACTGGCTGCGTCCTCAGCCCACTCCTGTACTCCCTGTACACACATGACTGTACAGCTACACACAGCTCCAATGTCATCGTCAAATTTGCTGACGACACAACGGTGATAGGCCTGATCACCGACAACGATGAGACGGCCTACAGAGAGGAGGTGAGTACCCTGACTAAATGGTGTCAGGAGAACCACCTCTCACTCAACATCGACAAGGCCAAGGAGCTGGTGGTGGATTACAGGAGACAGAGCAGAGAACACACACCCATCACCATCGACAAGACACCTGTGGAGCGGGTGAGCAGCTTTAAGTTCCTCGGCGTTCACATCACCGAGGATCTCACATGGTCTGCTCACACAGATGCAGTGCTGAAGAAGGCACATCAGCGTCTCTTCTTCCTGAGACGGCTGAGAAAGTTTGGAACGAGCCCCAGAATCCTCAGATCCTTCTACACCTGCACTGTGGAGAGCATCCTGACCGGCTGCATCACTGCCTGGTTTGGAAACAGCACCGCTGGCAACCGCAGGGCTCTGCAAAGGGTTGTGCGAACTGCCCGCCACATTGTTGGAGGTGAGCTTCCCTCCCTCCAGGATATCTACACCAGGCGGTGTACAAGGAAAGCCCGGAGGATTATCAAAGACTCCAGCCACCCGTCCCACAGACTGCTCTCTCTGTTGCCCTCAGGGAGACGTCTCCGCAGCATCCGATCGCGCACTAGCCGACTGAGTGACAGCTTTTTCCCTCAGGCTATCAGGCTAATGAACAGTCAGAAATAACTCACCTACATCACACTCCCTCTCACACAACATGCCATGCACTGCACTTTAACACAGTTCCACTGGACTACACGCACACACTGCACTAACACATCTGCTATCACTGGACACCATACAAAAGCACATCCACGACATTGCATATGCATAATCTGTTGCACCTTTGCACAACTATCTGCTGCTCAACCAATCTGCTGTTAATTTATAATCTGTTGCACCTTCACATTATTACTATGTATAGACAACATAATGTATAGATAGTGTACATAATGTAGATGTGCACATATGGTGTATAATGTGTAGTTGATAACTAAGTATGTCTTTATAGTACACTATGTGTACTGAGTATATGTATGTGTATTTTGCACATTGTCTTCTGTAAATATGTACTGTCCATATGTAAATTGTTTGTTTTTTTTGCACTGTCTGGAGCACGCTCGTAAGAATTTCACTCACCAAGGCACTTGTGATGTGACAATAAAAGTGATTTGATTTGATTTGAGATTCCTTACTGGCCCAGAGAACTTAAGCTGTAGGCCAGTGGCCAGTATGATTTTAAAGACTGGTGAAAGACTATGCTTGGATAAGTCTTTGTTCTTGTTGGATCCCAAAAAAATTAACATCCAGGATGCCAGAGTTTTACAGGAATCTTTTTAAAGTATGGGACCTCTTTCAAGTGAAAATAACTGGTTCTACGTCATCTTTATTCTGGCTGTTGAAGAAACCCCTGATCTATGGATCACGTTTGGACATTTTGGGTGGATGTGGGACAATGACTGCAGCATTCATTAAATCCAAGATTATAACAATTGGATTTTTAGTAGTGGTGGGTTATCGGCGTTAACGCGGCGTTAACGTGAGACTCTTATCGGCGATAAAAAATATCGCCGTTAATCTATTCTCAAAGTTGGGTTGGGAGCTGGGTCTATACTACGCAAGCTATGATGACTTTCACCCTGATATTTTAGCCGGATGCATACCTGCCGAATTGCACTGTAGCGAACGAGTCTCGAACTAGAGGCTCGCAGTCCGTGATGGACAGATTGTTAACGGCTGGTCTATGTGGTATTACAATCGGGCAGGACATCCAAACGCTCACCTATCATTCATCAACCTCAAATATGGCTTTTCATCTGAAAGATGTATGTAGTAGCAACTTTACATGGCAGCTCAATATGATGTAAACCTAGAGAAATGTGCGCTATTGAAGTGTTTGTGTGGAAGCGCTGCTTGCTGCAGGACAGGCTCGTGTGCTCACTTGCTCTTAAAATCTCTGTAAAATTTTTGGTCATACAGATAAAAGTAGCCTAATACATCTTTCGAATCTGTAAAGACTCTACGCTTATTTGTGTGCACTCAGAATAACAACGAAACGTTGGCGCTTTTAAGCAAACAGGATGCGCTGCTAGGTCTCATGTGAACTTGAGCGAGAAACTTCGAAACTCGAATATATCTAAAAATACAGTACATAGAAAAATATATCTATAGAGAGTGAAATGTCAAAAAAAAAAAAAATAGAAGACGTGTGTGTTAGCATGGATGATTTACATGAAATTTAATCTGTGCAACACTGTGCATAATAAGATGGCTTTCAGTTCAATATAATAACAAAAAACGACATTTTGGGTTTTTATTCAACTAATAAGGTGGGCACGCTGTGATCTGTACTATATGTTTACTGTAATTGACAGTTATCGGCAAAAAAAACAACAACACGGGAGTGGGAGGGAATGGGAGTCATTCTTCCGGGAGTGGAACGGGATTTTCCTCCATTTTTTTCGTGGGATTGGGACTGGAAGAGATTAAAGTTTGTGATGCATTTTGGAAACAGGAGATGAGCCCCTGGTCTAATGCGCCACCTGGCTTGAGAAACCCGTTCTCAAAGACTTACTTTTAGTCATTATTTGGGTAGCACACATATTCTGAATGCCTTCAGCAGAATTCAAATGAGCCATTTTAATCTAGATTAATCTAGATTAAAAAAATTAATCTATGCCCACCTCAAATTTTTAGTCAATGTGGCTGGGCCAAAGCTGAGGATGTAGCTGTTTTTTAGGAGTGAAATCCATCCAAATTGTTACACAAGTATTACAGAAATTACAATCTGCTTTTATAAAAGCAGCATAAAAGAATAATTAAAAAAGCTTCAAGTTTATAGTGAGGGGAATTTATACCTAATGAAAATGATCAGTTTCCAAATCTGCTTCTTTCACAAAATGTAGGTGATTGTACAGGTTTTTTTTTGGAATCTGAAAAGGTGACTGATATGGGTTTCTATGAAAGTAATGGGAAAAAAATTGTATAAAGCTTGTGTAAAAGTTTTTAACAAAAAGGGGCTACATGAAAGTTTCTGTTAAAGTTGTGAACGCTGCTCATCAGCGTTTGCTGGCGAGGCTATGGCGGCTGCGTCGGCATTGGCCTTTTCGGTAATGCAGCATTTGAACATCTTACATGGAGGCACGGAATTAAAATCGCGCCGGTGATGAATTGTTCTGTTGAGGAATGTAGTTTGGCAGTTGGAAAGGCCGTCGGGTATGAGAGTATCTTGTCGGCTTCGAGAATGAATGGTGCTTTCGTTGTTTTTCTCAATGCTATAGAGAAAGTGAACAGTGAGGTTCAAAGTGGGGTAGTAATAAAATATACTTTTACACCAGTAATGCCTTTGGTTCATCCAGCAAGGAAGATTACTCTGTCAAATGTTCCTCCTTTCATAAAATATGATTTATTGGTGGCTGAACTATCGAGGCATGGAAAAATAGTCTCTCAAATGAAAAGACTTCCTCTAGGCTGTAAATCACCAGCCTAGTAGATGTAAATCATGTTTTTTGAAACATGTTGTTTGTTTTAGATGCCAGGTTCACATGATCTTGAAAAGTGAAATAGATGAACTTAGTGTTGCCTTTTAAATTTAGGATTGATGGATATGACTATATTGTTTTTGCATCATCGGAAACAATGAGGTGTTTTGGATGCGGATTGGAGGCCAGAGAAGATCGATGATGTGGCTGCTGAGAATGGCGGTGTAATTTTGGAAGAGCAGGTGCGTGATAACGTAATAAATGGTGAAAAAACAACAGAGCATGTGGCTGAACAAGTGAATGACATAGAGATAAATGAGACCGATGAGGGTGAATGATAAGATTTGAGTGCTGAATCCAGTAATGTGTTTGAGGCTGCAGAGACTGTTTTAGAAGAAGAAGGATTGGACAGCGAATTTGGGAACGAAGATGAGATTTTTAAAACTCCATCTTCTAAAAGGAAAAGGGCAAAATCAAACATGGAAAAAGCTAGGAACAGCAATGATAAATGTGATGAGAGTGAACAAAATGCATTAGATGAGACTGACAGTGAAGTAACTGACACTAGTGGAAAATATAGGAGTGATTGTTCATTTGGGAAAATCTGGGTTTTTCTGCAAAAGACTAAGAACTTGAAAAAAGTACAAGTTGTGGATTTTTTCCCTGATCGGAGAATGTTTATCAAGTCAGTTGGAACACTGATGAGGGGTGAAGGAACTGAACAGTTTACAGGGCAAGAAATGTATAGGCTTAAAAAGTTTGTTGCTAAACTGAGACAAGAGCTAAAAACAGAAAATGGTTTTGGAACAACATACATTTTTTGTTCCTTTCATTTAAGGAAGTTTTTGTTTTATTTCTTATGATGGGTGCAGTGAGGGTGGGTTCACTCAATATAAATGGTGCTAGAGATATACAGAAAAGAATGTTGTTGTTTGAACTAATTAAACAGAAGAACATCGATGTAATGTATGTACAGGAAACTCATAGTGATTGTATCAACACTACTGACTGGAAAAGAGAATGGGAGGGATACGTTTTGTTAACACATATGAGTTCTAAAAGAGGTGGTGGAGCTCTTTTGTTTTCTAAAAGTTTTTTGCCTGCATCATATCAAGTGAAAGAAGTAATAGCTGGAAGACACATAATACGGGCTGAATTTGAAAATTTAAGATGTTTTTTATAAATGTCTATGCCCCTACAAATGGTACAGAAAGAGTCATTTTCTATATAGTGTAAATACAATTTTACAGAACTGTAAAACTGATGAATATGTGTTGTTGGGTGGAGATTTTAATTGCACAGAAAATGAATTGTTGGACAGGAATCATGTGGAGCCTCATGCGAATTCAAGTCGAGTACTTAAAAAATGAATTGAAACACAGCTTATGTGATATATGGAGAGAATTTAATGGTAACGTGAAGCAATATAAATGGTCACATAAAATAGATAATTTTCTCTCTATGGCAAGACTTGATAGATGTTATTGTTTTAAACACAATGTTAATGTTTGTGAGAAAATTTGAAATTGTTCCAGTTGGTTTTACTTATCATTATTTGGTTTTATGCCATATTTTCATTGCGAATGTTATGGTTAAAATTGCTTTTTGGCATTTTAACACATCATTGTTAAGTGATTTGAAATTTAAGGAGGCGTTTTGTTTTTTTGGAATCAATTTAAATTAAGAAAGCAATGTTTTATTGATTTGAGACAATGGTGGGATTGTGGAAAGATTGAAATACAATTGCTTTGTCAACAGTATGCTTTCAATGTTTTTTGAGATATTACACAAGCTATGAAAAAATTGGAATCTGAAATAGTTAATTTACAAGTTTTGGCTGATGTTAAAATAGATTCAAGACAAGCTGAGACATTAAAGTCCAAAAAAATCTATTTTAGAGAATATGCTTGGTATAAAGGCAAAAGGAGCTCCGGTAAGATCAGGGTACCAGAATTTAACTGAAATGGATGCTCCATCCAAAAAAAATTTCAGTCTGGAGATAAAAATGGCCAATGCAATTCACTCTTTATTGTCTGAAAGTGGTCAAGTGTTGACAAAGTCAGATGATATAAGGCGTAGAGCCGTAAGGTTCTATGGGGAGCTGTTTAAGAGTGAACACAACTTACTATCTGCCAGTTTCTATGATGGATTGCCCAATGTCACTGAAGGTTCAAAGGCACAGCTGGAAAGACCCTTGTCTGATCAGGAGCATCTGAATGCCCTCAAAAGTATGGAGGGTGGGAAGTCTCCTCCTGGTATTGACGGACTCCCTGTGGAGTTTTTTAAGGAATTTTGGTTTGAGCTTGGTGAGGACTAGGGTTGGGTTTCGTTTGGGGGTTTTTCGATACCGGTGCCTAAACGGTGCCTGAACTGATACTTATAAAAAAAAAAATTACCAATTAATTTACACAGGGCTTAGATTACCCCTAGACTACACCTCTCTTTATCAAAAATTTGATTATTCACTTTTTCTAAATCTTCATCTTTCTCTTTCTCTCCTTCTCTTGCTAGCTTGTACTTATTTGAACAATGCTGAGACTTGGTGTTATGGGCACTTCCTCGGTCTGTTTGCCTCTTCAAGATTAATCGCTTTATGTATTCCCCAATTGTAAGTCGCTTTAAAAGCATCTGCAAAATGACTAAATGTAAATGTAAACCAGGATTAGATCATAGTTCAATTATGACATTTAAGTAATTTTTATAAACATGCTCAGAAAAAAACAAAACATTACTGGGGTGCATCTTGAGACAAAACAAATGCACTGATATATTTTAGGATCAGTCAGTGCAAGTTTATTTCAGATAAAACAGCTAAGAGTTACATTTTAGTCTAGCACTAGGTTCAAGCCTGGTCTGTGAAACCGGAGGGTGATGTGTTTTTCGTTCATACTGGACAGACTAGAGGGCGCCCTCGCACAGAACATCCACAGATCCAGTCACAGAAGTAGCAAACTCTTTTTCCACCGTGATATGGATAAGTAAACAGAAGATATAAACGTTGTGAATGATAAAATAAATACAATAAACACTCGACTACAACAATGCATAGTTTATCTGTGTTATTCAAGCCATCTCTGGTATTTTCATAATAATTAAGTATATTTATAATCCATTGCTAATCGATGTATTAGTAGCCTATGGAGTAGTAGTAGCTTAGCTAACGTTAGTTAATTGAAGGTCGTCAGAGCAAGTGTAATTACTGCATTCAGGCGCTCCTCGGATGCTCTCATTCACTGAGTTGTGCTTTTAAGTCAGAATGTGAAAACCGCACACTCGGGTTACTACAAAGATTTGTTGGACTTGTATTATTAGAGCTTTCCGAATTGAGTTCATGTGCATTTTATCAGTCGGGAAATTATTTTGCACGTGTGGTGCCGGTGATGATGCTTCTTACGTCTGTTTCGGAGAAACAAAGGACAAATATTTCAAACGATCGCTTAGGCATGGCACTGAAATGAGGCACCGAAATCTGTGTTCTGATTCGGTTCGGTACATACCGGTTCCATAGGTACCGGTGCCATGTTGGTACCGGGTTTCGGTACCCAACCCTAGTGAGGACCTGCTAAGTGTCCTCAATGAGAGCCTGACAGAAGGTTTTTTGCCTTTGAGTTGTAGAAGGGCAGTTATGCTTCCTAAGGGCAATTTGCAGGAAATCAAGAACTGGCGTCCTGTAAGTTTGCTATGCTCTGATATGAAGATTTTATCTAAGGCCTTGGCCAACAGACTGAAGGAAGTAATGGAACAAGTTGATCATTTGGATCAGAAATATTGTGTGCCTGGTAGATACATTTTAGACAATGTTCACCTAATTAGGGATGTTTTTGGATGTCTCAGGTTTTTGGGGGGTGGACTTAGGACTTATTTCGATTGACCAGGAAAAAGCTTTTGACAAAATTGAACATCAGTACTTGTGGAAAACTTTAGAATCTTTTGGTTTTGGGTCAAAATTTATTAGAATTATTCAAGTATTGTACCATAACTTTGAAAGCATGCTGAAAGTCAATGGTGGTTTATGTGCCCCCTTTAATATCAGCAGGGGTTAGAGGTCTGCTACCCGACCCGAACCCGCGGGTCCCGAAATACTGTCGGGTTTCGGGTCGGGTTTCGGGTTAATGTTTAATGGATAGCTTCGGGCTCGGGTCGGGTCGGGTTTGTAGCTAAACCCAAACTATATGCAGAGGCTTCGCTGCTTTCATAGACGCACGCACACACATATCAGAGATCGCGCACAAACAGCACGGAAGCTTTTATTAGTAAAATAGCTTCGACAGGCTACTGACTCGCAAGTCACAACATTATATTTATCTGCAATGAGGCGGCAAAATCGCTGTTTTTGAAGTAACTAAGCCTCATTGCTTGTAGAGAGAGACGCGCAGACGCAGGTTCACATGCACGCAACTTTCCTCGGTCTCTCGCTCTGCCGCTCGCTCGCCGCTTCTCTCTCTCTCTCTCTCTCTCAAATAAATGATTAATTCATTCAAATAAATACAATCTTATTTAAGATCTTATGTCTGATTTAAAGTAGACAGAATGCTAACGAGCCTTAACTGACAAAAAATGACCATAATTTGCACGGTGGAAGAATGATCTTCTTGTCCATACAAAATTCATAAACTCGGCAGAATGTACGACCGCTGCACCTGATGTTCACAAACTTTAATAACTGGTAAATGTTTGTGAAATGGCAGAGCCTTGATTAATCCGCTTTGCATGCAATCGTGAAATGCAACCTTTTCCTTTTTTTGTTATTCGTTGGGGGATTTCGGTCGGGTTCGGGCTCTAAATTTAACTGTGCCGCGGGTCGGGTCGGGTCGGGTCAGACAATCTCGGGTACGGGCCGGGTTCGGGCATCAGTTTTGAGCCCGTGCAGACCTCTAGCAGGGGTATAAGACAAGGGTGTGCGTTATCAGGAATGTTATATTCCCTAACTATTGAACCAATGTTAGCTAAACTAAGGAACAAGATTGTGGGTTTATTATCACATTGTTCAGATTTACAGCATCAAGTGTCAGCATATGCTGATGATATTATGGTATTAATTAATAGCCAAAAGGACATTGATAATTTGGTCTCTGTGGTAAAGGATTTTGGTTTGATTTCATCTGTTCGAGTAAATTGGGAAAAAAGTGATGCTTTGGCTATTGGAAAATGGGAGGATGGTTTACCAAAGTTAACTGGGCAGATGATATGGAAAAGAGGGGGTTTCAAATATTTGGTAGTATTTCTTGGTGACGAAGTTGCACAACAGAAAAACTGGGAGGGAATTGTGGAAAAGATAGAAGGTAGACTTAAAAATGGAGTTGGATCCATCCAAAAATGTATTTTCGAGGAAGAGTGCTGGTAATTAATAATTTATTTGCATCAACATTGTGGCATAAACTGTCTTGCATGGATCCACCTACTGGCCTTTTGCCAAAGTTACAGTCAATTTTAGTAAAAATGTTTTGGGATAAACTACACTGGATACCACAAAGTGTGCTATATTTGCCAAAAGAGGAAGGTGGGCAGGGTATGGTGCACTTGTAAAGTAGGTTATAAACATTTCGCCTACAATTTATTCAGAAGTTGTTAAATGGATCTGAAGAGCTGGTATGGAGAATGACAGCTACAAAAATTTGCAAATGGTGGAAAGTCTTCGTTTGGATGCTGCCCTTTTTTTAATGGATCCAAAGAACATTTGCTTAAATGGACTACCATTTTTTATCATGGACTTTTTAAAGTCTGGAGACTTTTTTTTGTTCACAGATTGGAGAAAACATGTTCATTGTCCTGGCTGCTTGAAAAACCTTTGGTTAAAGGAGCCAGGTTTGATATAAGGGATGAGAGCATGCTGGGACTCACTCAGATACTGTGCTCCTCCAGAACTGTTCAACTGAAGCACATAGTGAATGTGGCTGGGACAGAACTGAATAATGTGGATGCAGTGGCCAACTTGCTGGGACAGAGATCAATTCGTCATACTGCAAATATGATTGAACGTTGGAAAAGAAAGTTAACAGAAGAGGACTTGAAGTTGTTAAAAGGTTTTAAAGATGGGTCTATAACCTTGGATCATACAGACCCTTTTCCAAGACTAGACCCTTTTCCAAGACTTGGTCTCACACTAGATTTAAAAGACACATCAGGGCCTTTATTGGATCTGGAAGAGATAAAGTATTTGGACCTAACTATGGTGGGGGGGAAACTTCTGTACAAATGTTTTGTGAAAGTGTATAATAAGACATCTTTAGATAAGAGGAATGATACAGTGTGGAGAAGTAAACTTGGTTTAGATGAGGGAACATAACCAGTGTGGAGAGTTCTGTATAAACCACCATTGACAAAACGTGTTGGGAATTTACAGTGGAGGATTTTACATGGGATTGTAGCTGTGAATGCTTTTATTTCTGTTGTCAAAAACTTTTAGTATAGATGCCATTAATCACGATTAATCGTTTGACAGCACTAATCATAACCAAAAGATATCAACAATATGAGTTAACACCTTAACATGGAAATATAGCTTACTAACCTTATCTGTGTAAACTAAAAATACATTTTACAACTTCGTTGCCATGGCAGCTCTAAAATGACTGTAAAAATTATTAGATTGACTTTAAAGTTAAAATAATCCAGAAGTTTTAACATAGTTAATGAAATATATATGAGTTCTGCATCTTTGCTCCTTTAAAAATTGGCTTCATTCACTTCCATTGTTCCTTCCCACAACCTTGATACTTGCTTTGTTTATAGCAAACATTGAATGAATCTAATTTATTTTTGTGGTAATCAACATTACTTCACAAGTGTTGTTTGTTTAATTTATACTGAACCCTGAATATATGCAGAACTCAAACGCGAAACGAAGTATCATGATAATTCAATGCAAGTTTTCATTATTTACATGCAACACGGCCAATTCTTAATCACATCAAAGTAATTTAAACATATTCTGACTTTGCAATCAGATTAATCTTTAAGATAAATTAAGGGAAACCAAAAACAACCTCCTAAACTCTGGGAAGAAAAGCATCCAGTGCTCTCAGTGTGTGCACAGGGTTTCCTGGTAACCCCCTTTAATCAAAGCTGTTTGCCAAAGATGTTCAGTTTGCATTCGCTACGTTCCCAACCTGGCTGGCATCCAGAGGTGAAGGCAAACAGTACGGATAGTAAGACTGCTCAACCTCTGCAAATATTACACTCCAGATGTTTTATTTGAAAACCCTTGAAAGAGGGCAAGGAGAAGAGGACAATAGAGGCCTGAGTGGGAAAAAACGAGCAACAAGTTGTGGGATCTGAGAGACTGCAACTAGCCACACTGGGTTCCTTTTGTTAGCCATCGTCTTACTTACATTCGTCTTCTTGTGTTTGACGTTCTGTTTACTGGGGGATATTAAATGTTAGCAAAGGCAAAACTCATTCATCAGAAGCGCAAAGACAGCGAAGAAACAGTAAATAGAGAGAAAATGACTGAGGAGTGAAGATAATTTGTGTCCATTACTGTGCCTTTTAAATTGTAACACATATTGTACATAAACAAAGCTACAGATCTTTAAAATTCTTATTTGCGATTTTTTTTAATTAGCTTATGTTTTGTAAGATAAACACTCAGAGCAACAGCTTAGCATATAGCTAGCTGATTAGCATACTAGCCAAAGTGTCTTCAAGGTACTTACAGAAACCTGAATTTTCAATAATTCTATAGACTATCATAAATAATTCCTCATGTCAACAATTGCTCTACAACAAGGCAAACATCTAGCTCAAGCACATTTTGTGTGACCGGCCAGTGAACTGTAAGAAGTGGTTCAATGCGCCATCACTGCATAATCTTTCAAGAAAATCTTTCAAAGAAAAGTTCTTGAAAGTATATGAAAATTGGCTTTGCACTGTAAAATGGCCATTTTGTTACCATGTAGAAGAATCATTCAGTGCAATGACTCCTTTAAGACCAGCAACATTTCTAAAGCAACAAGTAAAAGATATCCGCAAGTGCAAAACTCCTCTTGCATAGCAACCAGATAGCATAACATTCACTGCTAGCACTACAAAACATTTAAACTAAGCTTTAGAGCAGAGGTGGAATGTGACTAATAACAAATATTTTCGTTACAGTACTTGAGTACATTTTTTTTTTATTATACTTTCTTGAGTATAATTAAATTGTGGTACTTTTACTTGAGTAGAATAAAACTAAAGTATTCAACTTCGCTACAACTTTGCTACAAAAAAAAAGGATAAAGAAGCTGCCGATGGAGAAACAGAGCGAGCCAGTGTTTGACAGGCACTTTTCAAACTGCTGGGGTGGAGCCCTGCGCTTCAGCGTTCAAACCACACTTTGCTTTGTCTGTCAATCACCGCCGTAGTTGTTTTAAATCAGCATCATTAGTGTTTCAGTATTTTAGTGAATGTGAGCTATGCACTGATTTTAAATCATAATTTTGTCAGCTCCAGAATGGGTCATGCCATTGATATTACAAGAGTACACAGCAGTATAAGTAAACATAAGCTCTGTTATTAGGACAATGCAGTTATTGCATGGATGGAGCAAGAACAATTTTAAGTGTCTAAAATCAATGCACACAGTTCACTTGAGTGGTAAAAAACAGTGCAGTGCTCTTTAACAGTGCAGTTAAACAAAATTTACGAAGCTAAAATAACCTCAACATTAACAACAACACGGAAATAGGAGCGCATGCATTTTTACGTGCATCTAGCTGTTAGATCAAGCATGATTTATCCGTCAATCAGATGCATTTGAATCACATTTTCTGTGTGCGTGCTTTGCATGTGTGAGCACATGGGCGAAGAAACGAGATATGTTTGCATATGTATATGTATGACCGGACGATTTATTTATATCCAAAACAAGACGATATGAATATTACAGAGCGCTAAACACTCTCATGCCAAGCATGTGTCATTCATACTCGAAGCCCGAGGGCACTCTAGTGCAGAAAGTCCAAAACGGCCTAATATAAATATTAATTTATGACGTGCAGGAAATCCCTAATATGGACAAAGGCATCCCAATTGCTGTAGCTAAAAAGGTAAATTCAGGTAATTTCCAGGTAATAATAAATGAATAAAGCAGTGCTAATTGACAAAACATTTAATACAGTATGGAAACGCCTTATTATGTGTTTGTATAAACCAATCCTAAAATTGTTATTAGGAAAATACAGAAAACAATATCATAGAATACAAATTGTTGGTTTACATCCAGCAGTGTATTTGATTTCTTATCCAATTAAAATACATAAGAAAAAATAAAGCCTGTCAATTAGACAAAAGTCTATTTTTGTATTTTTGTTTTACATTCATGTCCCCCTCATTTTTAAATGATATCTATGTTTGCAGTACAGAAAACAGTGCATGGGTCTTCTTGTGCTTGACTAGTTTAGTCATATTAAAATGTGCACAAAGGAATCGATAAGAGGAATACAAATTAAATGTTATAACAACTAGAAAAGACCTTAAAAGTGAAAAAAAAAGTGACGTGACCCATACTCGGAATTCATGCTCTGCATTTAAACCTTCCAAAGTGCACACACAAAGCAGTTAATACACACCGTGAACACACACCCGGAGCAGTGGGCAGCCATTTATGCTGCGTCACCCAGGGAGCAGTTGGGGGTTCGGTGCCTTGCTCAAGGTCACCTCAGTCGTGGTATTGAGGGTGGAGAGAGTGCTGCATATTCACTCCCCCCACCTACAATTCCTGTCGGCCCGAGATTCGAACCCTCAACCTTTGGGTTCTGAGTCCGACTCTCTAACCATTAGGCCACGACACCCCCCCCCCCCCTTAAGAGGATATTCCCTCCCCCCTTCCTCCCCTTAAGCATCCAATTTCAGAATTGGAATATATTTTGGATTCTCAAGCCTAGGTATGGGTTCAAATTTTAAATAAAATGCTCTTTTTTTGGTCCTGCTGAAAATGTGCCAGGAGTCGACCTTTGTTATTGTACAGAACTAAACTTTCAATGTGATTTTAAACCCTTCAAGTCAAGAAGACTTACGGGTTGTTTTCTTAGCTGCACACACATCCTTGTGTAAGTGTTCTTTAGCCTGTCAATTTTCATTAATAGTATTCAGCTAAAGGAAATATTTAGCAATATGAGTTAGAATAATTGTGAATGATATCAAATATATACAGTGGGTACGGAAAGTATTCAGACCCCCTTAAATATTTCACTCTTTGTTATATTGCAGCCATTTGCTAAAATCATTTAAGTTCATTTTTTTCCCTCATTAATGTACACACAGCACCCCATATTGACAGAAAAACACAGAATTGTTGACATTTTTGCAGATTTATTTAAAAAGAAAAACTGAAATATCACATGGTCCTAAGTATTCAGACCTTTTGCTCAGTATTTAGTAGAAGCACCCTTTTGATTTAATACAGCCATGAGTCTTTTTGGGAAAGATGCAACAAGTTTTTCACACCTGGATTTGGGGATCCTCTGCCATTCCTCCTTGCAGATCCTCTCCAGTTCTGTCAGGTTGGATGGTAAACGTTGGTGGACAGCCATTTTTAGGTCTCTCCAGAGATGCTCAATTGGGTTTAAGTCAGGGCTCTGGCTGGGCCATTCAAGAACAGTCACGGAGTTGTTGTGAAGCCACTCCTTCGTTATTTTAGCTGTGTGCTTAGGGTCATTGTCTTGTTGGAAGGTAAACCTTCGGCCCAGTCTGAGGTCCTGAGCACTCTGGAGAAGGTTTTCGTCCAGGATATCCCTGTACTTGGCCGCATTCATCTTTCCCTCGATTGCAACCAGTCGTCCTGTCCCTGCAGCTGAAAAACACCCCCACAGCATGATGCTGCCACCACCATGCTTCACTGTTGGGACTGTATTGGACAGGTGATGAGCAGTGCCTGGTTTTCTCCACACATACCGCTTAGAATTAAGGCCAAAAAGTTCTATCTTGGTCTCATCAGACCAGAGAATCTTATTTGTCACCATCTTGGAGTCCTCCATGCGGGCTTTCATGTGTCTTGCACTGAGGAGAGGCTTCCGTCGGGCCACTCTGCCATAAAGCCCCGACTGGTGGAGGGCTGCAGTGATGGTTGACTTTCACAACTTTCTCTCATCTCCGAATGCATCTCTGGAGCTCAGCCACAGTGATCTTTGGGTTCTTCACCTCTCTCACCAAGGCTCTTCTCCCCCGATAGCTCAGTTTGGCCGGATGGCCAGCTCTAGGAAGGGTTCTGGTCGTCCCAAACGTCTTCCATTTAAGGATTATGGAGGCCACTGTGCTCTTAGGAACCTTAAGTGCAGCAGAATCTTTTTTGTAACCTTGGCCAGATCTGTGCCTTGCCACAATTCTGTCTCTGAGCTCTTCAGGCAGTTCCTTTGACCTCATGATTCTCATTTGCTCTGACATGCACTGTGAGCTGTAAGGTCTTATATAGACAGGTGTGTGGCTTTCCTAATCAAGTCCAATCAGTATAATCAAACACAGCTGGACTCAAATGAAGGTGTAGAACCATCTCAAGGATGATCAGAAGAAATGGACAGCACCTGAGTTAAATATATGAGTGTCACAGCAAAGGGTCTGAATACTTAGGACCATGTGATATTTCAGTTTTTCTTTTTTAATAAATCTGCAAAAATGTCAACAATTCTGTGTTTTTCTGTCAATATGGGGTGCTGTGTGTACATTAATGAGGAAAAAAATGAACTTAAATGATTTTAGCAAATGGCTGCAATATAACAAAGAGTGAAACATTTAAGGGGGTCCGAATACTTTCCGTACCCACTGTATATATATATTTTTTTACCTAATTGGAATCGAAATCAGGAATTGACAAGAATTAAAATTTAAACGATGCACAATCTTACCCATATCTCACAATTTTTACTAGCACCTTTCTGTTCATACTTTTTTAAACCCTTACTTTTCTTTTGAACCCTCACTTACCCTTCTTTGCTTTTGCCCATCTTAAAACAACCACATAACCATATACGTGAATGTACTTTTCAAAATTAGTTCCTGGCAACAGGGATAGGTAGTATGTTTGCTTAACATAGCGTCAAACATGATTATTTATGAGACTAATATCATGTTTTGCTCCAAAATCACTATATAACATCAGTTGTGTCTGAAACCATTAGCTTCTGTGGTTCCATGTTGCTTCTTATCACAGTGAGACAGAAAATATTTTTTATAAAAGTCTATATTGTGACAAGCGGTGATGTCAATTAGCGTTGCATTGCATTTGTGTGTTTATTGTATTCCACGTTTCATCAGTCAATCTCTATCGGCATGTTATTCAGCTGTAGTGATATCTGATGCGTCCATAAAGGGGATTTCCTGGGTTTTACTTGTTAAACAGACATTACATGGGTGTTAGGATTAGGTTAACCCTGATCCATAATGCTCACATCGTCTCATTTTAGGTAAAAATAGAAAAATAATACTAAAGTACTTTGTAACACAGTAACTTGAGTAGTTTTTCTGCTAACTACTTTTTACTCTTACTTTAGTCATAATATGGTTGCCCACTGAAGCTAAGCAGGGTTGAGCCTGGTCAGTACCAGGATGGGAGACCTCCTGGGGAAAACTAGGCTGCTGCTGGAAGAGGTGTTAGTGAGACCAGCAGGGGGTGCTCACCCTGTGGTCTGTGTGGGTCCTAACACCGCAGTATAGTGATGGGGACACTATACTGGAAAAAGCACCGTCCTTCGGATGAGACGTTAAACCGAGGTCCTGACTCTCTGTGGTCATTAAAAATCCCAGGATGTCCTTCGAAAAAAGAGTAGGGGTGTTACCCCGGCATCCTGGCCAAACTAGTGTGATGGAATTTTTCCTTATGGGTATTAATCTTTAGTGAAACATAGATTCAAGATGTATGCATTATATGTTTTCTCACTTGCAGTTAGATAAGCATTCCTTGTGTGATGATTTACTATGATTGGGAAGTGATAGAGGTAAGGAAACGCAGATGGTCAGGGGGTCAAGGGGGTATTTGCCTCCCTTTTCTGTATAACCATTAATAGATAAACAAACTGGTATCCCTCCTGTAGGGAGGGGGAGGAAGAAGGCCTTGAAGCAAAGGACTATAAAAACAGGCTGGCACTGCTTTTCCTTATCGCTCCTGACTGACTCACAGCTATGTGTGTTGGTGACGAGGGATCTCTCTTGCAAGAGAATAAATACTTTATTACTATAATTTGGACTCAGAGTTGTCTCTTACTCAGTGATGATGTTTGTTAGAAAGAAATTGCCACAACAATTTGGTGTCAGAAAGTGGGATTCCTTGGACGTGACTTCTGGACCTGACAGCGGACGGAGGCTGATCACCTTGGAGCTGAAAGTTCCAACCCTACCTCGCAAAAAAGATTGAGAGACGAGGGACCGTTCCGCTGTTGGGGCGGAGGGATCGACCACTGGAATCAAAAGAACCCAGGTGGCACAAAACGACATCTCTGGTAAGAGTCAATTAAATTCAATTTAATTAGGGGAAAGAGTGAAATTGAACCATATTGGCTGAGAACTGTTTCTGTGGTAGAGTAATCTGGGCACGAACGTCCAGATAGGTAACCTGAGATTAACTTGAGATCTGTACACGGATCAAGATAGGTTTCAAACAGGTACCGAGGTTAATTGGGGTTAGCTAAAATCGAAAGATTTTGGTAAATCACAATTAAGAGGGCACTGATAGTGCAACCCGATCCGATTGGATAAGAGAAAATCGGATCTGCTGGAGACATCTAGCAGATTAAAGAAGCGCGAGCAAATCCACAGAGAGCAGAAAACAGCCAGTATGGGGAAGTCTCAGAGCAAGCTTGTGAAATATGATACACCGTGTACTACCAAATAATAAAAAAAACATTATGGTCAGAAATGTATGCAAGATATTGAAAAATTAATCAAGCATCATGATTTTCCGAAGAGGAACATTGAGCCTCACAAGACTGAAAGTGGTGAGGGACTCAGTTGAACAAAGTAGCGACAAACAACCAGGTTGTTGTTGCAAATGTGTTAAACATGTATGTAAAAAATGTGAACAAACAGTAGATTGTTGGCTCAAGGAAGTAGATTGTTGGCTCAAGGAAGTAGATAAAAGAGAAAGAAAGCAAGTGCAGAAAGAGTTAGCAGGAAGGAAAAATGAAAAGTGCAGAAAGAGTTAGCAGGAAGGAAAAATGAAAAGTGTGAAAGTGGATCTGTATGTGTGTCTGCACCACCAGAACCGACTAACCCACAGTATGTTTGTGTTTCCCACATGAAAATGCGGTGAGGCCGGCACCGCCAGAGTACAAAACACACATCTACCCAATGGCTCAGCTGGATGCATTGAAATTCGACCCCGACCTCGACTGTTCTCCGTCCAAGACAACCGCAGCAGGACGCACAAGCACGAGCAGCGCGAGACGCTGAATGAACAAGCACGAGCAGCGAGTGACAGAGGGGAGAGAGAGATGCAGCTATTAAAGCAGCAGCAAAGCAGCGCAGGCAGCGTAAGAAATGTGGACTGTGTGCGACTAATGAACATGACTTTTTTAGCTGCACGAAGTGCAGGTTGTGCAAGAACGATGGACACTGGGCACAGGATTGTCCAGAGGCGCGGAAGGCGGATTGAAACGAAAGGAACGGAGAACAGGAGAGGAGAGGGCGGGTGACAGGCATTCAGCCAGCTACGAAAAAGGGAAGTAAAAATTTATTGACACACACACACAACACGCTCACATACACTGATTTAAATACTGCTCTTTGCAATGAAGAAATGCTTGCAACCCTTTATGTGTGACTGTTGAAGTTTTGAATAATGCTACCTGCAATGAAGAACATGCTTGCAACCCTTTATGTGTGATTGTTGAAGTTTTGAATAAGGCTATATGCAATGAAGAACATGCTTGCGACCCTTTATGTGTGACTGCTGAAGTTTTGAATAATGCTGTTACTGATGAATGTCTGAGAATGTACAAAAGTTTAGGGTTTTTATGGCTACCGAGATATCCCATGTTAGTTGACGGGACAATGATAGACTTTATGGTTGATTCGGGAGCGGCGCGATCCACCATAAGACCATGTGACTTGCCATGTGAACCAGGAATGACGGATTTAGTGTTTGAAAGCACGTCCGCGTCAGGGCATATAATTTCAGAAAACTATACTGTGCCGTTGAAATGTGAGACGGAGGGGGGCAGGGCATTGAAACATGCGTTTTTGTGCTCTGAAACCTATCCGGTTCCGTTAATGGCCAGGGATCTAATGTGTAAATTAAATCTGAAACTCACTGCTGGTCCGTTTGGAATCGAGATTGAAGAGGAACAGCAGATGAGTTGTGCAAAATTTGAGCCACAGTGGGCATACGAGTGGCAGATAAAGGATTCTGATTGGGCACAAAGGATTTTGAAATTGGCAAAAGATCGAACAGTATCAGCTAACACAGAAAGTATGTTGCATTGCACGTCACATGTTGTACTTGAGCGTGAACCTCAATATGAGGAAGAGTGGATTAACGGGGCAGAAAATGAGACAATAAGGTTTAATAAGATTTTCTGGAATGAAAATGTGTGTGCGCTTTCAGCTTGCCTGTCAGAAAAACAAATGCAGCTGTTTTTGATAACGGGGAAGTCTGCACCACACTTATCACTAACCAAGGCCACCGAGCAGACATGGGCCGCTTTAGGCCTGTTTGTGAGAAAGTGCATGAAAGCCACAGATTGGGCAGAAAAGGGGGACGGGGTGAAACACAGTGAAAATGTATGGGCTTTTATGGAAGAATGTGAGTTTGAGGTTGCCGTACAGAGAATTGTGACTGCTGTTGTCGAGACGGCAATGGAGAAGCATGAGCACGGATCTATTTCTGCCACAGACATTCATCCTGTCCTGGCAGAAATACCTTCAAAATTGTGGGCAAAACACAAATATGATGTTGGGTTGATTAAAGGTTGTGAACCAGTTGTAATCACTCCAAAGTCTGATTACAGGCCATGTCAATCGCAATGTCCCCTGAAGAAGGAGGCATTGCGAGGGATCGAGCCAGTTTTTCAGTCTCTCCTGAAGGAGAAAGTGATCATTCCGTGTCATGATTCTCCAGTGCGAACTCCTATTTTCCCCGTGAAGAAAATAACATCTAACACAAGCGAACCGGTCACGTGGCGATTCGTTCAGGATCTGCAGGCTGTAAACTCAGCCGTTATTGCGAGAGCTGCCCGCGTACCTAATCCGTACACAATTTTGTCACAAATTCCGCAAAATGCAATGTATTTCACTGTGGTTGATTTGGCCAACGCTTTCTTTAGCGTCCCAGTGGAAGAAAAAAGTCAGTTTTGGTTTGCGTTTGATTTTGACAACAAAGGGTACACGTTTACCAGGTTGTGTCAGGGTTATTGCGAGTCTCAGACAATTTACAATGAAGCGCTCAGACGGAGCCTTGAACCGTTAATTCTGTCGAGCGGAACGGCGCTATTGCAGTATGTAGATGATTTATTGATTTGTGCATGAGATGAGGTTACGTGCGTGGCTGACACTGTAACTCTCTTGAACCATCTGGCGAGAGAGGGTCACAAGGTCAGTCTGACCAAGCTGCAATTTGTGAAGCAGGAAATAACTTTTTTGGGTCACACTATAACACCAAACAGTAAAGCTATCTCTGAGAAACAGATAAAAGCTATCAAAAATGTACCAAGACCAATAACAAAGAAACAATTGTTATCATTCTTGGGAATGTGTGCATATTGTCGAACGTTTATTCCAAATTATGCATTTCTTGAAAAGCCCTTGAGAGCCCTGACAACAGGGAAAGGGCTGAGGTCATGTGACAAGATTTATTGGCCCACAGAAGCGCAGGAGGCGTTTGCAAACATGAAACTGCAACTGGCTCAGGCTCCAACGTTGGGCCTCCCTGTGATTGAAAGGCCTTTTACACAGATGGTAGACGAAAAACATGGATTTATGAGTTCGGTGCTCTTGCAAACCCATGGGGACAGATTACGGCCAGTCGCATATTTTTCAACAAAGCTTGATGCAGTGGCAGCAGGCTTGTCACACTGCCTGAGAGCTGTGGCAGCTGCGGAGCTGGCTGTACTGGCTTCAAGGGAATTTGTGGGGTATTCTGATTTGACTTTGATGGTCCCACACGCAGTCTCCATGATTTTGCAAGAGCAGAGAACATCACATTTATCAACAGCCCGATGGCTGAGGTATCACACGATTTTGCTTGACATGCCAAATGTAACGGTGAAAAGATGCACAACTTTGAATCCTGCCACACTTCTCCCTACGGAGGAGGATGGGGAGGAACACCATTGTTGTCTATCAGTGTTGGAACAGGTGTGTACACCACGTCCAGACCTGTTGGACACACCTTTAGAGAACTGTGACAATGTCCTCTTTGTGGATGGGTCGGCGTCCAAAGATCCACAAACAGGCTTGAATAAGGTTGGTTTCGCGGTGACCACTGAATTTGAAGTCGTAAAGTCTGGCAAATTGCCATCAAATTATTCGGCTCAGGGAGCTGAATTGGTTGCTCTGACAGGCGTGTAAACTTATGGCAGACAAATGTGTGACAATTTACACAGACTCGCGTTATGCTTTTGGGGTCACGCACGACTTTGGGGCACTTTGGAAGCACAGAAATGTTTTGAAGTCGGATGGACATCCGATATTAAACGCATCGCTTGTGTCTGAGCTTTTGGAGGCCATCCTTTTACCAGACAAGGTCGCGATCTGTAAATGCGCAGCGCACACTAACGATAAAAGTTTTATCTCCACAGGAAACGCCAGAGCAGGCAGCGCGAGGTCAGCGGCAGCACAGGAGACAAAAGAAACGACTTGTGCTTTAGTATCTGTGACTAACCCTGATATTTCCCCTTGTTTACAAAGTATGCAGACTTTTTCCACAGGAGCAGAAGAAAACAAAAATGGAGGTCGTCTGGCTGCAGCCTCGAGGGGGGTGTATGGATGAGTGTTGATGACATTCCTTGTTTGCCCAAACACTTCTTTCAGCATTATGCTAAGTTGACACATGGGTTGGATCATGTGTCAAAGGGATGATAATGCAGATGAAAGAATTATGGTTTACAAAGGGGTTTACAGTGTTTGCTGAAAATTTTTGCAAAAGATGTGTCACTTGTAACACACACAATGTGGCTAGAGGAATAAAAACACCCTTGGCATCTCAACCAGCACCGGCAGGCCCATTTGAATATCTAATGATGGATTTCATCGAATTAACCCCTTGTGGGAAACAGAAACACTGTCTGGTGATGGTTGACATATGGTCAAAATGGGTTGAGGCCTTCCCAACCTCGAAACAAGATTCGGCTGCAGTGGCTAAGGCCCTGTTAACCGAGATTGTTCCGAGATGGGGAATTCCAAGAAAAATCAGTTCGGACAATGGCAGACACTTTGTCAATGATGCAATAAAGCAGGTGGGTCAGTTCTTGGGAATTGACATGAGAACACACTGCAGCTACGCGCCCTCATCAGGAGGGGCAGTAGAGAGACAGAACCAGACAATTAAGAACAAATTAGCAAAATGCTGTGAAGAGACGGGTCTGACTTGGCTTAAAGCCCTCCCAATTGTACTGATGTACATGAGAATGAGAAAAAGAGTGAAAACAAACCTGAGCCCATTTGAAATTTTGTTTGGCAGGCCACCATTCATGGGCATAGAAGGGTAAACAAAGGCTGCCATCAACGGATGTGTGTGAGAATGACATGTTGAATTACTGCAAAGAAATGTCTTGTCTGTTATCAAATATTTCTGTGCAGGTAAAAGCTGCCCAGGGGAAGGTTGCTGAGACATTCCTGCATGAGGTCAGACCTGGCGATTTCGTGGTGATTCGTGATCACAGGAAAAAGAGCTGGAAATCGAAAAGGTGGCTTGGGCCGTTCCAGGTGCTTCTGGTGACGCACACGGCGGTGAAGGTCGCAGAGAGGGCTACGTGGTTCACGTAAACCATTGCAGGAGGGTGCCACCCATTGCGGAGGCGGGGCAATCGCTGGAGGAGGTTCAACGCGAGTGTCAATAAATGCTAAGATCCAGTTTTAAAAAAAACCTTGCATTGCAGCTGTGTGTTTAGGCGGAACCAGATATCAGCAGCAAGGAGGAGACTGGAGGGAGGAGGCAACTTTGATTGCGCAAACGGCATCTGGGTGGACACCGTAATCAACAGAACAGATAAGACTTTTAGTGCTTCGAAGACAGTACTTTCTCACATTCTTTGGTCATAACAGCACCTTTGATACAGAGTAACTGAGAGAATGGAGCGTCCAAGACCGTGGCACCCATTCAGAATGCCAGGAATGTGTGGGCTGTTTAAGACCACATGCATAATAACTTTGTTGTCAGTAACAATTTGCTGAGTAATACTACACTTCATAACAGGTCTGAAGGTGTTACCAACAGGAGATCAGACAAAAAAAAATATGATGACACAAGTAGCGGAAGTTACAGTGAAATGTGGTAATTGAGTTATGATGTTTTTTTTATTTTATTTTTATTTTTCTTCTTGAGAATGATTAGTATGTAAAGAAGGTTAAAAGCAGCAGTTATCCGTGTTACGAGATGACGTACAAGGAGAGGGGGTGAAACTGAGGGATTTTTTACATACTTTTAATATTTACATTTTATATTACAGAAGTAACTCAACAGTGATAAATTGATATGTTTATTTCCTACTATGAACTATACTTTTTCTTGTTTATACTATGGTGACTGAGGGTTCGGTTTAGGCCGAGGGTGCAACAGCAGGGCCTGTCCATTCAGCCCGGCTATAGAATAAAGTCTTTACTATGCTTGCAAATATTAGGGTCTGACCCAACAAAAACAGCCTAAGCATTTTTTTAATTTTCAAAAACTTACTTCACAGGTTCAAGGAGAGTGATCATTTATGTGAAAATCAGAGATGAAGAGTATAAGTGTGATTAATGACTTGAACTTGTATTTATTATTATTTTTACTATTATTATTACAATGTTTGATTAATCAGTTATCAGAGAATGATAAAAAGGGAGGAATTGTGATGGAATTTTTCCTTATGGGTATTAATCTTTAGTGAAACATAGATTCAAGATGTATGCATTATATGTTTTCTCACTTGCAGTTAGATAAGCATTCCTTGTGTGATGATTTACTATGATTGGGAAGTGATAGAGGTAAGGAAACGCAGATGGTCAGGGGGTCAAGGGGGCATTTGCCTCCCTTTTCTGTATAACCATTAATAGATAAACAAACTGGTATCCCTCCTGTAGGGAGGGGGAGGAAGAAGGCCTTGAAGCAAGGGACTATAAAAACAGGCTGGCACTGCTTTTCCTTATCGCTCCTGACTGACTCACAGCTATGTGTGTTGGTGACGAGGGATCTCTCTTGCAAGAGAATAAATACTTTATTACTATAATTTGGACTCAGAGTTGTCTCTTACTCAGTGATGATGTTTGTTAGAAAGAAATTGCCACAACACAAGCCCACTGGCCTCTGACCATCATGGCCTCCTAATCATCCCCATACACTGATTGGCTTCATCACTCTGTCTCCTCTCCACCAATAAGCTGGTGTGTGGTGGGCGTTCTGGCTCACTATGGCTGCCGTCGCATCATCCAGGTGGATGCTGCACATTGGTGGTGGATGAGGAGATAGCCCCGTTACTATGTAAAGCGCTATATAAATGTAACTAATTATTAAAATTATTATACTCAAGTAAATTATTCCTTAAGTAGCAATACTTTTACTTAAGTACAATTTATTAGTACTCTTGCCACCACTGCTTTAGAGACACATTACATTAATTTAAGGGTAAAGTTAGGTCATCTGTTCACATAGAGTTGGTCATTAATATGTTGCTAATTTAACAATAACACATGGCAAAAAATAAATAAAAATCAACAAAACTCAAACTTGTCTTATCTTCAAGGATGCATACGATGCAAATTTTGCCCACAAAATAACTTGGACTCAATTCACTCAATTTCCAAATATATATTATTATATTCTATAAAATATGATTTATGCAATAACAGGCCAGTTAAGTATGCTTGAAGAGAAACACTTTCATGACTATGTTACTAAACACGGAAAAAGGTTATTAAATGAAACATTTTATGTTTTACTTTAGAGTAAATGTTAAACCATCACGTTTTAATAATTTTTCGATTTAAAGTCTACTTATTTTGAAGTGTTGACAAACATACTAAAGCACATGTAAAGTGCTTGATTATAATGTTACATTATTACATTTAAAGTTGAAGTATTTTACATTTACTAAATAGCAACTTCATTACAAATGTGTATTTACAAATATATTTAAATACACAACTATATGTTTTTAATAGAATTTATATTAAAGTATATTTTAGTTTAGATTAAATGCTTGAAAGAAAAGCTTTGAATGTCATATAGCATTATACGATAATAAAAGCATGAGATAATAATGAAATTACTGTACATAAAAAACTACCTAAATCCAATATAAGTTGGTCAAAAAAGCACTCTAAAGTTATTGCATATAATTTTAAACTACTATAAATTTGCAAAAATAAAGGACTATAACTATATTTATAATGGACATTTTCCCACATTATCATTCACTATCTTTTAAAATATAAAATACATTTATGAGATTTTCTTACTTACAAAGAATGGTGATATTTATGATTTTGTCCTAAATGAGATTTCTTAGAACACATTGATTCTTACGATTCAGAACAGCCTTCGCATTAGGAGTGCACATATAGTCCGTAAAATGCTGTCTTTATAGGCAGCAGTCAAGGATTTGGAACAGAAGCTATTCACGCTACAGTATCCTGTCAAATGAAGTCAATTTCTGAGCGTTCCTGGAGAGCAGAGACAGAAACAGCGTGAACGCTGAAGAATAATTTGTCTTTTCTGTCAGTGGGTCTGGTGCGTAACATACACATTCTCACCCCGTTAGTGACAGAGTTGAGGAAAAATCTACATACCAATCATAATTAGCCATCACCCCTCTTATTTCCTCTCCTAATTAAATGTATTAATTAATTGCGCATGGAGAACGCCACCATGGTGCCAATTAGCAAAGCTAGCCTAATGAATCTTAGTATTAGGATACTATTACTTTTTTTAATGACCTGGATCTTGCTTTGTTTAATTGTTCGCCACAAAATTCAAACAAAGAGCAAGAAAGGAACCCAGATTACCCACATTATCATAAACCAACATTCCTGAGGTTACCATAACGAATGTCTCTGAAGGAAAAAGACCTTATGGATTTAATTTATAATAGTAGACATCATTCCCTAAAGGCATGTGTGGGTGGTTGGGGGTGTTCGCAGGCAGATTGACTGAATGCACCACATCCATATGGCAACTCTCTAATGAGACAACGTGTGAAATGGCATGAGCAAACAACCAAATAACAAGCAAACACAGCTGTCCTTAACTATTTGTTCGCACCCATTATGCCTCTTTCCGTACTCCCACACATTCCTACAGTTTCCTTTTTGACCCACCGCCCCCGACAGTGCAGACTTTACCAACTGTATCTGCATTCAACGATAAAGACTCTTTGACCAAGCACACCTAACTAACCTAAGCTCTTATAGAGACGTGAATATCCAGGAAGACACTACACAAGCACGTCAAAGGTGTTTTGACACTAGAAGCTAGGCAAATTAGCCAGACGATAATGTTTATTGTCATATTTCAAAGACAATATATTTATAAAAATGCCTATAAAGATGCATATAAACTGTAATTAGCATGCAATTAAGTTGCTGAAAACATGTATGTAATGTTAATTCCATAATTAGAGTTTTTTTATATAAATACTACAATGTATTTTCAAAAAGGCTGTTTACGATTGCGTCTGTGAGCATGTTAGCAAAGATAACAATGCGATATAACAATAGTATTTATTATTATTTATTAAGTCCACAGTATACTGTAATGCACATTTTATTTTATTGCAAATTTTACTCATTTTACTATTATTATTATTTTACCTATATTTATATATACAATCTTGTGTTGTGTTACATATTTTGCACTGTCCATTGAGCGGACCTGACCTGACTTACATTTCACTACTGATTATATCCTGTATAATTGAGTATGTGACGAATAAAAAAAACCTTGAAACTTGAACCTAGCATAATAAATAGCACCCAAAAATACCCAAGGTAGTGGTACCCAAAGTCTTTCCCAGACTGCCACTGACAGGCCAGAGTTTACCAACAATACATGTTCTTAGTGCTAAAACTCTTCATCTAACCACAGTTAACTAATCTAAGCAGTTATTTAGATGTGATTGTTTAGGAAATCACTATGCAAGGTGTTTTAGCACAAATTATATGGTAGAAGCTAGTCAAATGAACCTGATGCTAATGTTATTGTCATGTTTTTGCCTGAGAATGGGTGGTTTCATCTCAACAAGCATTTCCTGATGTTTCTGATAAGGAAGCAGTCACTCACAGTCTGGAGAGAGCGGGATTTTTCAGGAACAGGAGCTCTGGAAGTTGCTGTAGACGGTTTCGGTTGAGACGCCTGAGGGAAGCACAAAGACATACGGCTCACAATTAAACCCAGTTTGAAGATAACTTACTAATTGTCCCCACATGCTATAGCTTTTAAGGGATTTTTTCTTTTTGTGCCAGTTTCTAGCTAGTTACACAAATTGTAATGTTGCCTGTATTGGGCAACCCTGTTATCAAATGATTGCTATTGTAAAGTTATTAAAATTCTAACATTTTCCTAATTTGTGGTAAACCACAAGCCAACAATTGGACTCAAATTTGCTTAATTTATATATTTTCAACCCTGATGCCCATTCTGCTGAGATGCCTGAGGGGGAGCACATTTATACATACGACTCAGGAAACTCAATTTAGGAAAATTATGACAAAAGAATGTAATTTGCAATGCAATTAATTTGAAAAGTCAAATTGATCCCAAATAAAAACTATGTTGCTATATTAGATTCCAGACACAGTGGAAAATTGTCCATTATTCTTTTATTAAATCTGGTCTGGATTTGTTTTATTAGGTTATAGGAACATATAAAAAATATATGTAAAAGGGAAAGTGAAAAGGTTAATTTCAAAATGACTAAACATCCACCTTTGGGGTCTCTGAGAGTCCAGATATTAAGAATGTAGTCAATTTCAACAGAACCTGAGGGTTAAATGCTTTAAATATTATTTTAACCTTATAAATCCTACCGTGTAATTTTTTTATTATATACAACTAAGTAATCTTAGACTGATATTTATATGCATTTCTATAGAGTTGTGCCAAAACCTCATTGAATTGCATTACAAGCAATCAGAATTTCATCTTACTTTTTGTCCATATAAATATCAGCGTTTGCACCAAACTGCATATTTTTGCTCAGTTTGAGCCTCTGAATAAAGCGGTATTTTCCTCCTCGAGTATGAGCTCCTTATTGTCATATCATACTATATGAGCCATAAAAGCCTGGTCCATCAAATATGATATACTTTCTAACCGTCCCTACAATGTAGCTTTCAAGGAAATCATTTTGGACCAGTTTCGATTTAGTTACACAAATTGTAGTAAGATATTTTCAACCCTGTTAATCATTCTGATTTATGGATACAGAGATAGAGAGACTTCTGATTTTAGATTTTGCATAAAGGTTCGATAAACTGTTCCATTTCAAAAAAGAATTTTTTTCTAAATACGATTTCATATGTCAGGTATTATAAGCCTTTGAAACAGAATACTGTACTATAGAAATAATTAATATGTATCTATAAACTCACAGTCTGTCCAACTCCTTCAGATCATTGAAGGCTCCTCTGTCAATAGTGACGATCTGGTTATCCATGAGGTACCTGTATAGATTGATAGAGTAATGCACAGTGAAAGTTCAAAAGAAAGTAAAGAATAGCGAGTGTGAAGAACGGCCACACATTACATCCTCTAACAGCATACAAACTGTAATTAAAATGCAATAAAATTGTTTGCTTGCTAATTGTTGTTTACATGCTAAAATGTGCTCTTGTCTACTTCCTGGCTATTGTTGTGGCACATATAAATGTGTTTTTAAATGTATATAGATTAAAAAATACAACAAAAATAAGATTGATGTGAAGAAATAAATGAATAAAGCTCACACAATTCGGAGGTGCTTCAGGCCAGCGAAGTCATCCTTGGCAATATGCGTAAGGTTGTTTGAGTTCAAGTCCCTTTAAAAGCAAGAAGAAAGAGGAATTGGTAGTAACTAATTGAATATTAATTGAAATGCATTACTATTTTTTTAAATAACTAGGTCAATGGGTTAATAAATCAACTGCAATTAAAGCCGTTGAAGTGTCTTTAAAATGTGCTTACAATTTTGTTTCACTTTCTAAATTTGTACACAAATTACAGTGATGACTATACTTGTCAACTCTGTTACCAAAGTTTTTGGTATTGTAATGTTATTTAATAAGTACCTAACAAATATTTTACATATTTTCAAGAATTTATGCTAAACTACAAGCCAACATTTTATTCCAAACTAGCTTATTTTTTTAGTAATTTAACCCCGATATCCATTCGGATACTATATTATATTATTCATATTTTTAAACACATTCATATTTAATATGGGATGTACAGAGTAGAAATATGATATGGTAAGAGGAAAGAATATACTTGAAAAGAGGTTGACAAGGTGAGGCTTAAATAAGTGTAGATTTCTGATTATTCAGTTTGCGCATTTTAAAATGAAGTTGTGACACACAACAGCACTGATGAAAGAAAAGTCAGATTCGAGATCTAATTAATATCTTAATGGTTTGTCCCTGACAGCGATGAGATTAATGTAGACAGTTTTTGGACACCGGCACATATGCCTGAATAAACTGACACCTAAGAAATGGAAATAAAATCCATAAAGACTATAATTTGCACATGCAAAGGAGGTGTTATGTTCATTGTTAAGAGGTGAACACTGACAGGCTGCCCATTTTGTAGTGGAAATATATATTTTCAAACACACATAGACTAGTGTCACCTGGGACACGGGCTATAATGACACTATTGTGGAAAAGAGCCCAGGTGTGACCAATCAGGGCAGTGAATGAGGTGACTCGTTTAATCCTTTAATTAGTCCAGCATCTGCGGCCAACACTGGGACCATTAATGTGGAAAATTGGACACAAAAGCCGCTTGATCTCTTCATCTGCTATACATCCCTACAGTTTCCTTGAGAGCTTAAAAAGGAGCTAATAGCTTATCACAGATATATACATAACCAGAAGACCTTAATTTCCATCAGTGCAGATGTGTGGCAATAAAAAGCATAAATCGAATGAATGCATCTAAGTAATCTTTAGAAAATATATTAAGAAAATAATAATTTATTTGACATATTCTCGGCAGAAGTAACCTTCGGGGTGGTTTATTATAAAAAAAAAAATTCTCAAGGAACCAAGGTTGAACAGATTTAATTATTTACATATTTTTTTACCAGGGCTAACTAACACTGGGTCTTCAAAGTCAAATTTGTTGGTGCTACAGAAAAACAGTTTTAAATATTAGGGAGCTTTTAAGTAATTTTCATGGTCTGAAGGTAATTTGTTCCAAATATGGAGAAGATCAGAATTTCATCATGGTGGAAAATCTAGTCAAAGAAAGTTGGGAGAGAATTTAGGGGAAACCTTTTTAAAATGAAAAAATTTAAATGAAACATTTCTTAAAGGGGTCATATGACGTTGCTAAAAAGAACAATATTTTGTGCATTTGGTGTAATGCAATGTGTTTACGCAGTTCGAGGTTCAAAAAACACATTTTCCACATACTGTTCCACATTATTGTTACTCCTCTATGCCCCGCCTTTCTGAAACGCGACCAATTTTCACAAAGCTCATCGTTTTTAGAAGCAAGGTGTGCTCTGATTGGCCAGCTATCTGGTGCGTTGTGATTGGCCGAATACCTCAAGCGTGTGGTGGAAATGTTACGGCCTTTACCATGTTGTGACGCCGTGTCCCGGCATGATGAAACAAAACCAATAAAACCCGCAATAAAGAAGGCATTTGTTGCATTCAGTGAGGACATATTTACTGATTAAAATGACTCATACGCAGAGGTGGAAAGTAACGAATTACATTTACTCGCGCTACTGTAATTGAGTAGCTTTTGTGTACTTGTACTTTTTAAGTAATTTTTTAATCTGTAATTTTACTTTTACTTAAGTATATTTTGTGTGAAGTATTGTACTACATTTTAAAACACATTCGTTACTGAGTAAAAAAATCGCTCCGTGGAAACAACTGCAGCAAATAATGGGCAGAAGAAGAAACTGGCGCTAAAATCACAAGAAAGATGCAGACGGACAAGACAGGCGTTAATGGGGCAGACCCAGCTGAAAACCAGACCCCGTCGATTCTGCTGAAGTTGAACTCGAAGGATGAAGTGAACCCCTGGCCATATATTCATGCTCTATTATGCAGTGTTAGCTGTGTTTGCCTCGGGAGACCGAACTAGCAGCTTATAACATCTCGACATCGCCTTCGCAAGCATGTAGAAATAAGGTAAATACTTACATCATTGCATTGGTGGTTAAAATGAAGCTTTGACGGTTTAGCAAAAGGTTTTGCACAAATGAGCCAAAAAGACAGTGGTGCAGGGTGTGCAATATCATCTGAGATAATATAGTAATTGTTGTTTTAACGATGTGCGATTTGACATTATCAGTATTTTGCCAAAAACCAAACAAATCACTCTAAACAGTGTGCCGTGAAATCTAGTAACGTTACGTTAGATTAGACTAATCCGCGTGCATCTGGAGTGCTTTCTTTCACTGCGTGATTCAGTGTTAAAATGCGTTTAGAATGATCACAAAATTGAAGATATAGAAGCAGGAAATGTATATATTTATATAATTTAATATAGTAAGTCAACATCACATGAAGAATGCCGTTTTTCTCAAAAAAATCACCATGATTACATAGACCTGTAGTTTTACTTTTTACAACAGTTCAAAAAACAAGAAGTTAATTAAGAGACTTACGTTTTAAACACCATATTGCCTGTTTTTGCTCTATTTCGACAACAAAAATAATACTAAACACAGCCACCATACACAGTTTTGCGTCTCTGACTCTGAGCAATGACGGTGTTTCATTCCTTGAATTAACCGTTTAAATGATTCTGTTCAATCGCAATGACTCTCTTATCAGTGACTTGCTGACACCTACTGGTGGTTCTAATTTAACATTTAAAGTATCTTTTTATTTTTGAATTTCAAATGACTATTTAACATTTGTGACCCTGGCCTGGAGCACAAAACCAGTCTTAAGTCGCTGGGGTATATTTGTAGCAATAGCCAACAATACATTGTATGGGTCAAAATTATACATTTTTCTTTTATGCCAAAAATCATTAGCATATTAAGTAAAGATCATGTTCCATTAATATATTTTGTAAATTTCCTACTGTAAATATATCAAAACTAAGAGCTTAATTTGAACAACTTTAAAGGAGATTTTCTCAATATTTGGATTGTTTGCACCCTCAGATTCCAGATTTACAAATATTGTCCGATCATAACAAACCATACATCAATGGAAATATGATTTATTCAGCTTTCAGATGATGTATAAATCGCAATTTAGGAAAATGGACCCTTATGGTTTTGTGGTTCAGGGTCACATTTTATGTCTTATTTATCAAAACATTATTTCTGCATTTGTAACTGCAGGCTAAATGCATTCATGTCAGTGTGTAATACATCTAAATGCCACTTCAGATGAAGCTTCTGTGTTTCCTCTGCATTGCAAAGATGAATTTTGTTGATACTGATTTAATTTCCTGGTAACAGCCTAAATGTGTTATTATTCTAAATAACTGATTCCTTTAATTAAAAACACCTAGTTTGAGATTTATAGGCCCATATCCCAGGTGTGTCAAACTCTGAGGGTGTTACTGGAGGGCCAC